>SWJQ01000611.1:709907-753745 GCA_007252995.1 Zosterops borbonicus | reverse complement strand
GAGATGTACGAGCGCTGGGAAACGAGGAGGACAGAAGGAGGTAACATCAACACAGGCTCAGGGAAACAAACTCAACCAGAATCTCAGCTCTGTGAACCAAAGCAAGGGGGCTCTACTTTGCACTAACCCAGAAACTCTTGCCCTTTCCCCAAAACTTCCCAATGCTTCACCCTTTTCCACATTTCACCTCATTACTGCTCCAACCACACAAAGGAGAGTTTTTTCTCAAACAAGGAACACAAACCCCTGATGTAAGAGAAGCCAACAATCCCCTTGCACAACTTGGGCCATGGAAGACCAACATCTTAACAAAGGAAGGCACCTATTTCCTTCAAGATGCAAAAATGAAGAAATCTCACTTGGTCCATGATTTTGGAGTTGTGCTTTGCCAGCACCATGGGCATAGAGTCAGGAAGGCTGGTGAATTTGAGAGTGTCTGGGTGCTGACGATACTTCTTGTCACTCAGGATCTCACTGGCTCTCTTGTTCTTCTCAACATCCAGTGATCCAATTGGGGACCAGCCAATGCCCCTCAGCCACTGCAGGTCAGACTTGTACACGTTCTGGAAGGACAGGAAAGGACACAAACAGGTCAGCAACCTCCTCACTCTGAGCAACCCCAACTCCAACAAAGGATGTTCTCCCGAGTGGAATATGTTCCACTGGGTCATCCACCAGCCACCCATTCAATGTTTGTACCCACCCCCTAAGGCTCTTCAGACCACTCTCCACTTCCCTCAGGGTTTGTCTTTCCCAGCTGCTGGTTCTCCATAAAACAAAACTTGACTCCATTGCCCTTTCCCTGCCACACAGACCCTTCCTTCAAAACTAGAACAGAACACAGCAATAAAGAAGAACTCACATCACTCTGCAGGTCATACACTGTCTTGGCATGGACAACGTCGTTCTGGTCGGGCAGGCAGGTCCAGCGGTGCAGAGGGTGCCGGTAATCGGCATCACTGACCAGCTCCTGGCACTTCTTGGCCAGCACCACTCCCAGCATGTCCACGGGGCTGCTGAAATGGGTCTTGGATTTCTCAAAGTCCTTCTTGTACTCCCTGTCACTCTGGATCTTGGCCACGTGCATTGACCACATCATCTTGGGGTCATCCTCGATGTTCCTGGCCCCGATGTGGTGGCCCAGCTGTTTTCTGTACGCGGTTTTGTATTTGTACTGATTGAACACAGAAGCAACCATTACCACTTCTTTCCAAATTGCCATTTCAGTTTCATTGTTGTTAATACAGTAGTTAATAATTTTGAATTTAACATATTTGAATTTGCTTGGTTTTTTTCCCCCAAATTTTTAGCATTTGTTTTAATATCAAGGAGATATTAAGGGATTTCTCATAGCTACATACCATCCATCTTTAAATTATTGTATGTAATTTAATTAATTTTCCACTATTAAGAATGACACAACCTTTGAGGTGGGCAGCAATACAAGAGTGTTAAAATGTTACATATCTCCTCCTGTTAAATATAAATCATTTTTATCCAAGATTATGTGCCCCAGTCTGATTTTCCCTCTGCAAGACCCACCTCGCTGGCTATGTCTCGGGATGCCTTGGCTGCCTGCAGGGGGATGGCATCAGGAGGGAGGTCATAGCCTTTCTTCTTCAGCTCTTCATATCCTAACTTGTAACGTTTCTGTTGGAGAAGGATTCAAAGGAATGAATGCAGATAAAACTCTCCAGAGAGTTTTTCAATGCTACAGCTTTCCACCTCTGACTATTGAAAAGAAAGCATGGGTTTCCAAAAGCAGTTTAATTAATTAAATTAAACTCCATACTTTGCTATTAATGACATGTGTTTTGTAACCTTGGATATAAAATATTTTAAAATTATAATTCAAATGTTTTCTGATTATTTAATCGAAGATCAAAATTTTCTTTCAGCAAATACGTTAATCTGAATTATTCCCAGAGCTTTCTGTAGAGGTGAGTAAGACATAAGAGATTCTCTATGCCCAGTTTCAAATGCAAACTTACATCACTTGTGTTGATCAAGTTTGATTTAGCCAGCAAAATTTCAGGTGTATCAGGCATAATGTGAATCTTAGTCTTGTCCTTGTTCCAAGCTTCCCTGTAGAGTATCTGAAAGAGACAGAAAAACCTAGTCTGATCCAAGATTCACCTGCACAGCAGAAATTTCAGTTCACCTTTTCTCTGCATTAGAAATCAAAGATGTACTAAGTAAGAATCAGGGATGTAAACAAGAAAAGATAGTAAAATCAAACAATACAATGACTTCTTACTGAAATACAACCTTTTTTTCTTCTTTACATCCATGTAATGCCAAGGAAACAGCATTAGAACAATATATTTACATACTGCCTACTAAAAGTCTTATTTGCAGTTATACTGAGTAAATTATCAAGAACTTCCTCTTCTGAACAAGGCACAAAGAGCAGTGAGGCCCTGACTATAAACATGTGCTATCTGTATATTTTAAGTGCATGTTCTGAACCAGAGATCCTTTTTAAAATGTATATTAATGTATTCACCTATTGAATCTCACATTCTGTTTCTAGAGGCAACTTACATCACTCCTATTTTTGGCATTAGATTTTGCCAAAACGACATCCATGGCATCTGGGATACTTGTGAACTTAACAGTGTCTGGGTGCTGCCTGTACTTCTTCTCACTCAGTATTTCAGAGGCTTTCTTGTTCTTTTCAGCTTCCAGAGATCCCAAAGGACTCCATCCAATGCCTCTGAGCCACTGTAGATCTGACTTATAAAGGTTCTGTTAAGGATGAAAATCAAATCATAGCAGATTATTTCAGTGTTCATTGATTAAACCCTATGAAAAGCCTAACTGGCAGTTTATCTATACTGATCGAGTCAAAGATACTTTCCAATCAGCAGTAATTATTTTACATGGAAATAAGTGAATTAAACCCAGAGGGAGCTTACATCACTCTGCAGCTCGTTGACCCTCTTTGCCTCGGTGACATCGACCTGGTCTGGCAGACAAGTCCAGCGGTGCAGAATCCGTTTGTAGTCCACATCACTGACCAGCTCCTGACACTTCTTAGCCAGAAGGAAGCCCAGCATATCCACGGGCATGTTGAACTTGGTCTTCCACTTCTCAAAGTCTTTCTTGTACTCCCTCTCACTTTGCATTTTAGCTACTTGCATGGACCACAACATCTTGGGGTCGTCCTGCAAGCTGCGGAATCCGATGTGGTGCCCCTGCTGCTTGCGGTATCCTTCTTTGTACTTGAACTGCAATGGCAAAGGTGGCACCACTCAGATCACAGTGACAAACATGTAAAGGTAAAATATACAAGCAAAATACCAATATATTCTCCTGTGCCATCTGATTCACACACTCACTCTGCTCAGAACTCCCTAAGATTGACACACTGGGATATTTTGATGAATAACATCATCAACAATGAAAAATTATGAAATACAAAGATACTGAAGCACAGGAAGCATTTCCTAATGATTAATAAAATCTCTTCCACAAATGCAGGAGTTGTATTTGTACCAAGCTATGGTAACAGCAGTCCATTTGTCATCAGATCCATTTCAGGGTTGTAATGAGAATTTCTCTGCATAGGCACAGGGCTCAGCTAACTGGACCAAATTTGTTGCTGCTCTGAAAATGAAGCAGCCAAAAAGAGCAGAAAACTCCTCCCTTTCTATGACCAGCCATGTCATGGATGGACCCAGTTTTGGTCCATCTTTGCCAGAGAAACCCTTGTTAAATTGGACAAAAACAGCTTAGGAAGGAGTTTTGTCAGCAATGTTGGTTTTGAGTCCAAGCCACACCTTAGCAGAGAAATGTATTCCAATTTACTGAGACTCTGTAGGTTACAACAACCAGATCAATGTGAGTCACACTGAGTTAAAAATGCTGCTTACATCACTTGCAATGTCCCTTGAAGCTTTGGCAGCTTTCACTGACATGGCTTCAGGTGTGAGGTCATAGCCTTTCTTTATCATTTCCTCCCAGCCAAGCTTGTAGAGTTTCTAAAATTGAAAACAATATTAATTAAAAGCAGTAATATGTATGTCACCTTCTATTTAGAGACACTAATGATCCAAATTCTGGTCACCACACAGGCTTCAGTTATGAGAGAAGGGCTGCTAGAGTGGGATCTGAGAAATGGGAAACTGATAAACAAGGAATGCTGGTCTTCCAAGGCTTAGGAGAGGGACTAAATAGTTTTTCACTATTTAGCAGCTTCCTACTTTAGCTTATCTTGACTTGAAACATACCTGGAGAATTTGAAATATATACATCTGAGATAACTGAACACTTTTTGATTGGCTTAACAAAATTTTACTAAGATTTTCATGAAGCCATTTAACAGTCAAGACAGTTCTTGCACAGTTGATTTTAAGTATTCAAGCATGCTTAAGTCAAAGATTTGCCTCTGAGCAATGATGCAAAGCAAAACCTGAGTGTTTTCCACTGGCACAATTGTCACTTTCTCCTATTTGAAAGCTGATAGAAAAGCTGGAATCACTGCATCTACATTTCCCATAGGTTAAGTTAAAAATATACACATTTAACTTGCAATTTTATAGTAAGGGATTTTTAACAGGACTGAATTCTATGCTAAGCATAGAGAACAGACTATTCACTTCCAGACTTCAAATGCAGGACTTACATTTTCCACACATTATAATGCAGTTTAGTCTGTTAGTTTGCTAGCCTGAGGCTGGTACTTATATTACTCTGAAAATATTACCCACATGAAATTCTTGCCTGTGTTCTAAATCTCCAGTAGATATTAATTTAAAGTGTTGATAGGATGTATCAAAATACTCTACCTGACTGTAGTTTGTCTTGTTCTGTTTGGCCTGCAGAATATCTGGTGTGTCTGGCATCACATGGACCTGAGTTTTGTCCTTCTCCCAGGCTTGGGTATAAGCATGCTATGGACAGAAAGTTACATTAGATGTGTTAATATAAATAACAAAAGATTCTTCCAGGGTTTTCACCTTTCCATTTGGATATGGGTGAGTAAAAAGGTGAAGGTGCTGACTCAGATTTATTTTACTATGTAATAATCTAATCCAGAATCAGCTGAATTATTGTCCAGTCTTACTTCAAATGAAACCAAATCATCAAGATTTTCAGGACCAGTCATTTCTATATAAGAACGGGATTAATAGAGGTTGGAGAAAAATCAAAGAAGATTTCTTTAACCAATGCTGTTTATCAAGAACTGTTTCATTGAGGAAAAGAAATTTAAAAAGAGGAGCCTGTGACAGTTGTTTTTCCCAGGGGAACACTGCCACATAAAGGTGTGACAGAGATTCACAGACTGGTCATTGGAATGGGTGATATGTGAATGACTGCCTGGCTTTTCCCCTAAACACTCACTTTGTTCATGATATTTGCATTCTGCTTTGCAAGGACCAGGTCCATGGCATCGTTCTGTTTGGTGAAGGGGAACATGCTGGGGTGCTGCCGGTACTTCCGATCACTCGCAATCTCTGTGGCCTTCTTTGTTTTCTCCACGTCCAGGGAGCCAATGGGACTCCAACCAATCCCCCTGAACCACTCCTTGTAATCCTGCTTGTACTCATTCTGCCAACCAGGAGACAAAAGCAAAGTTTACAATGTACAAACAGCTCACAGAGAATAATCCAGTCCTTTCCGAAACACCACCATGACGGAAAAACAAAAGTCACAAAAAGAAGACAGCCCATAAAAAATAATCCTGTTCTTTCCAAACTGCAGGAATGGTTTGGAAAAGTGCAGGGTTTCACTCCACGATGTAAAAACAAAAGCCACAAGAAGAAAACTTACATCGCTTTGGATCTGGTTCATGTTTCTGTACAGCTCCAAACTCATTGCATCTGGCAGGAGCATGTACTGGTGGACCAGGCGTTTGTAGCCGGTGTTGGTGACACGGTCCTGGGCCTCCTTGGCTGCCACCACGCTGAGAGCATCAGAAGGTGTCTGGTAATGAGTCTTGCTGGTCTCATAGGCCTTCTTGTACTCCCTGTCCGACTGCATCTTGGCCACTTGCATGCAATGGACAAGTTTGGGATCATCCTGGAGGCTGCGGAAGCCAACGAGTTTCCCCTTGTCTTGTTCGTACCCTAATTTGTATTTATACTGGAAGAGAACAGAAACAGGGACTTTAATTCATTTAGATTTGAAATTAAGGAAAAAATGCTTTCCTATGAGGGTGCTGAGGCCCTAACACAGATTGCCCAGAGCAGCTGTGGCTGCCCCTGGATCCCTGGAAGTGTCCAAGGCCAGGTTGGAGCACCCTGGGATAGAGGAAGGTGTCCCTGCCCATTTTTTCTCCCAAGAACTTACATCACTGGCAATATCCCTGGAAGCTTTGGCAGCTTTGACAGGAATAGCATCAGCCCTGAGGTCATATCCTTTCTTCCTGGTTTCTTCAAATGAAGATCTGTACATTTTCTGCAAAAGGAAAAAGAAACATCTTTTTAAAAAAGCAAAAATTTACATGTTTTCCTCAAGCACAAATGCTGGTGAAAAGTTACATCTCTAAGGACGTAATCTTAAAAAATAAAAAGAGATAAAAATGTCTATTTCTGCCCACATTGCAGATGTGCATAATTACAAGCAGTACTTTATTTAGAATATGCAGATTTAACAATCGGCTACCAAACCTTTCTACAATGTCATCTTTTACCAAAAAAAACCAGGTGCTACCTACATTTTGAGCCCTGTACAAAACCCTGTGCATGGGGAAATAAAAAAATCAAGAATAGAATAATAAATACAGTAACAAACATGAACAGTACTCAAAGTCTACTGTATTTTGTTAGTCACTATTATATTTTAATGGTCTGCAGGAACACTTCACAACCTGACTATAACCATGGCTTTCTTTTGGCAATTCTGGGTATCTAATTTTGGGGAAGGAAGCAGGGAAAAGGAAAATTAATAGGTTTTGTGAAATTACTACAGGTTAGCAAGGTGAGACTTTTGCATGCTCTCATCTCACTTATTCTTAATCAAAAAATAAGAGCAAGGTCACAGCCTTACAAACAATACTCACTTCACTTAAATTGAATGCATTTGCTTTTGCTAAAACAATCTGTGGAATATCTGGAGTGATGTGAATCTTCTTTTTGTCTTCTTCCCAGGCTTGTTTGTACTTGTGCTGGAGGAATTAAAAAAAATAGAGACCTCAACATCTGTTGTTATTAAATAAAACAATTTAAAATACTATTTTCCACTTGAAATCCAAACTGCCTTGACAATGACTACCACAGGAGGAACATTTATCTTTTTTATTTTACCACTTAAAGCACATTCATTAGCTACCAAATAAAATCATGTTTCCTAAAGCTCTTCATACAATAGGGTTTGACTATTAAATCAGATGTAGATTGTTACCCACTTCTGCAAGCCTAAATGAGCACTTTCTTACCTCATCCATGATTTTGGCATTATTTAAAGCCAAGACCATGTTCATGGAATCCATAGGAACAGAGTATTTCAACTTGTCCGGGTGCTGGCGATATTTCTTCTCACTCACAATTTCCATGGCTTTTTTGTTCTTCTCAGCTTCCAGGGAGCCCAGTGGGAGCCACCCAACACCCTTCATGGTTTCATCATACTCTGCTTTGTATTGATTCTGCAGGCAGAAAGTAGATAAAAACCAACATGAAGCATAAAATAGTTCATAAATTTGGAAGCACAAGATAAAATGTATTAAGGAAAAACGAAGGGTTTTTTGTCTTGGTCTGAACATAACTGTTTCTCCTGAAGAGCCTGACGGGACATCAGGAGTAAATATTTATAAAACTGCTTATTTCTAAGCTCAAATGTGTTAATTTAATATTTCAGGGTCTAGGAAAAATAAAATGCCTGTAATTGTTGAAAAACTTGTATAATTTACTACATTTTTGTAGACACATGACTTAATTTCACTAAGGAAATAATACTATTTATCTTACAGTGCTTTTTCATAAACTAAACAGCTCAGGATTCACAATTCAAAGGCTGAAGCACCTCTTACTTACATCACTTTGCAACTGCATCATGTTTTTGGCCAACTCAACGCTCATAGCATCGGGCAGGACGTTGTAGGTGTGGATTAAGTTCTTGTAGTTTGCATTGGTAGCCACTTCCTGAGCTTTCTTGGCTGCCACCACACTGACCATGTCAACTGGAGTGTGGAAATTAGTCTTGGCCTCCTCATAACCTTTTTTGTACTCCCTGTCAGATTGCATCTTGGCCACCTGCATGAAGTGCACCAGCTTGGGGTCGTCCTCCAGGCTGCGGAAGCCGATGTGCTTCCCTTTGGCCTTCTCGTAGGCCAGTTTGTATTTATACTGAGAAGAGGAAAAAGAGAGAACAGCAAAAGCCACAGTTAAAAAAATGCAATATTAAGCTCTGTTTTATCACTGAAAAAAATAGATCACAAGATCTCAGGTTTAGTCAATTAATTTAGATAAAGTCACGGAATGGTTTCACTCACATCGCTCGCGATGTCCCTGGAGCTTTTGGCTGCTTTTATTGGAATTGCATCTGGCTGCAAGTCATAACCCTTCTTCTTGTCCTCCTCCCATCCAGCTTTGTAAAGTTTCTAAGTTCGGATGTGAAAGAGAACAGGTGTCATGAAGGCAGAACCCTGGAGTTAAACACTTTCAAACAAAGCATTAAAATGACAGCGAGTCACAGAGTGCCCACCGTGAGCACAGCAACTCACATCACTCATTGTCATCTGGTTCACTTTGCACTGCAGAATTTCTGGGGTGTCTGGCATCACATGAATGCTGGTCTTCTCTTTGTTCCATTTATCTGTGTACAGCCTCTGCAATTACAAAGGAATTTTTAGCATTCAAAAGCTACCAAACCCATAAAAAAAGAGTTTGCTTTTGTTCTGCTCATTTGCAATAAATAATATTTCCTAGAAATTTTATTAGCACCAGAAATAACCTTCACAGAGCTGCTGAGGAGCAACATTATCTTCCTCCTTTCTTTAGTATTGTGAGAAATTTGCAAAGTCTGTTTTGATAATTAATAAATATTGAAGAAGGAAGTTTGCAATCTGTGCTCTTCCCTGCAGTAAAGGAAAGCAGAATTTATTTTCACAGACACTCTTTCCATGGAAAACAAGGAATAAGGATCAGTGGTGTCCTGGATAACTAGAGACAAGTGTAAAGAACTCCACTTTCCAGGAAACTTGTACAAAACTGACAGAATTCCAGGTTTTCTGCAGTTGACTTGTTGTGAATATGTCCTACAGAAAAAGGATTATCAAAGCACTATAAATCTGGAGAAGAAATCTTTAATCTTTAGAAACAGAAAATGAAACTCCCTTAATTATGAGCAGTCAGAGGCTTACCATGATCTCTCACTGCCCTGTCTTAACCAAGGAACTACCACACCCATTGGAAATTTTAATAATTCCAGTGGGAATGCACCTTGCCCCATAACTTTGCAAGACAAAGACCCAAACTTTGGGTCAATCCAACAATCCCCCACCTTGTTCATGGTCTTGGCATTTTGCTTTGCCAGCACTTGTTCCATGGCATCCGTGGGGATGGAGAACTTGAGCTGGTCGGGATGCTGGCGGTATTTCTTCTCACTGAGGATCTCTGTGGCTTTCTTGGCCTTTTCTACATCCAGGGACTGGATTGGGACCCAGCCAACTCCTCTCAGCCAGTTATTGAAGTCAGATTTGTACAGATTCTTTCCAAAAACAAACAAGAAAAACACGGTGAGGCAAGAAAAATTAGTGTCAGTGGACATAAAACAGGTAAAGCGTTAAAACTCACCCTGGTCGTTCCCTTTTGAGGGGCAATTTAGATTTAATTAAAATTTAAGTATGATAGAGTCAGTATTCAGGAGAAATAAAACCACAGTAATTAAAATCTGACTACAAAAATATATCAATTAGTAAAACATGCTCAGTTGCTGGGAATATGTCAAATTTGGAGAGATATAAAAAAAGTTGTTACTTTGCTAGATAAGTTTCCTAGAACTTAATAACTACACGTAACTCTGATAACGTTTGAAAAATAAATGGTTCCAGACCAATCACTTATTCCCAACCTACTGTTAATCCAATATAATATATATTGGATTATATAAACTAATTTTTTTAACCTTAAAAGACTAATGACATCACACAGTCATGATGAGAATTAAAATTGGAGCTGATTATTGATGACATACATCACTCTGAAGCTGCATCACGTTTCTGGACAGCTCCAGGTTCACAGAATCAGGCAGGAGGGTGTAATTGTGAATTGGCTGCTTATAGCCAGCGTTTGTCACCACTTCCTGGGCTTTCTTGGCAGCTGTCACACTGAACATATCCAGAGGAGTGTGATATTTGGTCTTGGTGACTTCATAATCCTTCTTGTACTCCCGATCCGACTGCATTTTGGCCACGTTCATGTAGTGAACAAGTTTGGGATCATCCTGCAGGCTGCGGTACCCGACCTGTTTGCCTCTGTCTTTCTCGTAGGATTCCTTGTACTTGTACTAGAGACAGAGGAAAAACAGCTTGATCCACTTGGGGAAGAGAAAACACACTTTGGAGGGTTTAAAACACTGAGTTTCAAAGTATTAATGCTGCAGTTCACTCTATAACCTCATCATTTTTTTTTTACGACAGCACAGGATTATTTAGGTCAAAAAAAAGAAGAGGATTATTGGATTTTGCAGCTTGTCTTGACACCTGGTACATGTCCCAACCCACACCTGTAGCTACAAGCCCTCCCTCGCCAATGTCATTGATGCAGGCTTGCAACTCCCAGGGCCATTCAGCTTTTAATTAAGACTTTAATAATAATAATAATAAATTACTGAACAGGCTCACCAAAACACTTCAGTACCCCACTATTCAACTGGGGTGGTTTAAGAGAGGAATGAAAAGTCACTTGTAACCTTTTGCTAAAGCAGAAATACAGGTCTCCAGCACAAGTAAATAATAATTAATTTCATAAATAATGAAATGCAGGAGGGGTGTGTGTTCCACTGGATGTAAATCCTACTTACATCACTTGCAATGTTCCGAGAAGCCTTAGCAGCAATAATTGGAATGGCATCTGGTTTCAGATCATAGCCCTTGGCAAGGGTTTTCTTCCAGTCTGCTTTGTAGTTAGCCTTGGAGGGAAAAAAGGGAAGAGTTTGCAGTGTCAGGAAGAGCAATTCTAATGAAGAGTTTAAGCCCATGTTTTTTGTTATAGGAGATTTTATTACAGGAATTAAAATATCCAGTTTAGTCCACGTAATCTCAAGGAAAAAGATGTTAACTTATACATAAACTACAGTTCTATTATAAGAAATAAATCTACTTCAAAGATAATAATGAATTCCACAAGAATTTTTACACTTTTTATTAGAACAACTCTGTCAGGGGCATTTTTGCCCTTTCTTATGCAAAACCCTTTTTCATTTAGCTGAACCTTCAGGAATTTTTTCCTGTTAGCATCAAACTCAGGCTTTGTGCTCTAAAGGGACTGGAGAAAGCAGCCTGGCTGATTTATTTTTATCAGTCTGGCCAGACTATCAAAATTCCAAGGCTGTTAAGGGAGATGTCAGTTTTTATCTCATTCCTGGAAGGCTGATAATACCACCAAAAAATTTAACATCACAAAGGCAGTAAGATTGATAGCATCAGTGGAGAGCTTCATGGTGTTGAAATTCAAAATATACTCACATCGCTGATATTGTAGGCATTAACTCTAGCCTGGATGAACTGGGGCACATCAGGAGGGAGGTGATACTTGTGAATAATTTCTTCCCCTTTAGATTTATACAATATCTGCCAGGAAAAATAAAGGGAGACACTTAGCAGCCCAGTTTATAGACTGTGAATTGAAAAACCATTTTAAAAAATCTGATTTCCAGGTGATGTTCTGCTGGAATAAAACTGTGAATACACACAGTCACCTACACAATTATTTCAGGAGTGCTCTTAAAGCTGGAGGATGAAATGAAGGTGGGCACAGGGCAGAAATTTGGCATGTCAGAGTGTTTCCAAAGTTTACTTACATCACTCAGCTGTTTGCTGTTGATCTCTGCTTGTTTCTGTACTGGAGAGTCGGTCACTGAAGTGAATTTGGTTTGATCAGGATGCTTTTTGTAGGTGTACTGAAAGAAGATTAAAAAAAAATATTTGTAGAAAACGCACATAAAGTATTTTCCAAATATTGATAAAATAAATAAAATTATTAATAAATTAATTTAAGTAATTTAAAAGTATTATTTTTTAAAAATAGTGANGTCATTTAAAAGTATTATTTTTTTAAAATAGTGATTTAAGCGGGTGAATGCTTCAGTTTCATTCTTAATTTTCGTACTACTGCTCTCATTTTATGGGTTTAGNTTTAAGTAATTTAAAAGTATTATTTTTTAAAAATAGTGATTTAAGCGGGTGAATGCTTCAGTTTCATTCTTAATTTTTGTACTACTGCTCTCATTTTATGGGTTTAGTTGTTATTAAAAAGACTGTGCTATATCTGTTTTGATCACTAGATGTCACAAAAGGGCCTAAAATAGAGATGAAGATAGTTTTTTAAAAGTCACATATGGCAATGAGGCCGAACTCAGAATCACTGATGTTACCAGGGATCTCTCAGTTAATCTTTCTGTGGTGAACAACTGCTGTCCTGTACTCACATCTTTACATTGCTCCAACTTCTTGATTGCTTCATACTCTTGAGTTATGGTCTGAGGGAAGTAGCACTTTGTCTTTTCCTCCTCATAATCTGCTTTGTAATTTTTCTAGGAACAAGAGCAACATCCAGTAAGGAACCACAACTGAGCTTTGTCTAAGCTGCCAGAGTGATGGGGAAAAACAGAATGATTGCCACACTTACATCACTTTTCATAGCTTCAACCTGCATGCAGTGGATCTGATGTGGGTCCTCAAAGCTGCCCAAGTAGTGCCCCAAAATATTCTTCTGATATGCCTCTTTATATTTTACCTGCCAAAATAACCACGAGTTGTGAAGCAAAAGTAACCAAGAGGGTCAGTAGTGAAGGATAAACCCCAAGGAAAATACCTACATCACTAAAGTTCTTCAGAGCAGCATCGGTCTGGAACTTGGGTGTCTCACAGTAATTCATCTTGTTTCCTTTGGACTGTTCATAGGCTTCTTTGTATAATTTCTGCAAATCAAATAAACCCAGATCATGCAGGAGATTTCACTGCAAGTCACCCCCACCATGTTAAAAATGACAAGAGTAAAACAGAGAAACAGTTCCAAAGAAAAGCTTTCCCACAGGACTGAGTAGCAGATGGCACTGTTTTCCCAATGGTCTTTAAAAATAACTTTTTTTAGGTTTGTAAGGGAAGACAGAAAGGTCTACCTAATGTTTTGCGAATTTCTGACACTGAGAAATATTCAATCTCTTTTCATACAAATTAAAGAGGAATTGAGAAGACTGTTACAGCAAATAACCAGAACATAATATAAAAATATGTAAAAGCACCACATATATTATCATTATTAGCTGAAATTCCTTAAAATAATAGGAGAAGAACTGTCCTCTTGTGATTCATTATCCACAAGGATCTAAATGCACTGTCCACTAATTAGCCATCCACGTGTCACTGCTGTTGCTACACTCATCTGTGGAAAATTTATTCTTTACCTGAATTGTTCTGGCTGGTGCTACCTCGTAACTAATGTGGGTCTACAAAGATCCAAAGGAGAACCTTTGTTAAGAAATGTTGAGTGTGGTTTCTGCTGCATGACTGAAAATGACATAGCTGCACATTGATAATACTCACATCACTCAGAATATCTCCTGCAGTTTTTAATTGCTTCAGCAGTGGGTTCTCTGTAGCAGGGAGCACATTATAATCTGCAATAGCTTTTTTCTTTTCATAGTCGGCTTTGTACTTGAACTTGAAGGAATAAAAATAAAAAAAGAGGTTTTAAAAATCAGTATTAAAAGCCAAATGCTCACTAACCTGTGTGATTGTCCAGAGAAGCTGTGGATGCCCCTGGATCCCTGGAAGTGACCAAGGCCAGGTTGGATGGGACTTGGAGCACTCTGGGATAGTGGGAGGTGTCCCTGCCCATGGCAGGGGTGACACTGGGTGGTCTTGAAGGTCCCCTTCCCACCCAAACCATTCTGTGATATGAATCTACTCTATGACATAATCTTCAACTTTCCAGGAAAAAATGTCCCTGTTATTCAATCCATGGTGGCAAAGGACCACCACTGGGAAAGGTCTTGCCAAGACAATTTCAGCACAAACTTGTGTGAGCTCAGAACTGTTCCCAAGGTGAACAGCTGGCACACTTGGGTCCCTCACCTTGCTGACGTTTTCTGAGGCTCGTTTGTTGGCTTCATATTCTGGAGTTTCAGTCTGCATGAAGTAGATTTGGTCTTTCATGTTTTCAAAGTCTTCCTGGTACTTCCTCTGTTAGGAACAGAGAGAGACAGAAAACAGCACATCACCTAATTGTAAATTAGACATCTACAACAGGGATTATTCAGGAAATCAATAATGCCACAAATGGAGCCTCAGTATTTTGCACGTGAACATATACAGGGATAAAGCTGTTGAAGAATTTCTGCAGGATTCACTCACCATACTTAGATTTTCTGCATTCATTTTTGCAATTGCCACGTCATAGCACGGAGTTTGACTCCACTTGCCTTTGACTTTGTTTTTATAGTCCTCATGGTAAATAACCTATAAGGAAACAAAACAATAAAATTGAATCCCCAAGACACAGCTCCATTTTCACCTGACAGATTCATTTTTCAAAGCTGTCTTTTTACAGCTGCTTCATATTTGACACATGCCTCATAACTATTTTAGCAGTTATGGTCAAAAACACCTTAAATATGATTTGGCCAAACCATTTCAGTGTTAAATCATTTCTCTAAGTACCTTCCCTGACTTAAAAAGAATAAATAAATCATCTCTAACATATTCCTTTAGTTCTGTTTTCTCCCATGTCACATAATATTAGGATATTGCCCATTAAGTCAGAATTTACTGGTATTGCTACTGGAACTGGTTATAAGCAAATCCTTTTAATTACCTGGTATTTGTGATTTCTATTATTTATTCAAGCTCACAGAAACCAAGTATTAAAACTTTAAGGAGTTTTTTGGGTTTTTTTTTAACAACAGAACATCTGCCTGAGTTTTGACTCAGTGTTCCAGATGCATTTTCAGCCACAGTTGCATTAATTACCATAAAAAATAAAAATTTCCTCAATGCTTTTTTAGCATTCCTAAAGAACATAAATGCCAAAAAATAATCTTTTTTTAAATTTATATTTTATAGTTTTGAGATACCTACAAAACTTATTATTTTATTAATTTCAAAGAATTATGGTACTGATCCTTTTTTTTACATGTTATAACATTTTCTTGATGACAATTTCGCTTTTAAGCTAAGGAAATACAAGGGTAAAGAAATTTTCACTGATTTATTTTACCTTAACAAATGGGTTCAGTGCAGTTTTCTCAGTGGTTTCTCCACCATGAGTGAATACTGCAATTCTCTGATTTGAAAATGCAGCTAATTTTCAATCCACAATAAAATAAATTTTTAAAAAAGGATAATAGTTAAATTCTGAGTTAAAACCCTACTTCTGCATTATGAGATGATGCAACTTGGTCCCAATTTCTCCAGCAAAAGTTGGTTTTCCTGTGTGTTTTTCCTTTTGCCTTCTCTTTTCTTAGGTCCCTTTTTGTCTCTCTGCCTGCAGGGGTGGGGTTTGGGTTCTACTCACATCACTCAGCTGCCGTGTCACCTTCTTGGCTTGTTCCACATCAGGGGGATCTGGCAGGGAGGTGAACTTTGCTTTCCTTTCATCGTGCCCCTTTTTGTAGACAATCTGAAAGGATGGAAGAAATGAACATTTATTTGAGCATTGCAGCATTGGATTCCTCTACTCACCACATTAATAGAAGTTGTGCCCACAGCCCCCTCAGCAGGATTTCTTTAATCTGTGTATTACCAGGGAACCTCTGAACATCTGTAAAATTCACTGAAATCTTTAAGTGAGAACTGAAATCCCTCGTTGAAGAGTTCTGTGTATCTAAATATCAGTAAATCCCAGTCCCAGCAATCCCTGACTTTTCTTATCACTGATTTAGAGGCACGTTTACAGACCCACAAGAGTGAACTGGACTTGGAGACAACCCTGAGAGTTTCTGCATTTGGGGAGATACTCCAGGTCTTCTTGCTGATTTAATAAGTTAATTATTCCCTTCATTCCTAATCCAGCATCAAACTGCCAATTGATTTATACTCTAATATGCTCTACTTTGTACTCTAACATCAAGTAAGTATTTTTCTATTAAATACCACTACCATCAGAGCTTACCTAACACACTTTAATTTTCTGTTCCATTGTGAAGCTTTTATGTCTATTCAAAGTCCTTGGCATGTCCCAGGTTACACCACAACCCAACAGCCCTTGGCAGCCACATGTAAATCCCTGCTTTGATACTCACATCACTCAGAGACTTCTGAGCATCTGCCACCCTTCTGAGCTCTGGACTGTCATTGTAGGGATAAAACAGTGTTTTGTCTGCATCCCACTCTTCAGTATACAGTTTCTACAGGGAAAAAAAAAAAGCCAGAATGCCCATTATTAATTAATTTCTGGCTTTGAAAGCTTATTTTACTTCAGCTGCTTAGGTCTGTGGATAGTTTTTATTACCTTGCTGAACATTGCTGTGTTTTTTATTGCATTCACAAGCTCTGGAGCATCAGGGGGAAGCAGGTACTTGTCCTTATTCTCCTCCCAATTCTGTTTATATAACACCTGAAAGGAAAGATCAGCAAGTTGGCCACTCTATCGTTAACAAAAAAAAAATATTTACTTCTGTGAATAAACTGCCTGCTTTAAAGACTTTTTTTTCAAAAGCAAAGTGTCAGAGCAGTAACATCTGAAGAGAGCAACTGGAAATATTTAAAATTATACTTTTATTTGCCTTATCAACTTCTCTGCTATCCTTCACTGTGCTTCTGAACTGTTGCATAAATGTTGCTTTAGCATCCTGAGCTCAAAACTTTGCTCTTATCAGCAACCTCAGGATCCCCCAGTGTTGGGAAAGTCAGAAGTCACTCACCTTGCTCACTTGCTGTGACACTTTCTTTGCATGTTCTATATCCATGGCCTTTTCATCCACGTGGCAAATGGTTCTGGCAACTCCCCCAGCCATGCGGTATTTAACCTGGAATAGTGCACAAAATTCATTGATTCTACAGCAAAACTGACTGATTTTTTTTTTTTTTTTTAACAGAATAATGACATTTTCACCCTGCATTTAAACAGCCAGAACCTGGATGAACCCAGAAATGCAGTTGTTACCCACCTCACTGAGCTGGTCCTGCACTTTCTTGATCCTCCGGATTTCTGGGGTATCAATTGTAGAAGCATATGGCTTTCCTCTTTCTTGTTTAAATTTTTCTTTGTACTTGTTCTGGAAGAAAATAATGATAAAATTAATTAAGACATATCCCTGAGCTCTGGCAGAACTGTATTAGCAATTATTGCCATATTTATCTGGTTAGGACAGGGACTTGGGGCAGATTATTCAACACTAAAAACTAAAATCATCCAACTACCTTTGCACTTGTGCTTATTTTAGCCAACTGAGTTTATTCCATCTGACACAACAGGAAAAAAATCCTTCTCTAACTTGGCTCATCTCTAATTCATTATATTCCCCCCATGAGCTTAGCATTGATAAACCCACTTATTTACACTAACTATCAAACAATCCCTGTAAAACACTTTTAAAGCTGGTGTTACTCAAGAAATAAGAGACATGGGACTACCTACCTCACTGAATAGGTCCTTCATTTTATTGCTGTGTTCCAGGTAAGGCGTCAAAAACTTGGATGGGTCCACTTTTGTCCTGATTGTCTTTTTCCTGACAGGAGGGGCTGCATCCTCCCCAGAGGGCTGGGTGTGTTCAGATGTGTAGGTGGTGATTGTGGTGGTCTCAGGGCCTGAGTAGTCTGTGCTGATGGTCTCAGTGATCTCTGTGACCACCTAGAGATCAAAAAAATTCAAGAATCACTTGGTTGATAGTTGTAAAAGGTAATTAAGATACGGGTTTTCACCTGTCCTGAGCTGGGTGTGCTCAGCTGTGTAGGTGGTGCTGGTGATCTCAGGGCCTGAGTAGTCTGTGCTGATGGTCTCAGTGACCACTAGGGGATTAAAATAATTCAATAATCACTTGTTTTATAGCTGTAAAAATTCATAATCCTAAGTGTTTTTCACTGTCCTGAGCTAGGTGTGCTCAGGTCTGTAGGTGGTGGTTATGGTGGTCTCAGGGCCTGAGTAGTCTGTGCTGATGGTCTCAGTAATTATCAGGAAATTAAAATAATTCAATAATCACTTTGTTTTATAGCTGTAAAAGTCCATTAGGATAAGGGTTTTCACCCCCCTGAGCTGCTGAAAGGATGCTCTGCTCTCATCCAGATCCACATGGAGACAGAAAACCAGGGACACTTTTCCCACTGGGATTACCACTCCCTATATATCACCCACCCTAAAAAAAAAACCCACAAGGAATGAACTCTCTGGCTGGTTCCTGCATCAAACTCATGGAACTATTCTCCAAAGGGTCTGGGAGAGTGGGGCTCCAGCTGCCTCTGCTCTACATGCGTTAATTTCCAATCAGTTTAAATGCTTTACACACTTGTTTATCAACAAGGTCATGCTGCAAGCAACAATTTTAATAATAAGGTTCTAATGAAAAGCATCTAAAAATAATTATCACAACTAAAAAAGGTGCTCCAAAGCCACCCAAATAAATGTCAGGTTTTATTTTGTATCAATTAGCTTTATAAAAAATTGCCTTTAAAAAGGAATTAATGGAGGTCAGAATTCTGAGAGTTATTTGCAGCAATGAAACACAGCTGAAAATGCACCAAGAGTTACACAATTAGTCGTTTCTATTTCTGCACAAGTCCATGCCAGAGAGAATATTTCATGATAACACAGCAGAGAGTTGGGTTGTAGCTGTTTTAGAAGTAGACTTTCAAATCATGGCAATCACTCCTTGGTGACCCAAATATTTGTTAGCAGTGACACGATGAAAAATCTGCAAGAATGTAATTTTTCAGTGAAATTACACAAGGGGAACAGAAATGATACATGGAAACTGATCTTAGATCATCACACAGCAGGGACTTGAAGCAAAAATAAAGCATTAAGCAGCAATTGTTCACTGTTTGTGTGTTTAACGTGAAAAATTAAACCTCAGAATACAAAAAGCTGCTAATTTAGTGTTTCATGTTAATTACACACATTTATGTGCTCCATGCAGCATGACAGGGACCTTTACCTCGTGTGGCTCACCCTCCTCAATAACTGTCTCCTCAATGTAGTACTTTGAAAAAAAAAAAAGAGAAAAAACATCATTGTTAGGACAGATCAGCAAATTGTAGATTCTGTGAAGCTGTTTTAAAACACATTTCTGGAGAAACAGGATTTTAGTTCCCAGGTGCTTATGGAGTCATTTGTTAACTCTGAATATCTGTTCACATTTTGCATTAATGATTGGATTTTTATTCTATACATTTCCTAACTAATAATTGTCCAAATAATCAATGAAAGATTGTTATTTAATTTTACCTATAAGAGGGAAGACATTGACAACCACATTAGAAGAATCAGTATTTAAACCTCTGGATTTTGCTGGTTTTTATCTGGTGACACCCATGACTGTTGTCATCAGGGTTGTTCCTACAAGGACACCAATAATTTCTGGCTGCCAGTTAAACTTTGTTGCTGATCACAACTCTGAGCCTGCTGATTTTTCACCCATTTCACTGCCCATTATCCCTCCACATCTCATAAATTTGGGGATAAAACCACAACAGGAGGTGTCCCTAAGGCAGACCAGGTATTCAACCTTCACTGGTCTCCCCTTGTCCACAGCAACTGTGAACTCATTATAAAAATTAATGAGGTTCATCAGCCATAGATTGTTGTTGATAACTCAATGTTCACTTCTCCACACGACCTTTCATGTCTTTCCTGTGTTTAAAAATAGCTTTTCAAAGGATTTGCTCCACAGCCTTCCCAAAGAACAAAGTGAGGTCGACCAGTCTGTAGCTCCCTGGATGTTCCTTCCTGCCTTTCTTGAAGACCAAATCCAGCTGGACATTGCCCGTGGATGCAGGAATGGAGCTTGTAATGTTTTGAATTTTTATGTTTCTCCCAAGTTGTCTGCTCCTGCTTCCACTTTCAGTATATTTCTTTTTTTGTGTGTCATTTTTCTCTGTGTTCCTCCACTCCATCCTTCTGCTGTTTGATTTCTGCACTTTGGGCTGAGCTGTGTGCTCAGGGAAAATCATTCTGGATGAACACCCAACTACCCTGGGTGCCTTTGCTGTTTCCCACGGGATTTTCCTCCTCCAAAGTCCGGGATAATTCCATTTATTTTGCTCACTGCTCTCTGCATCTTCATCTCCATTTTCCCATGGTGACCACAGCCCTTGACCTTTGAATTTTCCACAAGTTCTGGCTTGTTTTTGAGCACAATATGTAATGGAGCATCTTTTCCAGATGGGACAACAGAGTTGGGAAAGGCTCTGGAGCCCCAGTAGTGGCTGAGGGAGATGGGAAAGGGCTGGAGAATTCCTGAGGGAGCTGGGAAAGAGCTGGAGAATTCCTGAGGGAGATGGGAATGGGCTGGAGAATTCCTGAGGAAACTGGGAAAGGATGGAGAATTCCTGAGGAAACTGGGAAAGGATGGAGAATTCCTGAGGGAGCTGGGAATGGGCTGGAGAATTCCTGAGGGAGATGGGAAAGGGCTGGAGAATTCCTGAGGGAGCTGGGAAAGGGATGGAGAATTCCTGAGGGAGATGGGAATGGGCTGGAGAATTCCTGAGGGAGATGGGAATGGGCTGGAGAATTCCTGAGGGAGGTGGAAAAGGAGCTGGGGAAATCCTGAGGGAGCTACTTTGCTCTCAGGGAATAATCGGCAGGACAACGGGAAACAGCCTCAGGTTGTGTCAGGGAAGTTTTTCTGTCGGATTTCGAGGAAAATTTATTTATTTATTCCCCGTCTGTCACTTCCCGCCCTTGGCCGCGCGGTGGCGCCGTCCCGCGGAAATGGCGGCGGCGCTGAGGGGGCCGCGGGGCTTCGGCCTCACGCTCCCGCCCCGCTCAGAAATGACGGGAAAAAGCTTTTAAAAATATTGCTGAGGGAACAGCCCCGCCGTGTGCGGGATGTGCTTCACTTGCACAAAGAGAAAAATGGGGAAATGCGGGGTTTATGTTGGAAAATCTCCTCCCAGCGGTAATTGCTTGGGGGTCACTTGGTGCAGCTGCGGGAACGGAAAACCCTTTGAAGCGAAAAAGTTTCTCGTTCAAATTTAAGCTTCTTTCTGAGAGTTCTTCCTCAAAGTTAGTTCAAGCACCAAGCCGTACTTCCCAAGCTGAGACATGTTGGGCTGTTCTGTGGTGATTTCCATGCTGGACCCACCTTTGACAGCACCTTCCAGAAACCTCCCACAAAACCTGCCACAAAACCTTCCTCAAACTTTCTACAAAACCGTCCACAAACTCTCTACAAAATCTTCAACAAAGTCCTCTGCAAAACCTCCCACAAGCTTCCTACAAAACGTTGCAGAAAATCCTCTGCAAAACCTTCCACAAGGTTTGCACAAAACCTTCCACAACCCCCCGTGCAAAATCTTACACAAACTTTATATAAAACCTTCTAAAAAAACCTCAAGTAACTTGGCAGCAAATGTTTGTACCGCTCACTGTGGATTTTTGCACATCCCAAGATGGCTAAAACATCAGATAGTGGCTCATAATTCCAGAGAAATTTTAAAAAAATAACATCTTTAAATCTTTGGCAATGCCTCAGCTGCTCAATATTCAATGATCGTGTCCTTCTCTTTCAGAAGATGAATTTCTGATAGAAGTCACAGGTTGAAAATCTTGGACTAATACAAGAATTAAGAAAATTCTGGAAAGGCTTAAAATTGCACGAGATGCTGTTATTCTTCTTTTATTGAGCATCTCACCACGAGTGTCCCAAGGGAAGCTACTAAAGCAGTGCCTCCCCAGCCCAAGGGATGTGGTTACAGCAGGATGGCCATTGAAAATCAAAAAACAAAGGATGAAATGGGGATTGTGTGAGCAAGAAGCCCAAAATACCATAACTCCTGCTGGAATAAATAAACAATGAGAGCAAATAAATACCCTTTAGAGAGAGCACACAATGCACAGGAAACACAAAGGCAATTACAAGTAACGTGGGAATCAGAAATTTAATGAAGGGTTGGTGTCATTGTAGCTAGGTAGTAAAATGTCTTTAAAATCTACTTTATGAGTGGTGACACCTATTCTGCAAAATGCATTTAACTACTCTGACTGGCAAATCATTTGGCTTCACTTCATTCATTATTTGAATTATGTAAAGCTGGCAGTGCCCTCACACCACCTGAAGTCAACAGTCCACTGAACACAGTGTAGTGGCAATGAGTTGAAGGATGTTTACATTTACACTCTTGTTCGTTTCCTCAAACACTCAGAAATTATTTTTACAAGACTTTGTGTATTTCATGACACATAAGTTAATTTCAGAGTAGTAGCAATGCAACAAGTAAGACCACACTGTTAATTTCGTGTGCTGTTTCAATAACAAAGTCATTCTGGTAGCTCCAGTTCCTGGGGAATTTTTTATTCAGTTTCCTGAGACTAAATAATTCAGCATCTAACTGTGAGTTTAAATGACCTACTGGTAAATTAATCCATGGTGCAAACCATGGACTTAGAATCATGGAATGCCCTGGTTTGGAAGAGACTTTAAAGATCCTCTATTCCACCCCTTGCCATGGGCAGGGACACCTCCCACTATCCCAGGTTAATCCAACCTGGCCTTGGACACTTCCAGGGATCCAGGAATAGCTACAGCCTCTCTGGGCAACCTTGTGCCACAGCCTCCTCACCTTCCCAGGGAAGGATTTCTTCCTGATACCTAATTTAAATCTACCCTCTGTCCATTTAAAGTCCTTCCCCATTGTTCTGTCACTTTAAACCTGGCTCCATCTCTGCCACATCTCAGGCTAAACTGGTTTGTGGTCCCCTGGTGGCACAAAGCTGCTGCATTTCTGCAGAGGCAGGGCTAGAAAGGGGCTTCCAAAGTCATCTTCTCTAGCATGGATTGGGTGACAGAGGGCGAGCCAGGAGGGAAAAGAACTGGCCCAGTGCATCTATAATTACGCAGGGAGTAATCAGAAAACCTCGCACTGTGAGTGTGGGATGGTTCCAGTCCTTATTTAAACTGAGAAACTATGACAGGAACCAGGGGACTTTGCTCCACCGAGAGCAACTGTTGTTGTTGTTGTTCTTTTACTGTTGAAACCATTTAATAGATATCTAATCATCCCTAATCTTCAGAGAGCAAACACCAACCTCTGCTCCTGAGCGGCATCTCACTGAGGTGATTAATGTATTCAGTCACAAGGCAGGAAACAAACATTTCTACTCCCACATTTTCTTCTTACCTCCACAACTTCCTCATATTCTTCTTCCTCCATTCTGAGGGTTTGCTTCTGTCTCTCTCCCACTCACTGGTCACGCAGCAGGTGAAAATGTGAATAAACAGTATTAGCCCATGACTGAAAGTGTCATGAGAAGGTACAAGTCAAGCTCATAAAGCACTTGGGGTCATGGTTAGTAACTAGTCAGACCCTAAATAAAGCTGGGATCTGGCATTACTTGGAAATTAATTAATGGAAAAACATTAGATTAAATCTCAAACATACTGATATAAATTACAATTTTGGACAAATACCCCGTTTCAGTTATAACACCGACACTGGATCCAGTGAAAATAAAATAAAAGAGATAAATACAATAAAAGAGAAAATAAAAAAGAAGAGATCTCTTAAAACATGATATGATATTTTCATTACAACAGAATTATTTGAAGTGTTTTTCTTTTCTCTGTGACTATTCTATGTTATTTCATTATATCATTATAAATCTCCCATTTGAATGGGAGAATTATATTCTACTATATTCATTCATAAGTTAGAGCATAATGTAGAAAAATATTGTAAATATTTTTTTCAGTGACCTTAGGTTAATGAGGCAATTTCTGTCTTTCCAGCATCAGCCTACAGAGAAGCTCTGGGATTTTTTTTAAGCTCTTGTGGGTTTTTTCTCTCTATTTCTTTAGACCTGGAAAAGATGAAAATCCACAGAGTTGGCTGAAGTACAAAGCACAGATTAGTGTCAGAACCTTTGAACGAATTAATTAACACACTGATTTTGCTGTGAGGCAAAGCTACAATTTTCCACCAGAGTCTGCAGCCCTGTTTCTAATGTTGGGAGGGGATGAGGCTTTGGAACAGCTGCTCCTGAGTCCAGGGATATTTGCCGTGTAAGCTAATCCTGCCAACTGATGGGGCAGTTGGGTTGAGCTGGCTAAACTGCAATTCCTTCTGAGGCAAGGGAAGTCAAGTCATGCAGGTTAAATATAGGAACACGGAATACTGGCCCTTTTTAGTCCCAATGGGCTGAGAAAAATGGCCAAAAAATTAATTGGGAAAACTGTGTTGTTAACTATTAAAATAAATTAAGAAGAACTCAAATAACAAGTGACAAGCCACGTGAAACTGTAGGCCAAGATGTGTGAATAAACTCAAGAAGTGGGGTTTGCATATAAACACAATCTCTTCAGCCTGTCACTGTTACAGCCTCCAGCCACTTCCAAACCCCATTCCAGGTCTTTTCCTCCTCCTCCAATCTGCATAGGAGATTCAGAGAGAAAACCTGACTTCTATGGGCAAAGCACAACAAGCACTCCCAAAAACCTACAGAATAGGGAGACAGCTCAAGATCCTCTTCTAAGGAAAAGAAGTGAAATGCATTTAAAATGTTCTTACCAGCGACATGCAGTAAATATCCTTTGGAGCAAAGGCTCTCCAGTCTTCCCTCCTGAGCAGCACTGGACGAGAGCGAGGGGGTTCAGTGGCTCCCGGTGACGTGTGTGGCCCACACAGCCAATCTGGCTCCAGCCCGCTCGAGTTTCATCCCTAAATATACTCGGTGACCCCGAGGGAGGCCACCTGTTCTCAGCAGCATCAAGGAAAGGGAGCTGGGCACCTCCGTGCTCCTCAGGAAACCCAAAACACCAGAGCTGGGCTGGAGCTCACTGGGGCTCGGTGAGATGGAGCCCCAGGCAAACCCAAGGGAGGGCTCCAATGGAAAAACATAATTATCAGAGTTGATAAGAACATTGAATTTCAGGTGATGGAGGCAATTTCATTCCTAAAATGTGCCTGAATAAACACCATCCAAATTCAAGAATCTCTGAACTTGAGGAGTCCACACTGCAAATTAAATTTCAGTATAATCTTGTCTTTAATTTCACCCCATAAGTGCTTTTTCACCTTGATGCAAATGGTGTGTCAATGTTTTTATCACTTATGAAATATTTCACAGCTGAACATGCAGGTCCAGGAACATGTGAAAAGCGACTGTTTGAAAGGAAGGAACCCAACGAAGAGCCAACATCCCTGGTGAAGGAAGCCTGAGAAGAGTTGATAAACAGATTAAGTGACAGGGGAGCAACCCTGGTATTTTGGAAGGTCAGGAATGCCATGATGTATGGAGCAGAATCAGGGTGATGATAACAGACATGACTTTTTAGGGGATCACTCGACTGACAAACAGAGCTGACTTTGGTCCTTCAACAATGATCCCTTTCCATGTGCTAGATCACATAATTCAATAAATGATTGTTAGGACCCCTTGAGAGACTTCTTTTTCTTTAACTCTTTCCAGAAGTTCATATTTATATCCAGATGAAATATCATATCTCATTCACTACTGCCAAGTATTTTAGACTCTGCCCAGAGCTGCAGACCCCTCCCTGTCTCCTTTGGCCAAGCCATTTTCAATTACTCTGCATTTTGCTTTACTAGGCAGTCCTTCCCCTTTTAATCTGATTTCTGTTTATTATTAACATTCTTAACGTCTTCTGAAATTGTCCAGAAATTAACACAGTGTCTTGGTGGAGTCTCTGGAGAGCAACCTCAGCATAACCTGCTGCTCTCTGATCCTGATCCTCTGTGTGTGCATTCCAGGAATAACTCACAGGACCCTTTTCCTCCTGAGTGCTGCTTCTCAGTAGATTGGATGCAGAATGTGACATCTTCATCATCAATAACAAACCTTAATGGAGTGAAGGGCCAGTTTTCCTTATCGAACATGTAATTCATTACTGTCATTCCAGCTCAATCCTGGAAGTTCCTGCAAAGAGTTTCTCCCTCAGTGATACTCTGCAAGCCCTGTGTTACTGGAACATCACCTTCAGACCATTTTATATTCCTGTTTGATATCTTGTTTAGAAAGACACCAAACAAGGCTAAAATTACACACAGGACGCCAGCACTACTTTTTCTGCCACTGAAATGCAGCTGTCTTTAGTGTGAAACGTGGCAGATCTTCAGCAGCACAGCTCAGGGCTGGAAAAAAGCATGGAATAACCCATGGAAATTACAGAAGGGGGCTAAGAACCAAAAGGATGATTGATGAAATGAAAAGTTAGGCTGAATGTAAGATTTTTGTTCTGGCATCAGAGCATGAAGAGGGGAGGAGGGTACACTTGGATCACCTGAGAAAATATTTCAATTCCTGCATTTTTCTGCTTTGCTCCTTCAGCTCCAAATCTCAAGGAACAGCTCTGACAAAACCATCACCATTCTGTGGACAAGGAGAATCCCAGGATCATTGAGGCTGGAAAAGTCCTCTCAGCCCATGGAGTCCCAGCCGTGCCCCATGCTCACCTTGTCCCCAGCCCAGAGCACCGAGTGCCACCTCCAGGAATTCCCTGGACATCTCCAGGGATGGGGATCCCAAACCTCCCTGTCCCAAACATGTATGAGGTAAAGGGAATACTAATGGTTAATATTCCTTTTTTCTTTTAAATCGCTTTGTTGTGAAAAATTATGTCTGACTCTGATTTCTGATGGAATATTTATAAAACCATAGAATCATTAGGGCTGGAAAAGACCTCCAAGATCATCAAGTCCAGCTTTTGACTTTGTTGTGAGAATATGAACTTGACTTTCTGGAGGACAAATATTTCAAAAGTATTAACTGTGCCCTAGGTGGAGCCTGGCAGCTCTGCCTCAGGTTAACACACCAGGCCAGATTTATCCATGGCACATAAAATGAGTACATGCTCAGTAGTTCAGAACTAAAGACAGAATGCTGCAAAAGTCCTTAGGCAGAAAAAGATGTTGTTTTGCATTTCAATCACAAAGATTAAAAGCAAGAAATATTTTCTTGTACTTAATGTATTTAAATATTGAGTTCAATCAGTCCTGCTTATCCCCTCAGTGGATGATGGATAAATGTCCTGACATCCCAGCTGCTATATTTAACCTCCTGACATACCTGGCCTTAACAAGCATTGTATCATTGGAAAAGGACATTTAAATACATATTTGTGCCACCATGTCTATTTTTAACCTACCACCAGTGAGTCCCTTCTCATTCTTTTCACCATTCCCCACAGCAAGGCCCCAGAACCTTTTGGTTTAATGTATGCAAATACTGCAGAGAGCACTTTTATCAAAAATTAAGAAGGGCTTGGTTGGACAAATGCAAAGGATTGTCTTCAAATTAAATATACATTTATTTCTCAACCCCTCCATTTTTACAGCTGCCCAATCTTTTTTCTTCTGGATGAAACCAGGCTGGGAGCACAGGCCTTGTTAGGGATCTGGTCTTGGCTTGCAAACAAAAAGGATTTTAGGAAAGGATACATGGTCTAACAAGAATTCCACTTTCACTTCAGTGCTGCTTGTCCTCTGTCTCAAAGTATTAATAGAAAGTATTGGATCATACCAAGTAATATTCTTGGAGGCAGTGAATCCAAGTGCTGTGAGTAGATCACCTCCAGTGTCTTACCTTCAGGTTTATTTTTTGATGCTGATATGGGGTGAGCAGCAGCACAAGGCAGTGGCTGTGGGGTGTGTAAACCACTGTAAGTCACTGTGCTGCTGTGACTCAAAAAGACTTTGCTGGAAGAAGAGGAATAAAGGAACATTGATATGGAACCAAAATTCATTTTATGCTTCCCAATGTTCCTGGACAGAGAAAAAACTGTGGCCTCACCAATCAAACTGTTTGGGTACAGGCCCAAACGTTTTAGTATTGAAAGTGTCTCACCAAAAAGACTGAATCAAAATACAATTCAAAGTGGGGAAAAAATACAAACCCAAACTGAAAAGGAGAACAAGGTGCCAAATCTTTATTAGCTTTTTTCATTATAAGATTTGATAAAGCAAAGAGAAATCACATGAACGAATGAACCTCCAGCTGGTTGCAGAAACTTAAAAATTAAGTTAATATTTAAACATTTAGGATATAAAATCAGAATGTAAAAGACCCTGTATATCGGCACAAGATATTCACTGGGGCCATTGGCATGAGGAGAGTTCTCCTCACATGACAGCATCTGTCACAGCCTCCCCTGTTCTTTACTTAGGGCCTTTGAGAATCCTAAAAGAAAATATTTATCCAGAAGATGATGTCAAACAGCCTAATTTATCTCCCCTGCTAATGCTCCCAAGACAGCCACAGGGTCTTAGACATGGGTGCTCATCAGAAAGAAGATACAGCAAAGGCAAATGTCCTCAAGAATCCAACACCAGCTCTGAGTGTATTGATCAGATTTCCTAATGGGAACTGGTGGGGCAAGCTGAGATACAGCACTCAACTCAACATATTCAGGTTTTGGAATATTAATGTCAGTTACTATAAACTAGGAAAGGAAGGTGAGGTTCTTCTCAAGTCTTTTCTTCTTCCTGCTATTTATAAGACAAATAAACTTTTATATTTTTAGAACAGAGGTACAAATACCAGCTGTAAATACCAATGAAAAGCCCTGATGGGCAGCCAGAGTTTCAGCTCTTACCCTGCCTCCCACACTTGTCCCTTTGGACGAGCCTCTGTCTCACTATTCTGCCATAAAAGAACACAGCTCTTTTATCTTTTAAAGACAAACTTTTTCATTATTAGCACCATTCTGTGAATGATTACAGTAACTACAGTGAGAGATGTTACTGTACAAGCAGATTGATCTGTTTAGGATTGTCCCATCCATGGGAGTGTCAAGGCCAGGTTGGATGGGGCTGGGAGCAGCCTGGTTTACTGCACCTGCTGCACTGATGGTGCTTTCCCCTTCCCAGGGTGGGTTATTGCTGAGAAAGAACAAAATATTCCTTCTTGGAATATTCCTTCTTGGGATATTCCTTCTTGGGACAGGTGCCTGCACACGACTGTCCCACCCCAGCACCCCAAGTGCTGCTACCATGAGGACACATTCCAGTTTTCTCACAACATGCCAGTCTCAAATTTCACTTCAGTTTTTCAAACCTTCTGCTTTCCATACCCTGCCTCCTTCCCCTGGCTCCTCACTGAACTCTTTGAAGTGAATTTAGAGCAGAGTTGTTGTTTCTTACAGAACCGAGTTGAAACAATTTATGGAGAAACCATAACCCAGGCCAGGTTCATTTCCATCCCAGAGCACACGCAGATCGTTTCATGTCTTCCAAATGCTCAGCAGCAGGAAGGGTTCACGTGGGCTTGTACAGCCCTGCCAACTTTCCACATCACCCCAACAGCCACCAACAAAGGCATGGATTAACACAGAGGCATTCCCTGCTGTAAATCCTCTGGGATGGAGGGACAGGGCTGAACACTCCCTTTGAAACTGTGAGCAGAGCATCACCTTCATTCTGCAATACCCTCTGCTGCTTTTCCAGTTCAACCATTGCCCTGATACTGCTGAAAGATGTTTGTGCCCTGTGTGAGAACAGAGGGAAAAAATCCAGTATTTACTCCCTAGGCCTCCATACCCTTTTTCACCAAGGATGTGCTTTCATTCCAAGAGGAAATAAACTCTGAATGGAAAGGTGTGATTGAGGTAAAATTGTGATTGAGTCCTTCTCACCTTTTTTCTCCCTGGGCAAAAGAAGGAAAATGTCACTATCCCTCTTCCCCATTCTAAGGGTTTTCCAATTAGTGCAGGGTTCATTTGTGGAGTTCCCAGTGAAATGGCCTCATGGTCCTCTGGATCCTTCTCCCTCTAAGCCCCTCTGACTCCCCTGCAGAGTAGTTCCCACAGTCTATGGAAAACCAAACAGTTCATGGGCTGTGATAAGACTTGTCCACAGATCACAGAAGCTGCTGCAAAAGAAGGTCAAGATTGAGATCAAAGCTCAGTGAATCTACTCAAGAAATCCCAGAATAACCAAATCTTCCCACTGCCAGACAATCCATGCACCTTCAGCCTCCTCACCCTGAAGGATGCTGAACCACAGTTCCCATGTCTGACATCATGGCCTTTAGCAAACTGCAACCTGTGTCTGAGACTTAGTTTTAAAATATTCTCTCTCACTCTGCTGATTTAAAAGGAACATATTTATATGAGAGGTTCAAACACCTCTGACTGTAAAACGAGGGGGGAAAAGGCAACGTGCTTCACATTCCTGACTGGCATTGCTGGGGAGGTAGCTCATACCCTGAAATACAACCTGCAGTAGTCCATAAAATATTAAGACTGCTCGCTGGCTGTAGCCAGGAATACTCTGCAGCAGCAGTTCCCAGGGGCAGAACGCTCTGTGAAAGGTCACTAACACAGCACTGAGGTCACCAGCACAACAGCCACCAGGAGTAATTCTTCTCTGCACTATTATTAACAGCACTGAGCAGCCACAAGGAATCTACTGGGCTCCCACTGCTCTGCAACGGCTCCAGACAACAAAACCCAGAAAGTAAAACTTTGTTACTGCACCAATAAAGGGACATTTAATTGCTATAAGGAATGATAACATCACCAATTGCCTTCTCTCACTCTCTTGGCACTGGGCCATGCTCTCCTAGGGGACATCTCCTCAGTGGGGTAACCTGCAGGAGCTCCTGAGCCAGCAGAAACTTGTGCAAACTGAACTGACCCCACTGATGTCACACCAGTGACATGAATGGTGACATTACCTGAATAATTCACACCAGGGACAGCTGGAGCTGGGCTGGGGGAGCTGGGGGTGATCACTTGGAGAAGAGAAGCTCCAGGGAGAGCTCAGAGCCCCTGGCAGGGCCTGAAGGGGCTCCAGGAGAGCTGCAGAGGGACTGGGGACAAGGGCTGGAGGGACAGGACACAGGGAATGGCTTCCCACTGCCAGAGGGCAGGGCTGGCTGGGAGATTGGGAAGGAATTGTTCCCTGGGAGGATGGAGAGGCCCTGGCACAAGTTGTCCAGATTTGCTGTGGCTGCCCCTGGATCCCTGTGAGTGTCCAAGGCCAGGTTGGAGTAACCTGGAATAGTAGAAGGTGTCCCTATCTGTGGATGATGAAAATGGATATCTTTGGGTCCCTTTGAACCCAAACCATTCTGTGATTCTGAGATTAACTCTGGACCATTGCTAAGGAAAGGTGTGGTCCTGCCCTCCCTCACCCTCACACCAGAAATGTTGGCGGTGCCCCCAGCCCCTCCCCAGTGCCACACACCTCTGTGCCCAGCCTCACCCAGTGCCACACACAGAGCTTTTCCCCTTGGTCTCCTTCAGCTGTCCACAATGATCCAGGCTCCTTATCACACTTTTTCTCTACAACAAGGGATTGAGGGGGAAGAAACCTTTATTCATTAAATAGTTTTCATTTCCAAGAGTCTGGCAGACTTTCAGCTCTTTGAAAACCATTCCACGGGATGCTGAACTCCTGATGACTTCATGGGGCTTTTTATAAAGCGAGATAATGATGGTGGAGGGACAGAAGCAGCTGCACAATTCCCTGGCTGTGGCAGAGATGGCCCAAGCCCTGCAGCCTTCAGCAAATCCATCACCCCAAGGATGCCAGGAGTGAGATGCTCATGGACAAGCAAGTTTCCAGGGGAGGAGACAACTCACCTTGCATGTGGGAATGTCTTGAGGCAGATCTTGAGCACGCCCTCGCTGTCTGCTCATCAGGGCTACTAAAGGATGGGATGGTTTAATGCAATAATTCCCTTCACAACCTGAAAATTCAGCACTGATCTAACACAGGTTATACCACCTTGAACCTTTTCAGTGCTGGAGATTTCCTGGCAAGAATATCTTTGCTGGAAAGCACAGTAAAGATTAAAAACCCAACCTAACTCTTGTTGTTAATCCACAGATTTCTGAGCAACAAATGTGGAACAAATATTTTTGTGGAATGATTTTTTTTTTGGCTGTGACACTGCAAATCAAGTAAATAATTTTCAGGTTTGAATGGAATTGTTCCTACAATGACACCGTTTTCCTGCTGTTGACAGCCAACAAAAAGTTCTGTGTACAAACAACTCATCCCTTCGCCATGGAGAAATACCAGAAAACACAAAAATGACAAATTTACTGAAGGAGGGTTTTTTCAAAAAGCAGAAACAGGATAGACTAAGGCAAGACTAAAGCTACACTGTCCCAGGCACAGCAGGAGCCAAGTGNGGTTTTTTTTCAAAAGCAGAAACAGGATAGACTAAGGCAAGACTAAAGCTAGACTGTCCCAGGCACGGCAGGAGCCAAGTGAAACTGCATGAAATTGCTGTGACTGTCTATGATAAAAACTCATCCTAAGAGATAAAGACTAACTTTAGGGGACTACTGGTCTGTAAAACAGATTATTCAATTACTCCATCACATTTATTTGGGGTTTAGCAGCACATTCAGCTGATGGTGCAGAGGAAGGATGATGGGCTGCAAAAACACACCCAGCNAACTTTAGAGGATTACTGGTCTGTGAAACAGATTATTAAATTACTCCATCACGTTTATTTGGGGTTTAGCAGCACATTCAGCTGATAGTGCAAAGGAAGGATGATGGGCTGCAAAAACACACCCAGCACAGAGAGATGGACAGGGATAAACCCACAGCAGGGGAGGAACAAGAAGAGGAAATGGCCTCAAGCTGTGCCAGGGGAAGGTCAGGCTGGATATTGGGGGAAATTCTTTCATGGATAGGGCTGTCCAGCCCAGGCAGTGGTGGAGTCCCCCATCCCTGCAGGGATTTAAAGCCATGGACTCCGTGATCTTGGAGGGTTTTTCCAACCCCAGTGATTCCGTGGTTCCTTGTTCCACACAAAAAGTTTTCCCTTGTTTGTCTTGTTTAATTGTCAGTTCTGTGACAATTATTTCCCCAAGCCCCACTCAAGTGATTGTAGTTCTACGGGGAAGGAGAGGGCAGGAGAGTTCTTTTGGCGGCTGCACTGGCCAGAAGAATTTCATTCCCTCGGATAGAGCAAAATAAAACTCTTCATTTGAAGGATTTGCTAACAAAAAGGAGGATCCTGCCCCCATCTGGCCTCCCTCGAAGGGAGCAGCCTGAGGGGGAGCTGGAGCAGGAAATCCCAGATTCACAGAGCTGTCTCTTCCCCAGGGCTGGGAGGAGGAAAGGGGAGGAAAAAAACCTCAGTGGTCAAAATCCTGAGGGGCTTCTTGCTTTCAGAAAAGCAGAAATAAGGTTTTATTTTGAATCTCCAAACCCTTCACCCTCTCCCTGCTCCAGCCACCCTGTCATTCCTTCCCTGGGCTCAGCATGGAACAGTGGTTGCTGCTGCTCCTGGCAGGAAAATCCTGCAAGGATGGGATTTTCCCACCTTATCTCAGTTAAAAGAGACCTAACTGACCAATATGCAGTTTCTGCATTATCCCAGCGTTCTCTTAAAAACACCAGGAATGAATGATCTCAACACGTGGTAGAAAAACTGTGTTTGGGTTCAGGCTGCCCTTATCCACAGGATGGCAAAGGGAATAAAAAGGGCAAATTCCCTGTCCTCCCTAGGGAATAGTCCCCACTATGAACTCTGTCAGAACTCCAGGATTTTATCCTGGAGAAAAGGAACCTCAAGGGAGAGTTTATTTTTTATCTACAGCTTACCTGGAAGGAGGGTACAGCCAGGTGGGGCTCAGGATCTGCTCCCAGAACAAGGGACAGGATGAGAGGGAACAGCCTCAAGCTGTGCCAGGGGAGGGTTAAATGGGATATTAGTGAAAATTTCTCCCTAGAAAGGGTTGTCCAGCCTTGGCACAGCTGCCCAGGGCAGTGGTGGAGTGCCCATCCCTGTAGGACAACTCAACACTGGGATTTCTCAGGAAGATTTGCACATCAAGCAAAGTTCAGGACTTTCCTCCACTCATCACCTAAACCTTTTCACTGCAGCACCTCTGGCATCCCAGGCACGGTGGATCTCCAAGAAATTCCCCGGCCAGCTCCACACAGACAGTTTGGTTTATTTGTTGCTTACACAGCTCTGATTCATTCCCACCCATTAACTCAGGTTTCAAAGCCAAACACACGGGAAATGACACAACATCCGTGAGGATCCCACAGCACCAGGCCCTCCCTCAGAACTCTTCAACATTCACACTAAATCTATTTCTGTACAAATTTACACAATTTTCATTGTTCCCAAGGAAATCTGCATGACCTTTTTGCACGTCCTCTTTACACGACCCCACGAATTGCCTACATATATACACACACATATATATTTGAAACAGAAAAAAAAAAAAATCCTTCCAGTTCTGAAGAATGAAGGTAAAAACCATCAGAACTGAAAAAATTAATGACAAGAATTAACTGTCTTTATTGTCAATATTGTTGACTGTTCTGTAGCTTTACATGTATTTCATCCCCATATTATAATAAAAACTTATTCAGAATAACTCAATACAGACTGTGCAACAAGAGAGCAGCAACAGTAATTTAAGAAGTGGTAATGGCATCAAGAAAGTATTAATTATTAAATTAATTTAAAATGTATTATTTAAAAAACGACAATGAAGGAGAACTCAGCAGTCTTAACTTTTATACACTCAAGAAAAAGAGCCAAAAAAAGTAACATTTTCTGTTAAAAAGCCTATTCACAGTTCCATACACGGGGTGCAAAGGCCTAAGGAATGCACAGCTGGGCTAAACCAGACAAAAATAATGTGTGAGAATGGTGGCTTCTCTTTTAATCACCTAAAATTTAACTGGATTCCAAGGAAAACTACGAGCAGTTTTCAGAAGTTCTATCAAAGTCAAGGAATTATGGAGTTAAGAGGGACAAGACCTGGCTTTAAGGCAGCTCAGCCACAAAAATGTCCCAGGAGAATCACAGAATCCCAGACTGGTTTGGGTTGGAAAGGACCTTAAAGATCATTTAATTCCAGTTCCTTGCCATGGGCAGGGACACCTCCCACTAATCCCAGGCTGCTCCAAGCCCTGTCCAGCCTGGCCTGGGACACTTCCAGGGGTCCAGGGACAGCCAGAGCTGCTGTGGGCAGGCAGAGCCCACCCTGCAGGGAAAAGCGTGTCCCAAAGGAAGCAGCTCCAGCCAGCACTGCTAAAAGCGGAGGTGGAAGGATAAGGAATGTGGGGAGGCATTTGGCCTTTTCTACACCATCCTAACAGGGGTTTGCTGCAATTCCTCATTCCTCAGGACTCTGAGAACTCTGCCTGCTTGTTATTTACTGGGAAGTTATTCCATGGGATTTACCCATGGATAGAGCTCCTACAGCTGGAAGGGACACAAGGAGGTTATTCCATGGGATCACCCCATGGATACAGCTCCTGCAGCTTGGGAAGGGACACAAGGTTATTCCATGGGATTTACCCACAGACACAGCTCCTGCAGCTGGAAGGGACACAAGGTTATTCCATGGGATTTACCCATGGATACAGCTCCTGCAGCTGGAAGGGACACAAGGAGGTTATTTCATGGGATCACCCCATGGATACAGCTCCTGCAGCTGGAAGGGACCCAAGGAGGTTATTCCATGGGATTTACCCAGGGATGCAGCTCATGCAGCTGGAAGGGACCCAAGGAGGTTATTCCATGGGATCACCCCATGGATACAGCTCCTGCAGCTGGAAGGAACCCAAGGAGCACCAGATGCCCACCCAGGGCTGGTGAGGCTGCAGAGCTGGGCAGGATCACCCTTTATACAATCCTGAGATCACCAAGGCTGGAAAAGCCCTCCAAGGTCACCGAGTCCAACCTGTGCCTGACCCTCCCTTGGCCCCCAGTGCCACATCCAGCCCATGAACACAAAACTGGGAGTTTCATCTCCTAAGGCAGCTTTGGCTCCATCTCTTCTGCTCTTTAAGAGGCTTCCTGCAGTTCCTCAGCACTCACAGGTACCTGTGTGTGATATGTGGGTATGGAAAAGGGGCACATCCCTGGGATTCAGCATTTCTGACAGGAAAACAACATTTCACACTCACTTTAATTCTCATTCTTGACACCAATCAGCACAGACTTATCACCAAACTCGCCCCAAACAAACCCCCCCATCACAGGCTGGGCAGAACAGCACATTTCACCCCAAAACCACCTAAACAGTCCCAAAAAACAGGTCAGAAATCACATATTTGCTTGAAAACTTTCACTGCAACTCCCACACACAAAGTTTAATGCAAACAGGCACATTTTGACAAGTGTTTTCAACTTAAAATCATAAATACTGGTAGGTTTGAAAGAATTAGCAATTGACATCATTTATAAATGCATAAAAATGATGGTACAGAGCTCCCCAGCCCAAATTTGCATTTGCTCCACTTCAACAAGAATTAAGAGAACAGAAGGAGTTCCCTTCAGCTGCATAAAAACCAGAGTTTGAAAGACAGAAAGTGGCAAAGGGGAAACAATTCAAGGAATGCTCTGATCAAATTTCCAGGGGAAAAAAAAAGTTGCTCAATAGAATCCTGGTTTTCCTTTACTACAATAAACAGCTCTATAAAATGTTTTGGCTAAATGACTTTAATACCCACATGTGAGTGCAGACACAGGAGGGCTCCAGCTGGGAGCTGCCAGCCCTCCCAAGGCTTGGGGATTAATTTGAAGCCATCATTTTATACATTCTGAAAAAATGCCATTTCCTCGCAGTTAGCCACGTTTCTTTCAGGAAGATGACAAAGTCTGGAGAGACAGAGAGAGAAAAGTACAAAAGTACAAGTGATCAAAGGAAACCTGACCCCCCTGATGCTCAAATATCCACTGGACATGGACACAGTGACACCGGGGCTGTCCCCATTCCTTGTCACACACCCCAGTCCCACACCTCAGTCATCCAGAGCTGAATTTATTTTTTTAACCTCTCTGCAGAGTCCAGCTTTTTTTCTTGGCTCAGTTAGACAAGGAGAACACTGAGCTGAAGGTGTCCAAGGAAGGATTCCCAGCCTTCCAGGTAAAGCAGCATTTTCTGGCTTCCAGTCAGAAAATCCAGTCTCAGCCAAGTTTTGTACATTTACAAATAGGAAAAGCTTAAAAACCCCCACCCAGCTCTGTCCTTACCTAAAATCTGACTTAAAAGGCTCAGGGTGGTAAAGTGACTCTGCTGTGGATAAAGCTACAATAGAAAAATTCACTGGTAAGGCCCTCTTAAGGCAAGGAGAGAGTTCCTGCTCATGATTCTCACACACGAAATAAAAAGATACAGTGGCAGCCCCTTATAATTCATCATTTTTGGCCATTTAATGCATTCACTACAACAACGTATTCAAGTCACATCTGGATTTATAACCAGACCACATCTGCATCATCACACGAGTTGCAAAGACATTTTCCTTCCTCAGTTCCCCTCTTGGTGCCACAGGATCATCCCTGCCCTGCCCGAGGGTGCTCAGCACATCCATCTCAATTAGCTGAAAACGACTTTTCAGCCCTAATTAATCTGACAGTGACGAACTTGGTGTGGCACCAGCCAGTGAGGAAGGAACTGCTGCCACCAGGAGCTTTCCAAGGCCAAGGATTCCTGGATGGAGTTATTTAAACAGTCCCCTGACAGGAATTCCAGCCAACCACCCTGACACAAGGACAAATTCAGTATTTCCTGTCCCAAAGCAAACTCAGTGATGCCTGATTAATGGAAAAAGTGCTTGCAATGGCAGGGATAGGAGAACTGTAACAAATTTATCACAAATCCTGTTAAAGCTTGGGTGTAGGGAGGGGAAAACCCACTCATTTCCACACACTGGGAGGCTTTTATAGATCTATATCTCTATTTTAAGGGAGTGGGAATCGTAGCATAGGAAATAAAGCTGATTCTGGAATTAGTTTTAGGCACTTGAGCTGCAGAGATGTGGAAGGTGCTCGTCAGGTGCATTTACCACTCACACACCTACACAATGCTCAGCAGAGCAGCTACTCAGCCTCCCAAAAAGAAAAAAAATATTTAAAAAATGAAGCTGTTCACACTCCCCAGGTTTATTTTCCACCTCTCCTCACAATTAAAGACCTGTATAATTCCCAGATGCCAGAAGCAGCATATCCCAGAGATGATTTACCAAACTGATGATCTTCTAAACTGAGAGAAACACTTGGAGTATCAGATTACTGAAATATGACCTTTTTTTCTTTTTGCTACTAAAATGCCATTTTGCAGCATCACTTCAATCACCGTTTTTAAGGCCCCTCCCTTTTCCTCAGAATTAATTTCACGGAGAACAAAAGGCAAAGCTTGAGCTTCAGCTGGAAGCCAAGGCAGCAGAACCCCGAGGGTGAAGCAACAGCATCACAGCCCAAGGTCATGGCTCAGGGTAAGACAATTCCTGACAATCCCAACCATCTCCCAGTGGGAGCAGCACTGATGCAAAGTTCTCTGGCTTTTCTATGGACAGAACTGAGAGAAAAATGTGAATTCCCCTACAGGGAAAAGAAAAAAAAAGCTGTCAACAAGGAGCACTTACACAAAACACAAAAGGGTCTAGAGATCAAAAGTCTGGCTGCTCTTCTCAGTGACTAAAGTTAAAACATTTCTGAGTTCACACACACGTGCACTTCAAAGCACCACCACAGCAAATATTCCAGGTGAGAGTTTGGAAATGATCAGAGAGTCTGGAATTGATCACAGAAACTATTCTAGGTGAGAGTCTGGAAATGATCACAGAGTCTGGAATTGATCACAGAGTCTGGAATTGATCACAGAGTCTGGAATTGATCACAGAGTCTAGAATTGATCACAGAGCCTTGAACTGATCACAGTAACCATTCCAGGTGAGTCTGGAATTGTCACCTCTGCTGACAAACCCCACCATCCCCACAGACTGAAAATCAGCATTTAAGCCCCCAAAGCCTTGGACAACAGCACGATATGTCAGGAAACATCAGCCACCACTGAATTCTGGCTCCATTTGCCCTCAAAACTACAAAATACACAGAAAGCTCACAGTGACCCATGACGTGTTTGCAGTCAGGTTGTTCACTGACCAACAGACAGAAAACAATTGAATGTTTGCATTATAAACCCCTCAGGGCACAGAAAAGCCTGTCTGACAGGCAGTCCTGAGGTGTGCAGTCACTCCCAGCCCTGCTGGGCTCTGCGGTCACTGGGGAAACCGAGACAAGGTGAACCTCAGGGGCCACAGCAAGGGGAAGTGGCACGGGGAGGAAAGAGTCAAACCAACTGAAGTGATGTGTAAACACAGAGTATCTGCTGGAAACACGACCCACACCTGCAGCCACCACCACACCTGCATCATCTCACAGAGAGTCCCTACAAATGCACAGCCAAACAGCAGAAACCCCAACACTGCTCCACCATCAACAGCAACAACTCCTCCTCTGACCAACCAAGGCCCAGCTCACCCAACCTGTGTGGATTCAGCCCAGGGAAGACATAAGACTCAAAAACCAAACACTTGGGTTTAGAAGCAAGTCTGCTTTTTTCTTTTTTTTTTTTTTTTAGACTAGAAAATGTACAATTCCATTTCATATGCAAGTGTGCACAGAGCTCGTTGCTTGTAGATACTGTCAGAGAAACTGAGAGAGTCTTTGCATTAAATTGTTAATTCTTCAAACATTGATACATTTTGCAATACACCAGTTAAATACCAAGATCTATGTGCATGCACTAGAGATATATGCATGTACACCTTAATGTTTAACAAAGACAGCAGATCCCCCAGCCAGGGAGTGCTGGAGATACCAAAAATAGATTAAAAAGTTAAATTCTTTGCCTGCCTTTGTTAAATACAGACTTTGAGACTGCCTCCCCTCCTTTCCCCAGGATTTCTGTGCTCCCAGAGAGGCAGGTGGGCAGGAAGGCAGGAGCTGACCAGATTATCCCAGAACCAAAGAGAAGCACCTTAGAAAGTTCAAACTAAGCTTTTAAAATGTCTTTAAAATGCCTTTTCCATCCTTACCAGACACGGGGGCTGAGAAAGGGAAGAACATTTTCAACGGTTTTGTTTCATTTTGCTGAACTCCCAGTGCATCTCCCAGAGAAGAGCCTGACATTTCCAACCATCCCACTGCCTTCCCAACTGCCTGGATCCTCTACAGTGGGAATTCTGACCCCCTTCAGCCTGGGACAGCCATCCCATCAGGTGCTACAGCAGGGAAAGGGGATCTTAGTGCTCTCACACTGCCTGGGGACCCTGCAAGGGAGTTCTGCCCTGGAACTCGTGTGGAGCTTTTCAAGTAGTGTCATCTGCTTTGTCCCCATCCAGTCCCCTCCACTGCATATTGATACATCTGCATTTTTTAACACCTGCACACTTTATGGAGAAAAGAAAGAGAGTTTTTTTTCTCTGAAAAACACTTTGTTAGAGTCTGACTTGTATGATTCCAGTGACACTTTCAAACATATACTTTTGTGCCTCTTCTTTGGTTAAGAAAAATTAGATATTTTTCCCTTTTTGACAGCTAAAAAGGTACTTCTGCCAGACCTGAATCAACCAGCAGAGCAGAGAAGGAGAGCAGTGGGCAGGACCTGCAGCATCACCCCATCCAATGATGACCACAACAAAAGAGGAAAATCCGTTTCATTTGAAACTCTTTGGCAAATTCGTTCTGTTTGCCAACCCTGGAATTGGAAGCTCAATCCGTGTGCCTCGATCCATTCCAGCCTCCTCCCTAATCAAAAAAATCATGTGGGAAAACAACAAGCAATGGGCTGAAGAGAGAGTTTGTTTTGTGATTGACGTTACAGCCGTACGGACACGGAGGGACGGGACCGGTGACACGGGCTCGTGGCCGTGGCACAGATTAGTACTACTGCCACCATACTGATTCAGCTTTACACTGCTCTGAGCAGATTGCAATGAACCTAGGACTGAGGTATAAATATACACAAATATGTACAGTACACATACAGGAAAAGAGTTTTGCATTTGTAACATCGGCAACCTCAGAAATACTGGAGAGTCGATACGTACGCCGGTGATGCACCCGCTGAGTTACTGCGGTAATGAAGCCAACAACTTCCACTAGAGAGGGCTACAATGGGATCATAAAACTCTAAATGAAAAGCTCCTTCCTCTCGTTTCATCCTCCCCACGCCCAAGGTCGGACTGTTCCCAGGGGCAGCTTGAAAAGAAGGTTGGTCACAGCTCTGAAGGAACCTCCGAGGAACCCGGACCAAAGTGGAGCCCAAAGTGCTCCTCTGCTCTTGTGCCTGCTCCCAATTCCTGTCCGTGTGTGTGTGTGTGTGTGTGTGTGTAGCTATGTAGAAAATACAGTTGCCATCAGTTCAGTATAAATACATCCACCCCACCAATCTGCCACTGGAACAGCTCTGCTGCAGCAATGTCTGTGCAAAGAGGTCATTAAAAATCATCTGATCTTCAGGCGGGACATCATCCACTCCAGTCCTTGGCACAGCCTGGGAACACAAGAGAGAACATTCAGGGAATGGGGATAACTCCAAAGGTAACTCCACAGCATCAACTGAAATTCTTCCCCAGAACCCTAAATCATTTCTGGAAACTCTTCATTTCCTAGATCTTATGATGTCATCTATGGTGAGAGAATTCAGATCCCAGCTCTTCAAGACATGAACTTCTCTCTAATTAGGATTATTTTTAATAAACCAGATTTCAGTTTGCCCTACCTCACCTCACCCTCATCAAGTCCAAATCTTATCAAATCTTATCTCTGTGAGGTGAAACTGTGGGTTTGATGTAAAGTTGGTGTTCTGAGCCCAAAAATCTTGGAAGTATCAAGATTATGAAGTGGTGAGGCCCTGGCACAGGGTGCCCAGAGCAGCTGTGGCTGCCCCTGGATCCCTGGAAGTGTCCCAGGCCAGGCTGGGACAGTGGGAGGTGTCTCTAGCCATGGCAGGGGTGGATTGGGATGATTTTAATGTCCTTTCCAACCCAAACCATTGTGGGATTCTGTCACTCTTATGGACAGGGGAGGAATGTGTGTTAAACCCAAATACCACAATAAAACCCCCAGAGTAATTCCAGATTCCCCTCCCGTGGACACAAATCCTTCTTACCCCTCTCCAGTGAGAGCACAGCAGGCCTGAATGTGCCACTGGTGATCCTTTATTGAAGTCAGCTTCAGGAACTGGGAGATCTCAGCTACTGTCATGCACTCCTTCACATCCTGCTTGTTAGCAAAGATCAGCAATCCTGCTTTCTTCAAGTCCTGGGGAGAGAGGAGAGGAGGTGAGGACAGAGCAGCCCCTGGGGGAAAAGGAGGGGACACCAAAGCAGGGAACCCTGAGCTCCAACCAACAATCCAGAACAAAATGCTGCAGGCTGACAGGAAATCCTCTGATCCTGCACACCAAACAGCCAATTATTGCCATGGATGAGGAGTAAAACACTCAAGACAATGTTCTGCTGAAAGATCTGCAGGAAATCCTGTGATCCAACACACCAAACAGCCAATTCTTGCCATGGATGAGGAGTAAAACACTCAAGACAATGTTCTGCTGAAAGATCTGCAGGAAATCCTGTGATCCAACACACCAAACAGCCAATTCTTGCCATGGATGAGGAGTAAAACACTCAAGACAATGTTCTGCTGACAGGAAAACCTCTGATCTAACACACCAAACAGCCAATTCTTGCCATGGATGAGGAGTAAAACACTCAGGACAATGTTCTGCTGAAAGATCTGCAGAAAACCTCTGATCCTGCACACCAAACAGCCAATTCTTGCCATGGATGAGGAGTAAAACACCCAAGACAACGTTTTGCTGTGCTCCATGAGGATCAGAGCCATGTGTACCCCTGTACCTGAGCAGCAGTGACAATTTGGGGACAGTCACTCCAGGGATAAGCTTATTTTACCTCAAATTGCTTGGAATTACATCAGGGCAGGGGTTTATTATTGAAAATCTTTCCCTTGGAAAGCAAAAAGGTGTTCCCAGGAAGCCAGGCCAGCTCAGGCACTGAGCTGCCCACCAGGCCCACTCCTGTTTACAGGCAGCAAAATTAATTCCCAAATAACCCACTGCTCCAGCAAACAGCTGGAACTGAGCTGCACAACTCAATCCTGCCTTAACAGCGACTCCATGGAACCGGTTAGAAGAAAGAAAAGATTTTTCAAGGAGCAAAGAAAAGCGATTTTAAATCAATATTTGACTTTCATTGCTGCTCTCTCTCCCAACGTCACAGCCACGTCTGGGGAGGGAGCCTGGGAACATCCTGCCGGCAACAAAGGGCACATTCACTGCGAGGTGGCTCCCAAATCGCCTCCATTCTGCTGGAATTCCAGACTTCCCTGCGGCTAAATCAGCTCGTTAACAACTCCACCTTCCTTTAGCGATTAGGAAACAGAAGATGCAAGTTTTTGCAACAGCTCTGAAATCCTAATCCTGGAGAGCAGCACCGAGCCCCTCTCAGTGCCACATTTAACACTGCACAGCCTGAGCTGCTCTGTTACAATTTACTTCATTAAATAGAATTTAAATTAAACAAAAAAATCCCACCACAAAACCAAACAAACCAACCTACCAAAACCAAAATATTAGAACTCCAAAGATCCTATGCAAAGCCCTTGTTTTTCCTCCAAGGAAATCCATAGGCAGGCTGTGCCCTTTTCCTGCAGGCTCCCAAACTGTGGCTATAGGTTAAATATAGATGTAATATTTTAGGCTATCGTGCCATCATTTTTATGCCTTTTTTTTTTTTTTTTTTTTTTTTTTTTTTTTTTTTT
>SWJQ01000611.1:696925-708517 GCA_007252995.1 Zosterops borbonicus | reverse complement strand
AATCCTGACATTTAAATTTGGAAGCTGGGTGTCAGCTCACACACCCTGATCCAGTTTGCATTCAGGTCATGGCACAGGTGCTGCCTGGATTTTACATCAGCCCAGCTCAGGTTTAGACCCGAGCCAGGGCTCACATTTAAGGAGGGTCTTGACAATTTAGCAATTTCCACTCTGGAATTCCAAACACCCACAGAGCAGCCACGGGCTGAAGCTCCTTCAGTTTTAGAGCTGGGTGCTCTTTTACACATTATAAAACCTCAGGTAACCATGAAGATATCAAAAAAAATTATTAAATTATTGCAGGAAACCGTGGGGTTTTAAAGGCTCTAATTCAGATATTAAAGTGGATTGAAGTATAAACCCCACAGATGTCTCTGACAAGTCCCAATTGCTCTTTCACTGGAGCACTCACAGGCTACTTCTGAAATTTAGTATTAATTAACAGCTTTACTGGGAGTTTCATAGAAGACAGTTCAGGGTGTAAATCTGCTTCCCTTGGCGTGTATCAGCCAGATAATTAAAATAAAGACTAAAATAAAGGTTAAAAGAAATATTAAAGACACAGGGTGCACTCACCTCGTGTGCTAACATTTTATACAGCTCTTCTTTAGTCACAGAAATTCTCTCTCTGTCTGTGCTGTCCACCACAACTATCACAAACTGCAAAAAGGGGAGAGTTATTAGGCAGAGAAATTCTTGCTGTTCCCACTCCCATCCCATTATCCAGCTGGATTATCAGACACCATCCCTGTTCCCAAAGCCTCCCTCAGGAATCCCACAGGGTTTGGGTTATTTACAGCCTCTGCTGGGCTTTGGCTACAAAGGCAGCTCTGACACAACTTTTCACTTTCTGTTCTTCATTTTTCAGGGAAAAAATTCATATTGAAAGCAAGAACCAGATCTGGTTTTGGTCTTTGCTTAGTGTAACCACACCAAGCAGATCCTTCAAATAATTTGTTGCACCACACAGATCCCTCAAATGATTTGTTGCAGCCTTTAAAACAAAGTGCATCAGATTTTCTTTGTCTAGGTCAAGAACTAAGATGCAAAGAGATATTTGCACAGGATTAAAAAAGTCCTGAAGCTCCAAACTCCAAGAACACACTCCCAGCTTCATTTATGCTGGAAAAGAACTTTAAGGGGTTCATCAGGATGAACTGGAGAACAAAGGTAATTATTGTGACAACTGTATTTAAACATACAAAACGTTATTTATATGATATAAATAATTGTATTTAAACTGTATTTGATAACACACAGGAAACCCTGACTGAAAGCATTTTTAGGAAGTTGTGTGCTTGGTAAAAGTTATACACATAGATATTTTTATATACGTGTATATATATATATTATATACATATAAATAATTGTATTTAAATTGTGTGCTTGGTAAAATTTATACACATATATATTTTTATATACATGTACATATATATATTATATACATATAAATAATTGTATTTAAATTATATTTGATAACACGTAGGAAACCTTGATTGAAAGCATTTTTATGAAGTTGTGTGCTTGGTGAAAGTTATACACATAGATATTTTTATATATATGTACATATATATTATATACATATATTTGAATTATATTTGATAACACATAGGAAACCCTAATTGAAAGCATTTTTATGAAGTTGTGTGGTTGGTAAAAGTTATACACATATATATTTTTATATACATGTATATATACTATATACATAAAAATAATTGTATTTAAATTGTGTGCTTGGTAAAATTTATACACATATATATTTTTATATACATGTACATATATATATAGTATACGTATCAATAATTGTATTTAAATTATATTTGATAGCACATAGAAAACCTTGATTTAAAGCATTTTTATGAAGTTGTGTGCTTAGCGAAAGTTATACACATAGATATTTTTATATACATGTACATATATATATTACATACCTATAAATAATTGCATTTAGATTATATTTGATAGCACATAGAAAACCTTGATTTAAAGCATTTTTAAGAAATTGTGTGCTTGGTAAAAGTTATACACATATATATTTTTATATACATGTACATATATATATAGTATACGTATCAATAATTGTATTTAAATTATATCTGATAACAGATAGGAAACCTTGATTTAAAGCATTTTTAGGAAGTTGTGTGCTTGGTAAAGGTTATACACATATATATTTTTATATACATATACATATATATATAGTATATGTATCAATAATTGTATTTAAATTATATTTGATAACACATAGGAAACCTTGATTTAAAGCATTTTTAGGAAGTTGTGTGCTTGGTAAAAGTTATATACATATATATTATATACATATATATATTATATACATATAAATATTATGTACATATATATTATATACATATAAATATTATATACATATATATTATACATATGTATATATTTATACATATCTATATTTTATACATATGTGTGTGTGTGTGTACTGCACCTCTAAAGAGTTCTGCAAACTCTTGGGAGTGTCTAAGCTGGTGATGAGTTGGTGAGACAGAGCTGCCAATGTTTTGGAGGAAAACTTTGGGGCTGCCAGGCAGGTTTTGGAGGAGCCACTGCAGAGAGAGCGACCCTGGAGACAGCAAGGGCAGACCTGCAATCCCAGAGGAGTGAGAATCCCCCCAAAGCAGAGCAGAGGCAGCCCCCTGACCTCGGTGTTGGTGTAGTAGGTGTTCCAGGAGGAGCGCAGGGACTCCTGGCCCCCGATGTCCCACATCAGGAAGCGCGTGTTGTTCACCACGATCTCCTCCACGTTGCTGCCGATGGTGGGAGAGGTGTGAACCACCTCGTTCATGGAGCTGCAGAGGAACAGGGACAGGGAGTCACCCACAGGGAGCTGCACCCCACTGAGAGAACCTCAGCAAACTCCCCCTGGGTGGCCAAGACAAGGTTTGGTGGTGGAAGGTGCAGAAATGTAAATAAAAATGGCAATAAAAAGAGCTCGGTGAACTGTGTAATTATCAAATTACAGAGCTGGGAGAGCACTCGTGAACAAAATGTGTTATAATTAATTAAATCACGGAGCTGAGAGAATCTTTGCTTCAGAAGCTTTTGGGAGCACTCAGTTCTTTCTCCAGGCCCGTTTTGGCTCACATGGGACAGAGCAGCTGTTTTGCTTCAAGAATGTGGTTAAGCCACAAGATTTCCAAGGCTTCAGAAAAACAACAACTCATCCTCCAGCTCCACCAGAAACATTTCACTCACTCCAGGCCACTAAAAACAGATTTTCTTCACAATGATTTAAGTCCTAACTTCCCCCTCTTCTCCCCTCAGCACAGTCCCATACACAACTTTTTGGAGACAAATGCAGCCATGAAATATTTCAAATATATTGTTTAGAGATAACTGAGTGTGACTTTGTCACTAAGAACTTTCACATCAAACCACCAGATGTGTGCTCTGGATTCTCTCAAAGTTCAGCCCAGTTAAACTCTGCTGTAACAGGCAAAAAAATTAACAGTAGCTCCAAGGCAAACCATCTGTGTTCAAAAGAACTTAATTATTATTTTTCTCCTGATCGTCTTGATATAGCTTTTCATTTTGTATGAACCTTTTTGAAGTTCCAGCAGAGCTTTTAGTTACAGTGACAGCAATTTGAGACTTGTAATGGTGCTGGAATATTTCCTGAAGAGGACAGAGAGAGCCAAGGAGATAAAGGGATGGTGCAGTGCTCTGAAAAGCAATCCCAGTTACGCTGGGACAGTGCAAGGAGAGCTCAGTAAGACAATGGGAGAAAGTGTCTGGAAGAGGAAAAATGGATCTGCAAAGATGGGGTAGGGTTAAGATGAAGGAAGGCAGGAGAAGAAGAGAGCCCTGGGAAAGTCCTGGGGAGTTCAAGGGGGTACAAAGAAAAAGGAGACATTTCCCTCATCTGTATGAGAGGGAAAACAAAACACTGAAACTGCAGAAATAAGGGGAAGAAGCAGACATTTGTGGAGGAAGTGGATTACAAAGCACCAAAGAGGCCTTGGGCTGCAGCAGTTCCCAGTCTTAAGAAACACCCTTCATTCTGTTTGTGCTTTTAAACATCCCTCACTCCTTCCATAAATCACCATCACCTCCATCCTTTCACTCTCCCTGCAGCCTGGCAGGGCACGAGCAGCCAGAAATGCTTTTGGAAAGGCAAAGCAGGTCAGAGTGTGACAAACCCCAACCATTTCCAGAAGGGCAATTTGGAATGTGGGATTGGAGCAGCACAGCCACATGGTTTAACAGGAATTATTTGTGACTCAGGAACACTCCTCAGTGCCACAGCACCACACGTGGGAAAGGGCCAATCTGTCCCCAGCACAAACAGACCTTGAGCTGCTTGTGCCACCCAGCAGCTCCCAAGCCTGTGGACAGATTGGTGTCCTCTTATCAAACTGCAGCTGAGGAACTGAGATATGGAGCTCATTCAGGCTCCATGTAAACCAGGAGCAAGGTTAATGCCAGGCAAACACAAATCAATGCTGCTGTTGAAGGCAGAAGGTGCAGGACAGCACAGAGATGTTGTCCTGGGTTTGTGCTGGTGTCAGCCTTCCTCCTTCACCCCATCCCACAAACCACACGAGGCACAGCAAGCAGAGGTGCTTTGCCACTCGCAGAACGATTTGTCTGCAGTTTAAAATCTGTGGTGTGTGTGATCAGTTTTGCAACAGTGTCCCGTGGGCAGCACTCACTCAGGACAATCATATTTTATGGGGCTGACAAAGAGCCAGGGCTGTGACACCAAGGGCAGCTGGGAGTGTGTGGTGACAGCAGGTGATGTGATCCAAAACCTTGTGAACAAAACCTTCATTCATCCAGCAGAGCCCTTTCCACACTCCAGCCACCCACTGCCACCTTGAGAGCTCCCAGTAAAACCACCCAGGGCCACGTAAACACACCTGGAAATGCCCCCCAAGATTCCCCTGCAGGTCCTACTTACAATTGGTACAGAATGGTCGTTTTCCCTGCATTGTCCAGGCCCACAATGATCACTTTGTGCTCTGCAATGGAAACAGCACTGGTAAGTCACAGCTGCTGGCTCTGCAGCAAGGTTAGTGCCACGTTTTGTGCCACTGGTTTTCCTGAGCCAGCAGTGCCCAGCTCCAGGTGTGTTGGTGGCCAGCCCAGGAAGTTTGTCTGGCAATTTCTCCCCATTCCTGAGAGATTTCAGAAGGATGTTTTTCATCTCTGACTGCCAGTGTCACGCTGAGATCCTCTCCCAAGCTCCTGCAGGGTTTTGCAGCCTGTATCAAACTCTGTCTCCCTAGCCACGACAGCTCTCAGCTCCACTTTCCCTCCATCCAGGCAGTACCTTCATGTCTTTGCAAAGAAGGGGTAAAACCCCAGGTGATCTCTGTGCCCTCCTTTCCTCCTGGGGAACAGAGGTGCCCTCAAACATTTCACAGGACACATTCTCCCAGTTCAGTCTTGGACTGGTCACCTCTGACATTTTGGGGCTCAATGCCCCAGTTCAATTCTTGTTTCCCTTCAGCACCTCCTCCTCCTCCTCTCCTGTGCATCACAGAAGTCACTGGGAACTCCACAACTGCTGGTGTCAAGCACAGCCAAATTTCTGATCTCCAGTTTGGGTGAGCACAGCCAGCTCTCAGCTCTGTTACTCAACTTTTCACTTGCACAACCAAGCAGGAGCAGTCACGTAAAAGCTTGGGTGAGAAGAGGGTTTTTCCCTCCTTCCTCGTCTTCCTCAAGGGCAACAAAAAGCCATTAAAAACATGGCCAAGCCTCAGACACTGAGATCAACTACAAACTACACACACTGATTTATCCCAGAAGGAGAGGGAGGGGACAGGGGTCAGGTAAGTGGGGCTTTCCTGGCTCTGATTTTACCAATATTGTGTGGTTTTGCAGAGTTGTCTTTTATGCCATCAAATACAAATTCCAGCTTTAAAAAAACTTTGCACAACTGCACAATATTGTAAAAGTGTGTCTGCTTACCTGACCCCACATAACTAGGATCTTTTGTTTCAGGTGGGGGATGCTGCCAGCATAGTGGATGTTAGGAAATCACTTGGAACAGAAGGTCTGAGGTGGGGCTGGATGCTACAAGACAAAAATATTTTGTTGTATTTGCACTATTGCATTAACGGGGACATAATGGGACATCCCACGAGCAGATGTGAGAGTACTGAGGTTCACTCCAAATCCAATTCCATGGACTTTAGAAACACGGAAAGACCATCAGCAGGTGTTTTGTAGTTAAAGTTACAACTCTCATGAACACCTTGCTGTAAGGTGATAGGTGGTAAAAATCCCAGAATCTCGGAATGGTTTGGGTTGGAAGAGAAATTAGAGAAATTACAGATCATCCAGTGCCACCCCCTGCCATGGGCAGGGACACCTTCCACTGTCCCCGGGTTCTGCAAACCCCAACCTGGCCTGGGACACTTCCAGGGCTCCAGGGGCGGCCACAACCGCGGCTATAAATAACATTTTACACCATTAACGAGCCAGATCTCGAGGTTTTGCCACTTAAACCCACACTGTGCCGACAGCGAGGCGAACCCACCCGCCACGGCCGCGCTCCTCCGGCACACACGTTAATAATTGAACTGTCAGGAAAACCAGCCTTCCAGTAATCGAAACAAGGGGGGGGAAAATAATAATATTAAAGCCCCGACTTGCAGGAGCTCCCCGAGCGTGTGTGGGACCCTCCCGGCTCGCCCCCGGCCTCACCCTGGTGGTTGAAGAGCCTCCATATCCTGGTGAAGAGGATCCCCATCCTCGGCCGGGCGCTCCGGGCCTCGCCGGCCGCGCCTCTGCGGGGCCGCGGGCGCTCAGGGCCCGGCGCAGCGCCCCGACAGCCGGCTGGGGCCGCGCCGGGGCCGCTGCCGCTCGGACATCGCCGCGGGCTCGGGCCGGGGCTGGGGATGGGCGTTGGGAGCGGGGCCGGGGCGGCGGGAGCGGCGGGAGAGGAGCGGAGCAGAGCGGAGCGGAGCCCGCGGCCGCCTCACGGACGGGCCGGGCCGGGCCGGGCGCGCTGCGCTGACGCGCGGGGGCGGCACCGCGGCCGCCATTACACGGCACCGCCTCACAGAGCCCGGGGAGCGCGCTGTGCGCCCCGCGGGGATCAGACACCGGCGTGTGGGGAGCACAGGGACACCGCGGGTTTGGGATTTGGGCATGGGGAGCCCGGAGCCACCAAGGGCTTTGGGCATGGGGAGCTTAGAGACACCCGGGGGTTTGGGCTTTGGGCATGGAGAGCCCCGAGCCACTGAGGGTTTTGGGCACGGGGGAGCCCCGAGACACCCGGGGGTTTGGACATGAGGGGAGCCCAGAGACACCGGGGGTTTGGGCATGGGGGGCCCTGAGACACCCGGGGGTTTGGACATGAGGGAGCCCAGAGACACCGGGGGTTTGGGTATGGGGGGCCCTGAGACACCCGGGGTTTGGGCATGAGGAGCCCAGAGACACCCGGAGGTTTGGGCATGGGGAGCCCAGAGCCAACCAGAGGTTTGGGTATGAAGGAACCCCGAGCCACCGGGGGCTTTGGGTATAGGGGAGCCAATCCCGGAGCCACCAAGCTTTGGTATGAGGGAGCCCGGAGTCACTGAGCTTTGGGCATGGGGAGCTCAGANCATGGGGGGCCCTGAGACACCCGGGGGTTTGGACATGAGGGAGCCCAGAGACACCGGGGGTTTGGGTATGGGGGGCCCTGAGACACCCGGGGTTTGGGCATGAGGAGCCCAGAGACACCCGGAGGTTTGGGCATGGGGAGCCCAGAGCCAACCAGAGGTTTGGGTATGAAGGAACCCCGAGCCACCGGGGGCTTTGGGTATAGGGGAGCCAATCCCGGAGCCACCAAGCTTTGGTATGAGGGAGCCCGGAGTCACTGAGCTTTGGGCATGGGGAGCTCAGAGACACACGGGGATTTGGGCATGGAGAGAGCCCTGGAGCCACCAAGCTTTGGGTATGGGGGAGCCCATCCCGGAGCTACCCAGGGCTTTGGGCATGGGGAGCCCCGAGCCCATCCTGGCCCGCCCCTCTCCCTCCACAGCAGCTCCTGCAGCCCTGCCGGGGCCTCGCCACCCTCACAGCCAGGGATTTCTCACCAGTACCACACTGAGATCACCCCCTCCCTTCAGGTTTAAACCCTTCCTCCATGTCCTGTCCCCACATCCCTTGTCCCCAGTCCCTCTCCAGGTCTCCTGGAGCCCCTTTAGGCACTGAAAGATGTTTTCCCCAGAGCTTTCTCTTCCCCAGGTGAACAGCCCCATCTCTCCCAGTCTGTGAGGAAACTATGTTCACTTTGCCCTGCTAAAACTTGATGTTCTGAGGAAAACTTGGGAATAATGTGGGTGAAGCTGCTCCCCAGTAGCTGTTGGGTGAGTTTGCACAAGGGCACTTTTGGTAACATCTGCCTAGAGCCTTCTCTTCTCTGACATAAATTCCTCTGTCCAAACCCTCCACTGAGTTTAAATCCTCAGGGATTTGAAAATCCCAGGCAATAATTAGGTTGTGCACAGCTTGAGACAAGACATTGGGTGTTTGCCCTCTCACTTGTCCTGTCCTGACACCAAATTCCTTCCCTGACATGGGCAGGGGCACTTTCCACTGTCCCAGGTTGGTCCAAGCCCCATCCAGCCTGGCCTGGGACACTCCAGGGATGGGACAAGAAATCTCCTTTCTTACTCCAGAGGTTTTTCATCTTTCCTTCAAGGAGCTTTTATTCCCACAGCAGCTTCTTGCATTTAATTTTCCCTGCTGCTCCAGAACCAAAGCAGCAAGGCCAGAGTAATCTCCAGTTTTCTCTGTTGAGAGATTTTTGTATTTCCTGCTGCTCTGGAGGGGAATTTATGGCCCTGAAGAGTTGAAAAGAGGAATATCCTGATAATCCACTGTGCCGGTCCATCCCGGTGTCACAGGAAAATGTAGCAGCTCCTCCGGTGTGAAACATTCCCCAAGTTCAGCATCCAGCCTGCAAAGGCATTAATTATTCATTAGCTGTCAATTATCCCCCTTTCTGCCGGTCCTCAGCTTGGAATTTCAGAAGCACTCAGGGTTATTTCTGCTCTCAGCTCTCCTGGGCTCGGGGCAGGGTTCGGTGGCTGCACAGATGTGGGAGAGCTACCAAAATTCAACTAAACCATTTATTCTGATTATTTAAATCAAAACCTCTAAGCTTTCCCCCCCGTGTCATTTTTGTTTGGGTTTTTTTCCTGGTTGAACGTGGATCATCCTGATGTTTTTTACGGGCTAAGCTGAGCTTCCCAGTGCTGCTGGAAGCTTTCTAGGGAAACATTCCAATGGGCAGGGCTGGGCACAGCCTCGCAATTCCCTCCTGGAAATCTGGGAGGGCTTTTTCGGGTCGTGAACGTTTTGTTCCAGGCAGCTGTAACACAGACGGGGTCAGCGAGGCTGTGCCGGGGAAGTGCTTCGGATGCCGACGGTAGGATTTCGCCATGGAAATGCTTCTGTGCAGGGAAAAAAAAANTCCTGGTCTGGAACCAAAGCAGCAAGGCCAGAGTAATCTCCAGTTTTCTCTGTTGAGAGATTTTTGTATTTCCTGCTGCTCTGGAGGGGAATTTATGGCCCTGAAGAGTTGAAAAGAGGAATATCCTGATAATCCACTGTGCCGGTCCATCCCGGTGTCACAGGAAAATGTAGCAGCTCCTCCGGTGTGAAACATTCCCCAAGTTCAGCATCCAGCCTGCAAAGGCATTAATTATTCATTAGCTGTCAATTATCCCCCTTTCTGCCGGTCCTCAGCTTGGAATTTCAGAAGCACTCAGGGTTATTTCTGCTCTCAGCTCTCCTGGGCTCGGGGCAGGGTTCGGTGGCTGCACAGATGTGGGAGAGCTACCAAAATTCAACTAAACCATTTATTCTGATTATTTAAATCAAAACCTCTAAGCTTTCCCCCCCGTGTCATTTTTGTTTGGGTTTTTTTCCTGGTTGAACGTGGATCATCCTGATGTTTTTTACGGGCTAAGCTGAGCTTCCCAGTGCTGCTGGAAGCTTTCTAGGGAAACATTCCAATGGGCAGGGCTGGGCACAGCCTCGCAATTCCCTCCTGGAAATCTGGGAGGGCTTTTTCGGGTCGTGAACGTTTTGTTCCAGGCAGCTGTAACACAGACGGGGTCAGCGAGGCTGTGCCGGGGAAGTGCTTCGGATGCCGACGGGAGGATTTCGCCATGGAAATGCTTCTGTGCAGGGAAAAAAAAATAAAAAGAAAACAGAGAGGATAGGGAACGGCTTAGGTTGGAAAAGGCCTCCAAGGTACTTGAGTCCAGTCGTTTCCCATGTCCCCAAGTGCCGCATCCACTTTGAAATCCCTGCAGGGATGGGGATTCCACCTGAGCCCCTTTTCCTGATGGAATTGTCCCAAATCTCCCCCCTGAGCTCCCCTGGCCCAGCCTGAGGCCGTTCCCTCTCCTCCTGTCCCTGTTCCCTGGAGCAGATCCCAAATCCCCCCCGGCTGTGCCNCAGGACACAGGCAACTTAAGCAGCTTTAGAAACTTTAACCTCTAGGATCATATGAAAACACACAAAAAGCATTGGGTTTTTTACTGTTATACTTATTTGAAGACCCTTCTCCTTTTCATTAACAGCTCAGATGAAAACTCCCGTGTTGAGACCTGATTTTGAACACACAGCCAAGAAAATCCCATCAAGCAGAATTTTTAGAGCTTTAGATGTGCCCGAGGGGTGTAAATGCAGCATGCAGCTCACCTGGCCCATGGGCTCCTGTCCCTCCAAGGCAGGCCTTGGGTGCTCTGGGAGGTCGCTGGTTCCTGTTACTCATTTTTGGGAAGAGGAGGCTGGAGCTCTCTGCCAGAGGCAGCATCTTCCAAAGCTTTCAGTTTTCCAGGATACCATAAATGGCTGGAGGTGGCACTCAGGGCTCCGGGCTGGTGACAAGGTGGGGATCAATCACACCTGGACTCAATGGCCTTGGAGGTATTTTCCAACCTTCACCATTCTGTGATAAACTAATAATTACCTTTTAATTATCCAGTCCTTTACCCCTCCCATCAGTCTGCCCCTTGTTCCTGCCTAGGAACCAATTTTAACTGAGAGTGAGATCCCACCAAAGACCAGCTCCAAAGCCCTGAACATTCCCCAGAATCCTTCAAAGGAGCAGTTGGCTGCAAGTACCTCACTCCCTGCTGGATCAGCAGGAAATATCTGTATTTTTGTACTTCTGGGTCGCAGCTATTTAAGCTCGTTACAAAAATAAACATCATTTATTTCGCAGAGCAGATGCATCTCCTTCTTCAGAACCTCATTAAATTTTCCCTAAAAATGTAACACGTGAGGCTGCTGCCAAAAACTATTGGCAAACAACAAAAATGCCACAGGACTCCAGGTCTCTCCCAGCTGTCTCGAGCATTTTCATTCCCAAGTTTAGTGCAGGACACAAAGAGACTGGACAGACTTTTAAACGCTTGGTAATTGTGTTCATTTATTGTAGAAAAGTTATTTGTAATGCAGTTCATCTTTGTACATCTAAATTCCAGAAAACGAATCCATAGAAATGAGGATACTATGGGCATGCAAGTCTGCATGATCCTGGTCACAAAAATAACACCACTTTTTTTTTTTTTTTTTTTTTTTTTTTTTTTTTTTTTTTTTTTTTTTTTT
>SWJQ01000611.1:669958-686750 GCA_007252995.1 Zosterops borbonicus | reverse complement strand
AAAAAAAAAAAAAAAAAAAAAAAAAAAAAAAAAAAAAAAAAAAAAAAAAAAAAAAAAAAAAAAAAAAAAAAAAAAAAAAGTCTTTTATTCACACTCAAAGAACAAGCTTTTCCACTCAAAAGGGAAGAATAAAAGGGATCACAAACAGAGCTGACTCCTGGCTAGGAAACTGATGGTTGTCTTACTTTCCCACTAAATAAAGGCAGAGCATTCCCAGTCTTGAGCACTGAGGGGCTGTTTCCTCCCTGCTCCCAGCGCCCAGACATGGATCAGCAGCGCCTCAGCGGGCCGGGGTGAGCGTGAGCACAGCCCCCGGCAGAGAGAACACCCTGCCCGGGGCGGCGGGGGCCGTTCCTACCTGCAGGCCGGAGATGGCAGCGGGGTACGGGGACAGGGCGGAGGAGCCCAGGGTCCTGCCCAGCAGGGGGGTCATGGGTGTGGCACTGGACGTGTGTGTGGCTCGCCAATACGCCTCCAGGTACTCGGCCAGGTGCTCGCAGGCGTCCTCCAGCTGGTTCTCGTCCAGGATCACGTCAAACATGTCCTGGGGGGACAGGACAGGGGGACGCGGAGAGGTCACGGCCATGGGACACACGGCAGGTGATGAGGTTGGGACTGGGCAATGAACACAAATCCCAGCGAGGGAGAGCCAAGCTTCTTACAACAGCATGGAGTGACAGGGGGATGGATTGACACTGAAACATAGAAGGGTCGGATGGGATTTTGGGAAGGAATTTCTGGCTGGGAGGGAGGGGTAAGAGCATCTGGGAAAAACTGTTTTCTGGGAAGGTGATGAGGTTGTGGCACAGGGTGTCCGGAGATGCTGTGGCTGTCCCTGGCCAAGTCCCAAAGCCAGGTTGGACATTGGGGTTGGACCAGTCTGGGATAGTGGGAGGTGTCCCTGCCCATGGCAGGGGTGGCACTGGATGAGGTTTGAGGTCCCTTCCAACCCAAACCATTCCATGATTCTGTGGCTGGAAAAGAAAATGGTCCAGGTGTGTTTGGAGGGTGACCAAGAACCAAAGCCCTCAGGAGCCATTGGACACTGTCACTGGGTGTTGCATGAGCCCTGTTCTGCTCCCAGGCACAAAACTCTTCAATTTATTTATTTCTCTCCAGTGCTGATGGCCCTAAAACCTTCACAGCAGTGAAGGCAGTCCTGACAGCAGCAGCATTCCTGCCTCAGGGAATTCTCCAGACACCACCTCCATGTGCTGCCTGGAACCACCTCCAGCCCTGACAGAGCCAGCAGAGCCCCTCGAGAGAAACACAACCCTATTTTCAGCAGTTTAACTTCCTATCTCATCTCTAATCTTAACTTTGCAAAGTACTGTGAGAACAGCACAGGAAATGGAAAATAAGTGCAGGTGCCGTGGGTGTAAAGGGCAACCAACACCAACCACAGGCTGCTCCCTTCCACCTGTTTTTACAGCTCTCAGAATAAGATTTAAAATAATAAAGCCTTACTTTTTTTTTTTTTATTTTTAAAATTTATTCTCTCTTCTCAGCATGGCAAAGGAAAGCTTCCTTCTCTGCCAGCAAGGAGGAGTTTCCTTCTTAAGAGAATATTCCTAACACTGCATGCCTTGGTCCAGTTCAGTGTTTTTTGTTCTTCTTTTGCTCCTCTCTTTATTTTCTGCTTTTACTCTTTTGCTATTCCCCCAGATGTTGATGCACCACACATTCCAGTCTATCACTCACTTGTGGAAGTTATCAATTAAAAAACACAGTTAAATTAGAAAATAAAAGAATGTGGTTTGCTTACACATACTTTGCTGTGGAAAAGACTGAAATGAAACACTTGGGAGTATAACATGTTTTCTTAAATAAAGAATGAAACTGGATTTGGGACTCTTAACAACTGTCACCCTTAGAATATGTCACTGCACAGTAACTCTGGACTGGGGAGCCTCTCAGGCCTGGAGGAGCTGCAGCCCTGGCAGGGTCCTGACTCCTGTGTCTGCACAGAGAATAAATGACAGAGAATAAAACACTCGGGTTTCCTCTTGCATTGAACAGTTCTGCTCATCCCTCAGCTGGCTTTGTTCTGTTTCCACAGACTTGGCAGGAAATCCTCTTTTAGGGAGATCCCTGTTTGAGAGGGTCATGGAATAAAGCAGTTCCCCTGCAGGATTTCCTTACAGGCACAGAAATCAGCACAGGAGCATTCCCAGCTCCTGGGGACTCTCCAGTGATACAAATGGCCTTTCCTGAAGAGCAGATCAGTGGCCACTGTCCTCTGCTGTTTATTTTGGTTTGCTGCAGAACCACTGTGCACCTGAGACGAGGAGGAATTTCAACTTGTAGATATAACCTAATTATATTTTAATTAACCAAAGCACTTTAATTCTGCTGCAGTATAACTTTAGGTATCTTTTAGGTTGTGTCAAATAGACCAGAGGGGTTTGTAGCCTCTCTTAGCATGGGCTAAGAATTTAGGAGTTTTAAAAAATAACAATCATAGTGAACTGTTTATGAGCAGTGGATTTAAGGATGTGCAGTTTGTGTTTCCTTGAGCTCTGTCACATTCCTGCAGTAGAGTTCCTGGAGTCCTGCAGTGCCCAACTCCACTTTGAGCAGCATCAGGGGCAGATTAGCAAGGAATTAATAATGAAAGCAGTTCCTGGGCTCAAATATGCCCAAAGAGAGCTATTTTTACAGTGTCTAGACACACAGCACCAGCTCATTCCTTATGGCTGGCTCTCAGCAAAGGAACACAGTGAGGATTGCATCCTTTGCAAGGACCTTCCCTTTAAACAAACACTCCAGATTCTCCTCTTGCAGCAATCTGAGCTGCAAAAGGGATGAAGCAGGAAGAGAGGGAGCAGTGCCTTTGCTCTTAGCAGTGTACTTTTACTCAATAAAATCATGGGCCAACTTTAATTTCGAGCCAAGCCAGACTGTCACCTCCCTGGGAGAGCTCAAAGTCAGCAGTCACTTCCTTCCCATCACCAGGGCAAAGTGCTGAGCTGGTTTGTGAGCAGCCCCTGGGCAGGGCTGGGTTCAAGGCTGAAATCTGGGACTCTGACATTTGGAGAGGCTTTTCTGATCCAGGTGGGGCCTCCCCTGGTTGCCTTCAGCACTGGAATGCAATTCCAGGGTGTTGAGGCAGAGTTTGGTTAATCTGGGGATGGAGAAACCAAGTGCCACAACAAGCTGCAGCAGCACACGGATCATTTCATGGAATCTGGGAATTCCCAGGAGTTGGAAGGGACCTAAAAAACGTCTCATCCACCTCCAGCCATGGCCAGGAACACCTTCCACTATCCCAGGGTGCTCCAAGCCCTGTCCTGGGACACTTGCAGGGGTGCAGGGGCAGCCACAGCTTCTCTGGTGACTGCTCTCATTTCAGCTGATGAGAGCAAAGTGAGGCTGAGTAAGAGGAAATCACTGCATGAAGAGCACAGAAAGGCTGTCAAAGTGCCCAGGGTTCTGTGTGCAGGTGCCAGAGGGAACACCTTTCACACAGGACAATGTGCAGAGGCTGTTCTCTGTGTAAGCTCAGGGCAAACACCACAAGCCATTCAAACAGGGGCAGCTGCAGTGCCAGTCCTGGGCTCACAGCCAGCAGGAGTTGGGAAGGGATGTGTTTTAGGGGGATCACTTTGTTCTCCAGGACAGTTACAGTTCTGGTTGGGTCACAGGGATAACCCATCAGCATTTTAAAGAGATCACAGCTCAGTAAATAATTCCATGTGGGAGATGTAACACAGCTGAGCTCTCCAGAAGAACAGGCTGCCCAGAGAAGCCATCACTGCCCTGGTACCCACAGGGGTCTCTGCACTCCCATCCCAAAACCCCACACAGACCCTACACAAAGCCACAGCCAAGTCCATTTCCACTGCCTCTGTCCCACAAACCAGGTGTGGCTTTCAGAACTAAAAGCAAACTGGAGCTGCCCTGTCCAAACCCCTCCCACAGCCCTGCCCATGAGCCCTGCAGGCCTCTCTCTGCTCCATCAGCAGGAATTCAGGATGCCAGGAGAGGGGCAGGACCTTTGATTAGGAGGGAGGAGAGCAGTGGCTGTGCTGTGATGAGATGACTGGGATGGCTGCAGGATCACACTCCCCTTTCCCTTTCCCTGGGCAGGGAGGGGAGGCCTCTGCAGCCTCCTCTCCAAACTCAGACTTTGTCCCTGTGGGACCTGGAGCTGCACAAATGATGTAATTTGCTAATGAACTGATCTGCTGTCCCCTCCACGTCACTCCTGCCCTGTCACCCTGCCAAAGACCAAAACAAACCCAGGAGATAAGCAGGATGAAAGTCTGCAGCCCTTTGTGTCTCACGAGAGCAGGGCTGTGTGAGCACCAGCAGGGAGTGATAATGGATGGACCCAGCTCTGCACAGGGAGCAACACAGCAGGAATCATCACAATTCCACAAAGCAGGAGCTCTTCAGCCTCTCCTCTGTACTTACTGGTGGGCANGGGACACTTGCAGGGGTGCAGGGGCAGCCACAGCTTCTCTGGTGACTGCTCTCATTTCAGCTGATGAGAGCAAAGTGAGGCTGAGTAAGAGGAAATCACTGCATGAAGAGCACAGAAAGGCTGTCAAAGTGCCCAGGGTTCTGTGTGCAGGTGCCAGAGGGAACACCTTTCACACAGGACAATGTGCAGAGGCTGTTCTCTGTGTAAGCTCAGGGCAAACACCACAAGCCATTCAAACAGGGGCAGCTGCAGTGCCAGTCCTGGGCTCACAGCCAGCAGGAGTTGGGAAGGGATGTGTTTTAGGGGGATCACTTTGTTCTCCAGGACAGTTACAGTTCTGGTTGGGTCACAGGGATAACCCATCAGCATTTTAAAGAGATCACAGCTCAGTAAATAATTCCATGTGGGAGATGTAACACAGCTGAGCTCTCCAGAAGAACAGGCTGCCCAGAGAAGCCATCACTGCCCTGGTACCCACAGGGGTCTCTGCACTCCCATCCCAAAACCCCACACAGACCCTACACAAAGCCACAGCCAAGTCCATTTCCACTGCCTCTGTCCCACAAACCAGGTGTGGCTTTCAGAACTAAAAGCAAACTGGAGCTGCCCTGTCCAAACCCCTCCCACAGCCCTGCCCATGAGCCCTGCAGGCCTCTCTCTGCTCCATCAGCAGGAATTCAGGATGCCAGGAGAGGGGCAGGACCTTTGATTAGGAGGGAGGAGAGCAGTGGCTGTGCTGTGATGAGATGACTGGGATGGCTGCAGGATCACACTCCCCTTTCCCTTTCCCTGGGCAGGGAGGGGAGGCCTCTGCAGCCTCCTCTCCAAACTCAGACTTTGTCCCTGTGGGACCTGGATGGAGCTGCACAAATGATGTAATTTGCTAATGAACTGATCTGCTGTCCCCTCCACGTCACTCCTGCCCTGTCACCCTGCCAAAGACCAAAACAAACCCAGGAGATAAGCAGGATGAAAGTCTGCAGCCCTTTGTGTCTCACGAGAGCAGGGCTGTGTGAGCACCAGCAGGGAGTGATAATGGATGGACCCAGCTCTGCACAGGGAGCAACACAGCAGGAATCATCACAATTCCACAAAGCAGGAGCTCTTCAGCCTCTCCTCTGTACTTACTGGTGGGCATTGTGCAAGTTTATCAGCTGCCACCAACTGGACATTCAAGTGTTTGCTTTGGGACTTCCCTCTGGACTTGATCAGTCGCTGCAAAACCTGACAGGAGGAAAGGGCAGGAGGTGAGTTTAAGGTTCATCTACCTCCCTAAAGCTCAGCCTGACATCCCCCTGAGGGATTACCAAGGGCAGGAGCTCTCCATAAAATACTGCCCTTGAACATCCCAAACCTTTCTGATAACCCCTCTGAGAACTGGGTACATTTCCCTCTGGATCATGTTTGAGCCCTTTAAAAATTACAAATGCATTTTTGCTTTATCCTGCTTTAAGTCCTGAGTTATTTCTGACAATGGACGAGCACAAGAACTGTATTTATACAGATTTATCTGGACTGCTGGATGGACTGTAGCACACCAGCAGTACATTATTTATGTCACTTTTTCCCCTTTTCAGGTGCAGATTCCACACTGCCCATTCCCACCTTGCCCTCCAGGTCCCTCCTGGATTTTAAGATGAGGAATTACCTTTGGAGAGGACACCTTCACATGGACAATAATTGGTGCTAGAGATGTCTTGATAAGCTGTGCAGGGTGGTTGATGGTGTCTGCATCCAGGACAACCAGCTGTAAGGACCTGGCCAGCTCAAAGATTCTTTCAATCTCACTCTGCACTTCAGCTGCAAAGCAAAACAAAGCAGGTGAAACCACTGAACCCCAGAGCACTGGGATAAAAATATCCTCACACACTTACTGTCACAGAGTCCATCTGTGAATTGGTGGCATTGTCATCAAATAACCTGTTAGCTCTACCTCTAGTGCAAGCAGTCACTCAGGATGGCAGAGATTGGGAATTTGGGGTTTTTTTCACCAAACCCAACTCCTCTTAGTTCCTGGGATGGTGTCCCAGAGAGCAGGATACTGGAATGCATGTGATACACACAAATCTCCATCCTTGTGCAAGAAAGAGTCACACAATCACAAAACCAGCAAGGTTGGAAAAGACCTCCGAGATCATGGAGTCCAAATAAAAATTCCTCAGGCCACTGTTCCCCAGTAGTGCTGACACTGAGGAGAGGGGCAGGACCCAAAGTCTCACAGCCAGACAGCAAAACTCAGCTGTAACTGCTCAACAATAAACACAAAACTGGTCCCAGGGTCAGGAATGACATTTCTTTGCCTGCACAAGTGAAAGCTCCTTGGCTCATTGTGCTGTGGAATTAAAAGCACAGGGCTGGGAAGGAGGAGGAGGAGCTGTGAGGCCAACTCAGGATTCTGCAGTAAAATGCTGTGGACATATTTAAATATACAGAACTGATGTGATCTTGGGAGTGGCTGGAGCTGGGCCAGGGCAGGTTTAGGTTGAATTTCAGGAAAAAGTTCTTCCCCCAGAGGGTGCTGGGAATGGGCACATTCCCAAGAGCTCCAGGAGCGTTTGCACAGCGCTCCCAGGGCATGCCCAGGGTGGGATTTTGGGGTGCCTGGAGCTGGATCCATGATCCTTGTGGGTCCCTTCCAGCTGAGATTCCATGATGTGGAGGGCTGGAACGGTGTCCTTTGCCTCCTGTGTGTAAGCACAGCCTGAACTGCACCCGTGGCAGTGCCTTACCCAGGCTGGACCGGGTGTTGGAGCGCTCGATGATCGCCCTCTTGCTGGGGTTGTTGAGCACAGACCTCTTGGCCAGGGAGATGTCAGCTGTCACTCTGGTTATGGATATCCTGGGAGGAGAGCACAGCACACACAAACACAGCACTGGGATTTCCAGCCACAGCCCGTTCCAAAGGGCAAACACAAACCCAACATGCTCTGACACGTTTCCAGATGAGTTATGGCGTCATTAAAGGAGGACTGAAGAGAAGTGCTGGGTGACTGGGAAATATTTCCTGTTCCCTGAGCTCTGGGATGGAGTTCCTGCTATTCTCCTTAGTGCATTAATTAACTGCTCTCCTCCCAGCTCACTCATCTCCTGCAGGAATTTACACAGTGCCAGAAATGTGAGGCTTGGGGCACTCAGAACAAGGAGCTGCCGTGTACCAGCATTTTCCTTTTCCTTCAGAGTTACACCAGGGGTAAACCCAGCCCAGCTGCCAGGGAGCTGTGCCAGGGGCTGGGATCAGCAGGAGGAAAGGAAGTGGAGCTCTCTGGGCTGCTTGAACTCAAAGTTTAATTTCACTGCACCTCTTTAACTTAAGGCAGGTGAATTATTTACTTCATCTGTCAGTGAGTTAGAGAGACACAAAATGTTACATAGCAAAGACCACACAATCCCCTCATGTAAAAAAATCTGTTTAGGAGGCCTGTGATGAGCCAGGAAAAAGTGGAAGGAAAGCTGGGAATGACCAGCAGCTTTTGCACAAATAACACTAAGTGTCATGCAGCTCTAAGTGAAATTTTCAGCTGCAGGGTTAAAAAGAAGGGCAGTTATTTTTCTGTATAATACATAAATAAATGCACTGCCAGAAAATGCAGCAGAGGCCAAAAGTAAAAGTGAGTTTCAAATAGAAATGAATGCATTGTGGGTCTTTGGCTCACTGGCCAGCAGGGGAGGTTGCAGTTACAAAGGAAGGAGCTGGCAAAGCCAAGGGGATTCAGGCAGGGAAGGAGTCAGGTCCCTCTGGTGCCTTTGGAAAGGATCTTCCTTGGACACCCAGCTCCTTTCTTGGTAACGTGGATCTCTCCCAAAACTGCAGAAGAGATGGAAAGAAAGGAAGAAAAAAGAAAAGGGAGGGAGGGAGGAGAAAGACCACAAAGCCATAAAAGTTGGCAGGAGGACCAAGAAGCAGCTTTTCCCTGAGCTCCTGAGAGCTAAAATCAATGGTCTCAGGCTGCTGGTGGCACCAGGCTCTCCACTGCTGAAATTCCATACCCCACCTGATCCAGCTGCCAATACTGCTGATGGAATTAGGATTTCCAGAAAACCACTTCAGCTGAGCAGCTCAGAACGGGGCAGGAGAGGAGATACTTTGCTCAGGAGTTGATCATTCAGTGTTCTCTCTGAGCTGTTCAGGGATCAGTTCAGCACTGCCACCTCCTCACTCCTAAAATCCCAAACTCCTGCTCCAGCTTTTCTACAGAACATCATTTTCCCTGCCCTGCTGCCCATGGTTTGGGCATTTCAAACCTGACTTAGTGTTATCTATTACCAGAACAGCTTCTTTTCCCAGCTGGAGGATCCTGAACTAACTGGGGAGGGCAGAAGATCCCAAAGATGCAGCAGACACCTCCAAGGACTGAGGTGATGCCACGGGCCAAGCCAGTGCTCCTGGCAAGGAAATCCAGATTATCCTCTACAGCTCCAGCTGAACCCTTTTATTTCTCAGCATTTCCTTCTTCCAACCACCCTTTTCAGTATTTTTGCCTACTTGAGGCAGTAAAAATAAAATCTTTTATAAGGATTATTTTAGAGCTGATTTTTCTTAGATGTTGGGAAGACACTGAGATACAATTCTGGTGTTAAACTAAGAAATCTTAGCCCAGCCATGGCACAAAAATGCAGAATATGTGCACCCCTAGTGACACATGAGCTGTGCCCCATTCTTCAGTGGTGACACAAAGCCAGAAAATCAGCTTGGATCATGCAGCAAACCCTCTGGCATTAAAAAAAAAAAAAATAAAATAATTCACTGAAATGTTAGTAACACATGGGCAAAGCAGCATGAGAAGGACAGAGTTTCTCACCTCCCATCAAACCTGTGCTTCAGGAAGTCAAAGAGAGCTTTCTGCATCATGTCTGTCACCTTGGCAGAGGGGAGAAGATTGAGCAGGGGGATGGACAGGGAGAGAAAGAAGCCAAAAGGAAGGAGAGAGGTGAGTAGAAGTCAGGGACACAGCCAAGAACCAACACCCTCGATGGGCAGAACCATCCCAGAGCCCTGCTCCTGCCACAGTGCTCAGTCACAAATCCATGGGAGTCTCCTGGCTCACTGCTCCTCCCAGTGCAGGGCTGGCAGTCTGTGTGCTCCTGTCCTGCCCTACCCTGAGCATTCCTCACCCCCTGCCACATCCAGCACCATTCCCAAAGATTCCCAACACATGGGATGTTTGTGGGGCACTGGGGTTTTCCCTACACAACATTGTTAGAGTGGGTTTCAAACCTCAGGGATGAGATCTGTCATGCAGGGGGACTGTTCTCAGAGAGGGATAACAGAAAAAAAAAAAAAANCCCAGTGCTGGACGTGGAACACAGCCCCAAGAGCTGTCATCTCTGCCATCTGATTTATTGAGCAGCTCCTTGTCCTTTCCAGGACAACTCAGGCTGACAATTATTATCTGCCAGGCCAGGCAGGAGCTTCAGCAAAGCCCCCAGGCCTCTCTGCCAGTTTATTTCTCCCCTTCCAACTGATTCCTTCAGCTTTTAGCCAGAAAAAAATAGTCAAAACCATTTCCCCCAAGTAAGACAAGACATTTTTGTTATTGGAATTAATATTCTGTGTTACCATTTCCACACATTTGTATGTTCAAGGTGTTGTGTTTTTTTTAAAAAAAGAGACAGGGTGGCAGATTTGAAGAGGATTTTATGAACACACACAGCCTCTCTCCCCTCCAAACTCGAGAGGTAAATTGATCTGTGGTGCAGCACAGAGGGAATTTCCTCCTGTCAAAGAAACTTCTCCATCCAATTAAAAGGCAGAGAGAGCAGAACATGAAGTTCCTGCTCTGCTGAGCTGCACCTCCAGCCACTCTCACATAACAACAATGAATACTGCATTATGCCAAGGGTTTCCCCCCCAAAAAAAGACCATTCCAGTATGTTTAATAATATCCTATAAATTACTGGCAACATTAATTAAGCTTAATGAAGTGTATCCTTGATTTTATGTTCATTTAGCTCCTGGTTCAGCACTTCCCAGATGGTTGAGCTCCCCAGACTGTCCTGCTCAAAGTCTCTGCTCCTTTAGCACATGGTAAATGTTCACTTGAATCTGCAGCAGCCTAAAAAAAATGCTGTCCTGGTTATCTGGGCATGTTATCCTGCCCACTTCCACCTCTTCTAGGAGGGTTAAAGGTTTCTTAGCAAAATATTTGAATTTATTAATGAACTGAAAAAAAAAAGGGAGAACAACAAGGAAGCTCCTTCAAATGTTTTGCTAATTAAGTTCAAAGCACAGGCTGGTTTGATGAATATTTTTCATGTGTAGAGTCCAGCTCATTAATTTGACTGCTTGTAGCAGGCACAAATTCTCTTTTTGACTTGATTTAATCAGGAATGAGTGCACTGAAAAGAACTGATTTGCACTGTGCTTAAGACAGTACAAGTTTAGAAGTAACTCTGAGCTCTTACAGAACATTTTGGCAATTATTTAAGCTAAATCACTTGAAATTATCATAATCCAGTTGCACTGAGCCACACACAGAATAATTAGTGAGGATGATCAGAGATAATAAAAGCTGAATTAATTGCAAACACCTCAGTCCATACCTCATAGCCTTTGAGTGATGGGCCCACCAACACCACGGGTCTCATGGATGGCACTACATCATAGGGGGGAATATGTTCTGTCTAGAGGGGAAAAAAACAACCCTTCAGGTCATCAGTCAAACAACATCCACAGGGAAGTCCTGGGGGATTTGGAATTAGAAGGAAATAAAATGGAAATAAAAGCATTACTCACCACTTTTTGTTTCTGTTTTGCTAGAAGACCAAATGAGAACTTGGTTAAAACACACCCAGGCAACCAGAAATCCCTTGGCCAAAGCACTTTGGTTTTTCTTTGTGCACCTCTCTCTGCTCAGGCTTCACTAAACTGGGCAATCTGTGCATTAAACTGGGCATTCCATACATTAAACTGGGAATTTTACACATTAAACTGGGCATTCCACACATTAAACTGGGAAACCTGTGCTAAACTGGGCAATCTGTGCATTAAATTGGGCATTTTATGCATTAAACTGGGCATTTATTGCATTAAACTGGGCAATCTGTATATTAAACTGGGCATTTTATACATTAAACTGGGCAACTTGTGCTGAACTGGGCAATCTGTGGATTAAGCTGGGCATTTTATACATTAAAATGGGCATTCTGTGCCTTAAACTGGGCATTCTGGGGCAGCTGCCACTGTTCCCAAGGTTTTTTCCCAGCCCTCAGCAACTCCTGCCTGGCTGGAAATCGTTGTTCTCCTTCCCTGTGCATGGAAACACTGCTGGAAAACATCTCAGGAGCTCAGCAAAGGGGAAAGAAAATCTGTGTTCCTCATGTAGGGTTTTTAAACAGAATTATTAGCAAGGGTTTCCCTAAATCAGTCCTGCCTTACCTGCGGCTGTAGGTGTGGCTCGAAATGTGCCAGAAACCATCTCTCCAAGGCTTGAAGAAGAATTCCCACTGGATTTCCTACAGCAGCAGAAAGAGCCTCATTAACACCAGGCACCCCAAAAATGTGGGAGGGTTTTGGGGAGGAATTGTCCCATGAGGTCATAAATTAACACAAATTACATAACATAAATTACTCTAACAAAGCTAAAAATTAACTGGTTTATAATTATAATATGGGATTTTATCATACAAATCCAGGAGCATCTCACTGAACTCAGTAATTTCTCTGTATGTTGAGACCCACTGGCTGCCTCTGAAGTTGTGTCAAAAAATTTTAGAAGAAATTTGGATGCTGTTCAACCATTCTGAAAGCTTTTCCCAGGTTTATCTCCCAGACCTTTCCCCAGGGATTTGCAATCTCCAGGTCTGGCAGGGTGGAGACTCAAAAACCTCAGGCTGGAAGATGAAGAATAAAGGATGACAAACCTGATCTTACAAAGTCTGACGAGTCTGGTTTGGGCCAAAATGGAGAGGAGAGGAAAGAAAAAAAGGAAGAAAAGGAAGAAAAAAACCACACAACCTAAAGAAAGGTGGGAAAAATCTGGGAGAATTTGAGCACCAAGTTGACTTAAAGGCTCACAGAACTCTCAGAAATTCCTGTCATTATCCATCACTGCTCTTTCCTAAAGTCAAACCCATCTTCTGTTTCTCATCACCCTCATCTCTGCACAAATCCATCCTTCCCCTGGGGGAATCCCAAACCCAACACAGCAAACGCCCTGCAATAAAGCAGCAGCAGGTGACCTTTGCAGATATTGCCAGGTGTGAGGAAGGATTTGCAGGGATTTGCAAAGGTCAGGGCTCTCTCACCCTCCATGGAAGCGGCCCCTCTTCTGCTCCTGCTGGATGCGGATGTTCTCCAGGCGCAGCGGGCTGGGGATGAAGCCGATCTCGCAGCCCTCCTTCACCAGCCTCCCTATCCACCAGTCGTTGTTGTATTTCTGCAACACAGCAAAGTTCATGGCTACTCCAGCTCCCAAATCCCCTCCTTTTCTTAGCCACACTCTCACCAGAGCTCACGAAAGAACCTCACTCACCTGTCGGGTTGTGAAAGGAGAAAAGATAAAGTTTATTTTGGGATCTCGACTTATACGGTCTTTGGGATTTGGTCAGGAATTGGGGGATGAGGTTAACAACTCTCTGACTCCACTGGTCAACTTAGAAGTTTATCAGAAGTTTATTATGTATTATTTACCAAACATCACTCTCTGTTTATTTCAATATGCCCGAGAAAGCTTCAGTAGAAATGTAAAACATCAGAAGGCTGAAAAATCAGGGTGACAACACTCAACTCCACTCTGGATATTCACTCCCATATGTGAGACCAGAGCACGAGGTTGTTTCCCCTTGTTCTGTCCCTTGCTGATTTAATTTCAAGGTTGATTTAATGAGCAGAACTCATTTCTTTGAGCTGAGGGGCCACCAAACAACCTCCCAGCAACAAACATAAAAATAACACCTTCAGCTTCTCCGTCAAATATTGCTTGTCAGATTTAATGGTCTAGACAAAATATCATCACTTTCCCTTCCTCCTTTCTGGGTATTAACAGGTTATGACAGATTAAGAAAAATTCACCTTTAGGAAGAAACTTTAATATATACCTAAAGTATAGCATTTTATCATTGACCTTTTAGTTACATATATTTTTTCTGCTTTATTGAAAGTCTGGTCTGTCCCTAATGATGGCAAAATGAAAAGCAGGATCCTTGGTGGATATTGGAGTGGAAAAGGATTTGTTGTAGCTGCTGCCAGCCAGCAGAGCTTTTGAAGGAAAGTATCTGAAAAGCCTCTCCTCTGTTCTGCTTCATTAGGCAGCTCAGTGTTCAAAAGAAACATTGCTTTTCACAACTGACTCTGGAGTCATTAAGAGCAGCACGAGTGAATGGGTTTTGTTTGCCTGCCTCGAGGAAAAAGCCATCACAGAGATCTCATCTTCAGGATCATCCCTGCTCCTGGCTCCACATTTGCAAACACTTCAGTTCCTGCAGGAGCACAGAAACACTGAGCCCCCGCTGTCTGAGGGGCAGCAGGGCCTGGTGATGGCTCTGAAACACTGAGCCCCACCACTGAAACATAAATGGGGTTTTATCAACCCAGGTATCTGAACATTAACCCAACCATAAATATTAACATGTAATAAAAACTAAGGGAGTGCAATCCTCATAGCCTGAAAAACCTCTTTATCCTCTTTTATATGTTTAAGAGAGAGGTTCTATTCTTTTATCATTCCAACCAAGTATTTATTCCTCCTGCTGTTCTGACCTTGATTCAGACAATGGCAGCGAGCAAAGCTTTATTTGAAGGATGTTAAATTACAGAACTACTTCCAGTCTGTGAACCAGACAAATCCTTCAGGATTCAGCATCCTGCTGTCAGAAATCAGTGAACTGAGAGGTTGTGGGAAGACTGGACAGGGCTTGGAGCAGCCTGGGACAGTGGGAGGTGTCCCTGCCCAGGGCAGGAGGTGGCACTCGATGAGTTTTGAGGTCCCTTCCAACCCAAACCAGTCTGACTTTACAAAACCTGAGTTCCAAGGGCACTGCCTGCCCCATTTTGGCTCTAAAGGTACAGCCTGACCACGGGAATGTTTCTCCATGGAGCTCTGAGTGATGCCTCTAAACATGGGATCAGGATCAGCCCCTCTGGAAAGGGACTGGGGACAAGGGCTGGAGGGACAGGACACAGGGAATGGCTTCCCACTGCCAGAGGGCAGGGCTGGCTGGGACATTGGGAATTGGGAATTCCTGCCTGGGCTGCAATTCCCACATTTGCTGTGGCTGCCCCTGGATCCCTGGAAGTGCCCAAGACCAGGGCTTGGAGCAGCTTGGGACAGTGGAAAAGTCTCTCCCCATTAAAGGTCCCTTCCATCCCAAACCAGTCTGGGCTCTGCTGGGAGGCTCTGAACACACAAATGCCAAGGCTGCAGTGAGGAACACGGATTTATCTGCATTAGGTCATTCCCTCCCCTGTGTTATTCTGTGTGTGGGAGGAGCACGTTCCCTCCCCTGGTTGCCATGCCCATGATTCCTTCTGCTCTGTCAGGAATTGTTGCCATTTCATCCTTGAAGCAAGCACACAATGTATAGTTTGGAGGAGACAGATGAGACATACAGGACAAATCCTCAAAATAGCAGCTCCTCACTCTCTGCCTCTGCTCCATCCTGCCAGAGGGTGACCCAACTTTGCACCCAGATTAGCAACAATTCCAAAACCTGGAACCATTGTTCTGGTCCAGATCATTGAGAAGCAAATCCTGGTCCAGATCATTGAGAAGCAAATCCTGCACAAAGCCTGTTTGCAGCATGGAGGGAACCATTCCCCAAATCCTGCTGAGTTCCAGCTCCAGGCAGGCTGAGCTGACAAACATCAAGTGATCCAGATGCTTTAACTGGCAGTGTGATCCTGGGTTTTTAGACCTTGGAAGACAACTCATGGAATGCCAAGACATGGATTTGAGACACTTGTCTGGAAAAATGTCCAGGACAGCTTAGAGTGTGCAACTCAATCAGTTCCCTGACAATAAAAGTGGCCACGTCCAGGAAAACCAAGATTAAAAACTGGAAAAAAGGGATTTTACTGCTTTTCCCACTCAGGGAGAGGGGATGTGAAGCAATTCCCTGTTCCAGCAGCAGAGGAGGGGCAGCAGCAGGTGTTTTCCTCCTGAATGTGCTCTGTCTAAGGGAGATCAGTGCTCTGGAGTGATGATGAACACGTGTTGAAAGAAAGACGCAGATGAGCACTGAACACCCCAAAATAAACCCAAAATGCAGAGAGGAAAAAGTGCTTTTGCAAGCTGCAAGCCTCTGTACCAATCCACAGCACAACAGGGGGTTATGCAAATGTGGAGGGCTCACTTCAGATAAAAAATTGCGGAAAATATGCTCAGCATGCAATAAAATGCAATTTTCTCTACCAAAGCCATACTCAGGGCTCATTTATTCTCATTTTTTCCCTTATTTTGCATCTGTCCTCTTCAGGATTTTCTTTGCTTACTCTATTATCCTAAATGTTACTTCCTCTCTGGAAGGGAGCTTATCTGGTGATTTTTTTGAAGACCTGGTGTGACCTGGTGCTGCTCCATGGAATCCTTTGTGCTCCATGGAATCCCTTTCTGCTGCACCATCCTCTGATCCATCACAAACTCGTTCTGATGAAAGGAATCTGAACCCTCCACTTTAAAGGGTGTTCTTTCCTTCCTGTGTGAATGAAATTCCAACATGTTGGTAACACCAAGTGTTCCAAAGGGTGCAGGAGCTCCAGGAGGGATGAAGAATCACCTCATCCTCACTGTGCCCTCTCAGCACTTCTGGATATGGCTCAGCTGTTCAAATCAAAGCCTGTAAAAAGATTTCTTTTTCCTTGGTTTTACCTCTTTAATGTGGAGGAAGTCCTTGGCATCGAAGGAGATGGCAGTGCTGGGGACAGGAACATCTTCATCCAGAGCCCCACAGTAACTCACGTTGGTCTTGACAGCAAATGCTACTGGTTTGGACTGCAAACAGAAAAAAACCACATCAAAAACACTGGGGACTTTTCATCCAGAAAAATCCAGCCTTAATAATTTCACCCAGGCCAGCAGAGAGTTCAGCTCCCTGGAGAATATTTACACCAAATTCCCCCAACATCTCTGCAGATATTCTGACTCAACAGCCAGAGGGTTTCAAGAGCAAGTGTGAATTTTAGCAGCAGGCAGAAGGTAAGTGGCAAAAAGAACACACCTTGGCCCTCTCGAGCTGGATGGCTGCTTGCTGCTCCCTTTCCTGGCGGATTGCTTCCCTGTCCTCTTCCAAAGAGACATCAGAGTCTGAGGGTCTGCTCGTGTACGAATCTGCTGAGCCCTGAAAGGAAAGCCAGGTCACTAAGAAAACACAGGTAAGGAACAGAAATCCCCTCCCCAGTCAAATTAAAAAAAAAAAAAAAAAAAAAAAAAA
>SWJQ01000611.1:633803-659974 GCA_007252995.1 Zosterops borbonicus | reverse complement strand
AAAAAAAAAAAAAAAAAAAAGCCTTGTCAAGAGCAGAATCTGTCAATCTCGACAAGATTTAAAAGCTTTACAAAAGCTTTGCCATTATTTTGGGATACTGCAGCAGAGGTATGTGGGCTCCAAAAGAAAATGTCAAAGGTTCTGCTGGTGCCCTATAAACCTGCACTGAAATGCAATCAGAAAGGCAGGGAATGGGGATGATGAGTGAAGTCAGTCTGGTCAATGGTACAGAAAGGAAAACATTCCAAGATGAGCAGCCAGAGTACCAAAGTCCCAAGTAAAAAACTCATCCCCAGGTTGGAAGGTGGTGGGTGACACTGGATGCAAAAATTTCCAAAGGAAGAGAAAAATGAGAGGGAAGGATGTCAATCAACAAGCAGGCTGAACTTCAGGGAGTTCCCACATTCCCTCTGTGCCCTGGGCTGAACAAAGCCAAGCCCCAGTAGCAGCAGAGAGCCCTCCCCTCGCACTGCAGCTGCCGGAGCAGAGTGTGACACTGTGACACTGAGCCTGGCACACAAACACTCCCCAGAGCCCAGCACAGCAGGGATTGGGGATGGACACGGGCACAGGTTGTGTGTCAGAGCATCCCTGGCTCTCCTGCAGGGGACAGAGCACCGGGAGAGCTCCGGAATAATTCCCCTGCAAGCACCGGCAGGAAGGAAAGGCTTCTGTTCAACTCTCATTTCTCTGGTGCATTTTAGCATGAACTGTCTGTTATTTCCTCCCTTCCGTGCGTTTCCCAGCTCTGCCCTGGAAGCTGTAGCGCTGATGGCTCCTGAGGGATCAGGGCTGTGTTCAGCCGCAGTGGCCGCTGTGCACATCCCACTTCCCACAGCCCGGCCCCGCAGGATGATCCAATTCCTCCGGCGTTCTCTCTCTGGAATTCCTCCAGAGCTCCGTGTGCTGCGCTGCCGGAGCATCCCCCCGGCTGGGCACGGCCCGGGGAACGCTGCGGACACCGCGGGCAGCAAAGGGGAGGAGGAGGAACCACGGCGGCTCCAGCAGCGCCTTCCAGCCCGCAGGGATGAGCGTCCCCAGCAGGGGATGGATGAGCCACCGCTTCTCCCTGCCCCACTTCTCCTTTGGGAACGGCCAAACCTTCCTGAGACAGTGCCCTGCTCTGTCCCCAGTGCACCTGCTCTGTCCCCAGTGCCCAGCACAAGCTGTACTTGCAATCCCAGACTCACCTTCCATCCCCACAGGAGGATTTTCCCCCAGCCCCAGCAATGAATGACACATAGCAGAGTGTCCTCCCCTCTCATGTATCTCCCCTCTCCAGGGAGACACTGCCCAGAAAAGCTGTGGTGCCCCATCCCTGGAAGGGTGCAAGGCCAGGTTTGATAGAGCCTGGAGTGGAAGGTGGTGGAAGAAGAGCTTCGAGGTCCCTTCCAAGCCGGGTCATTCTGTGATTCCTGTATTCCTATGAAGTTCCTGCACATCTCCTCCAGTATGGAAGTGCAGAGTGAGCACACACAGGCAGGATTTGAGTTGGCTCCTGCTGACATTTGTGTCCCTTCCCCACCTCCACCCTCCAGCTCATCCCAAAGAGCTGTGCAAGGCACGCTGCTGACATCCCCAGATTAGTTAAGGGACAGGAATTAATGAGAGGAAAAACGTGCTGAGCCTTCGGGAGGAGGGGCTGCTCCTCCTCCCCGGGCAGCTCCCTTGGATGTGCCACCAGGAAAACGGGAGAGGAGCAGGACGTGCCTCATCTCTCAGCACCCTCACAATTCCAGGCACAGGCACACAGGGACTTGCTCTAAGAGAAATGAGCAGGAAAAAATGAACACAAATCCTCCCCCAAGTCCCTCAGCTCTCCAGAGATTGCAGCAGGACCCAGGCAGGCAGCAGCCACTTGGGAAAGCACTTTGCTGACTGTGATGGTAGAAAACTGCTTCAGCTCCCAGCTGCTGGGAAGTGCCTTTTTCTCCTTTTTTTTTTTTTTTTATATTTTTACAACTAATGCAGCAACTTGGGTGAAAAGGCAAAGGGAGGAATTATTTACCAGCTGAAAGAAACGTGCAGCCATCAGGACTTTTGGGCTGCATTTCATTGAAATCCATCAGTGCAGCTCTTCTGAAAACCTACGTTTGGTTCTATCCCTCTGTTCAGTTCTGGCCTCAGGTTTCACATTTAAAGGCACATGTTTTTCTGCTTTGAAAATGTTCAGCAAAACCAGCCTGAAAAGCTGTGATGCCTTTGGAGAGATCTCTTCACTGATCAGTCCTCTCAGCAAAACAACACTGCGGTGTTTGTGTTTGTTTGCATCGTTGTGGTTGTTACTCTGAGGATACAACTGGGATTTCTTTACCTGTACGAGATCAGACCACTCAGAAGAAAGGCAGACAGGCTTTGTGAATAATTACATGTTGTTGTGCAGTGTAAAACATTCCATTCTGATACCAAAGAGATCTCATACATCTTTTATAAATTAAATTCTCGCTCTTGAAAGAAGACACAAAATATCTGTGCAAAGCTACATCCCTTTGAAGGCATCTTCCCCCTCAGCAGGTACCACCTGCACATGGAGAACCTGAATAAGAAATCACAGGACACAAGTTTCCTCCTGCAGACAACACAGTGGAATCTGATGGGTTTGTGTGTTACGCCCAAGAGGCTGCTGAGGGACATTGTGGCTGTCCTGTCTCTGGAAGGCTCCAAGGCCAGGTTGGATGGGGCTCTGGGATGGTGGAAGGTGTCCCTGCCCATGGAACTGGCTGGGCTTTAAGGCCCCTTTCAANCAGCTTTAAGGCCCCTTTCAACCCAAAACCAATCTGGGATTCTAAAAAAGCCAACAAAAAGGAAAGATTCCTGTGTGATATATTCAGTGAAGCTAAACATTTAACAAGGTCCCTAAATATTCTATCAGGCAAAACATCTTCAGCATCAGCACTAAAAGGACATCCAATGGCAAGTCTGGAGGCCTCAGCCAACTTCCCAAAACAACTCCTATGTACCCACCAGCAGAGTATGAATTTTGAATGTGTAATGGGAAATATTCCAGTGCGTGGCTCCTTTCCTCCCAGACTCCCACTCAGGNCATTTAACAAGGTCCCTAAATATTCTATCAGGCAAAACATCTTCAGCATCAGCACTAAAAGGACATCCAATGGCAAGTCTGGAGGCCTCAGCCAACTTCCCAAAACAACTCCTATGTACCCACCAGCAGAGTATGAATTTTGAATGTGTAATGGGAAATATTCCAGTGCGTGGCTCTTTTCCTCCCAGACTCCCACTCAGGCTCTGTGTTTACATTGATCTATTAAAGGGAAATATCACTTAATGCATTCCTGAAATTAATCCAGTCCAGGCAGAACAGGAGCTACTCAGCAATGTACTCCTGCACTTACTACCACTCTGCTCCTTGGGGCAGCAAGTAAAAATCAACAGACAGCTGTCATTGGCATGGAAAAATGGAGGGAGGCAAAGTATAACTCATTTGTCTGGTTTTCCATCTGTCAATACCCCGTTCATTTTCCAATAAGAGATCAATAACAAGTGCCCAGCTCCAACATTCCTGGTTCACGGTGTGCAAAAACATCTGGAGAACATTTTAACCACAACAAACACCACAGTGGAGATAAACCTACTTCTCTTACTTGTCAGAAACTTTGGAAAAAAATATAATTTGAAGTAGTTTTGCCCACTCTTCTTGTTCTGAGAGATGCTTCAGTGGCATATTTTATTTAGTTCAAGTAATGTTGATTACAGAACATAAGCTTGGTGTTGTCCCACACTGGAGAAACCTTCCCTGAATGCAGCTGGAGCCTCGTGGGCAGGTGAGCAGAGCCACAGGCTGCAGAACCCAAATCAGGGCCAAGCTGCCACTGGCTTTTTATTCTCCTTGATGGGATTTTCCAGTTATTGGTCATAATTGAAATATCCCTGCTTAAGTGTTATGCTGGGGCTTGTTTGGTCAGGACCTGATGAGCTCACCACTAATTGTCCTGGAACATAAAATTTTATCACGGTTATCTCATGACCTATACACCACAGATTAACTGATGATTTGTCAGGACACATCATTTTCCCAAGCAAGAGAGAGATATTCTCCAGGGAATCCACCAACAAATGAGCTGAGCAGAGTCTGTTTGCAGGGGAAATGTCCCAGCACAGGGGGGAAAAACCAAAGGAGGACTCACAGGGAAAATATATTTGGTATAAGCAGAATTCTCTCAGAATAGAAAGGCTTGTGAAGTTTTATGTGAAGCGTTAGCAGCTCGTTCAAACACACTTCAGCACTCCAGTACTCAGCACGGTGATGGGGAGTGTTTTTTTCCTCATGATTTCTCCCTTGTTGCTGTAATAAATCAAATTCCCTGCCAGGCTGCATTCCCCACGCTGGTGAGGCAGCACAACCAAACAGCTCCATTTCTGTAACTTATGGAGCCTTTGTCCTGTGTGACTTTTTAAGGAAAGAAAACCCAAACGAAGCAAATCAGAAGAGCAGCCCCTTGTCCTCCTCTCCCGGGGTTTTCTGCCCTTGTGACAATTAAAACTCTGCTGAGGAGCAGAGCAGAGCCTGGAGCCACCACTGCACTTTCTGAGTCCTTTCCTCAGGACATTTCAAACCCCTTCTGACAAGGCTTTAGAATAAGAGAAAAAAGCAGATTTTTTTCTGTGTTGTGCATTTACAAATTCAGGTAGTGCTGGCTTCCTCCAGCTCTCTTTGCTGGTGGAAAAGCTTGGCTGGCTCTGGACATTGGAATATTCCCCAAATCCAAACTCCAGTTTACTTGATCAGCACAATGGGGCAGGCAAACAAAGTGTGCTCCACACATTGCACCTGAATGGATATTTATGCTGAGATATGAAAAGAAGAAAAGGGCATGGCAAAAAAAACCCACTCTAGGACTCCAGAAACCAGTTCACTGCTGGCATGAAAACCAGTGACAAAGCACTGTGGAAAAATACAAAGCAGGAGCTGAGGAGAGGCTGCAAAGCAAATCCTGACACCACCTGTGATCCCTCCGGAACTGAGCACTCCGCCAGCTAAATGACATTTTGGAATTAATTGCTGGATTCCAAATGACCACGAGCAGTTGTCCTGTTTGTAAAAAAATCTGCATTTAGGTGAAGTGCTGATTGGGAAGATCAGGCTCTCCTATCTCTACATAGGGAGAACATCCAACAGCTCAGGGTCTCCCAAGCACAGCATGTGTTTGGGAGATAGGGAAGTGAGCCATGGCATTAACAAATCCTAAGTTAAGCTTCTCTCCTTGTTATTTATTATTTCTATGATGTGCTCCTTCAGCACCAAGAGCCACTCTGCTCTCTCCAATGCCCTTGAGACCAGGGAGAGCTGCCTGCACTTCCCAGCAGCAGCTTTTCCTTAAGCACGGGGCAATTTGGAGAGCAATCTGCAATCCAGGAGCAGCGCAGAGCTGAGAGGGCCCTGTGGCTTTGGCTGCACTCCACGGCCAGCCAGGAGGTCAGCAGAAGGAATCCAAAAGTGAGATAAAGCCACAGGTAATCACACACCTTAGTGCTGTTCCACATGAACTCACAGTTTTAGCAACCACACTCTGTCCCATCAGCGGAGCTCTGACCTGCAGCTGGAACTGAAAATATAAAATTATCTATTTCTGTTACCTATTCCTCGTTATGTCTCTCGTTTAGATGACTTGAATCTTCTCTCTCTCTCTCTCTCTCTCTCTTTTTTTCTTTCCATTTCAATGTATTTCTGGGTATTCTGGTATAAAAAAAGCACCTCTATGGAAACAGCAAGCAGCAATTTATAAAAAATGACTTATGATTCTTGGTGAGTGTTTTATTTGACTACTATACTATCAAATCACAATGTGGCATTTAACGAACAGAAGATCTGAGTCACACAGAAAACCATCCTCACAAGAGCACAAAACAAGGCAAGCACAGCTAATGCTGTAGTAGTAGAACTTTGGATATTTTAGGAGGAAAATCGAAGCAAAACCACCCCCAGCAAACCCCCAAACAAAACCACCTTCCAGCCCTCTCAGGCAGCCCTTTCCACACGAGATAAATATCAGGCAGCTGATGATTCATTAGTCAAGGCAGTCTATTAAGGGCTAATAGAAATGAAAACAGATTTGAAACTGTCAAAAACACACAAAAGCTTTGACCATGTAAAAGCCAAATTTCAGTGAGAATTCAGGAGCAGAGGATAATCTCTTTTTGTCAGAAAATATTGATTATTGTCCCAAATCAAGGCAGAGATTTGAAACTAAAAATCTGACATAAACAAGCAGCAAGTAGATAATTGATGAGGCAAAAGATCCTCCTTGCCTAAATCCTCAGCCTTTCTGGATGAACATAATAAACTATAGTAATTGAAATGGGGAAATTCAGAACAGTTAAGCTCAAAGAGAAGCTGGGTGTCTCCACTGCAAACACTTCCCCCCAGTTCACGTTCTCATCCATAAAAATCCTTCCTTGGGAGGGTGGGGAGGCCCTGGCAGAGAAGCTGTGGCTGCTCCATCCCTGGAAATGCTCAAAGCCACATTGGACAGGGCTTGGAGCAACCTGGGATCCAGGAAGGTGTTCCTGCCTGCAAAATCCGTCCAGATGTGTAAAAAACCCACCAGATCTCGACTACCAAACCTTCAGCCTTCAGCTTGACAATCTCAGAAATACCCTATGGACATGATACACCCAATAACCACTGAAAGCTTCCTAACCAACCCCACTGAAGTCCCAGGTTTTATTTGGCAGCTGGATAAAGCCTCTGCTTGGTCTCAGCTGCTTGTTGTACAAAGATGTTCTACAGAATGAAATGGGTGTTGCAAAACCCAGTACATGATCACTTCTAAATACACGTTTTGATTGTTACTCAACCCACAACAAGTGAGCAAAGCCCACCTTTCCTCCCCTTTAGCCATCAGAGAGGCACCAGACACAAATCCAATCAGTATCTGGAGATGAACTTCCCTACCAAGGTTTGTTTTTCTATAATCACTTTTTCTGCTTGGGCAGCACACAGAGATCTGTCTCAGGTGCCATGAGAAAAGTGTTTGCTGGCAGCAGCAGGAAAGGCAGGTTTGAGGAATAATGGCACTGAAAAAGCAGGGGAGTAGCACAGTGTCCTCAAAACACTGTGCTGACTGGTGAAAGGAATGTTTTCCCACTATTCCCATCACCTTTTTTCCTAAAAATTCTCAGCAATGCTCTCAAGAATTATATGGAGTAACTGGAGACAAACTCTAAAATACTGCAGCACCACACACAGTCCTGCTCAGGGCCCTAATTACTGGGACCACTAATTACCAGGGTTGATCTCACTGCTGCTTAGTTCCTATACACACCAAAGTACTTTCAGAATCTAAAATACTTTTGTGGGCATCAATCCCACCACAAGTGCTTGTCTAACTCTTGGTGACAGAGTCTGAACTTGCACAGAAGTTGGTTTACTTGTGGTTTACACAGCAGTGCAGAAAGTCCTGCCCCTCTGGAGAACTGAGAGCCTGCAATGGGAGGGAGGCTGTGGATTCAGGGATGGGAATTGCCAAGGGAAGCCAGGCAGGGTTAGATGCAGGTCAAGCAGCTAAAAGAGGTCTAGGGAAGAAGGCTCAGGAGATGAGGATATGCTGGGGAAAGAGCAAATAAGTAAAAGAAGTTACTAAAAAAATCTACTACAGCAGGGATACGCATGGCAAGCAAAGCCACCTTTCCATCTCCTTTAGGGGTCAGAGGCACCACATGGAAATCCAATCAACATCTCAATAGGAACTTCCCTACCAAAATTTCCCAGGTGGAAGACGAAGGCACAAGAGAAATGCCTTTTTAAAAGGCTGGGACAGGAGGAGGCAGCGTTGCCAAGCCCGGGAAGCACTGGATGGCCAAGGGAAAAGGCACGAGGGGGTGTGTCTGTGCCTCCTGGAGCTGTCACACCGGCCCGTGGGGCTGTCACACCGGCCTTTGGGACTGTCACCGGCCCCTGGGGCTGTCACCAGCCCCTGGGGCTGTCACCGGCTCCGTGCGGTGCTGGCACCGCGCCCTCCCTCAATTCCCGGCCTCTCCAAGAGCTTCCCTGCCCTGCCCTGCCCGTCCCAGCCCCTCGCTGACCCCACACCCAGCCCCTTGCTGACCCCACACCCTGACCCCACTCCAGCCCCTCAGTGATCCCATACCCAGCCCCTCTTGACCCCATTCCAGCCCCTCCTGACCCCACTCCAGCCCCTCGCTCACCCCACACCCTGACCCCACTTCAGCCCCTCTTGACCCCACTCCAGCCCCTCCTGACCCCACTCCAGCCCCTCCTGACCCCACTCCAGCCCCTTGCTCACCCCACACCCTGACCCCATTCCAGCCCCTCCTGATCCCACTCCAGCCCCTCGCTCACCCCACACCCTGACCCCACTTCAGCCCCTCTTGACCCCACTCCAGCCCCTCCTGACCCCACTCCAGCCCCTGCTCAAGTTCCCTATCCCGGGCAGCTCCTCCCGATAAGACTCTGAGTTACCCCAGATAAAGCCTCTCACGTGCTGACAAGCCCCAATCTGACACCCCCAGAGGTGAGGAAAGGTGTCCCACGTGCTCAGGTGTTGTTCTCAAGGGATAAATATAAATTAACAACCTAAAAGGGGCTGTTCTGACACTTTTGCAGGTGCAAAACACTGACCTGAGGCAGGTTTTATCCCTAGGGCTGGCATGGATTCTGTAGTTGTTGCTAACTCCTGGAGATAATTTTTTAAGGACGCGCTGCCTTAATGGAAATGTAATTTTACACAAGGAATAAGTGATTTCTTACGGGAAGGTTTCACTGGAGTTTGTTTCTGGAAAAGGTGGAGGAGTCTTTCCTGAAATCAAAAAGAAATTCTGGAGTGCATTCCAATGGAGCAGCACTCCAATCTCTCCCCACCACAAAAAAGTTCCCAACTATGAAAGGTAAAACAAGGTTCATTTATTATTCCCTCACCCAGGGGATCTCACTGCCTTAAGCCCCTGTGCTAATGGGCTTTTATATCCTCTTGTGATTGAGAATGTGAAATGCTTCCCTACAAGGCAAACAAGCTTTAATTCCCAAAAGGGTGACCCTGTTTAGAACTACCCAAAGAATTTTTAAAAAGGCTTAAAAATCAAAAAAAATTCACACAAGGCAGGACAACAAGCAAGGCAAAAATCTTCATTGGGAAGAGAGTGATGCACTCTCCATCTTTCTGTGCTCCTGACAAGACACTTGTCCCTACAGAACTTGTTCACTTCCATCTCTCCCTGCACCTCTTTTCCTAAATGTGGAAAGGACTTTTTATCTACAATCACTGGGAGTTTTCCTCAGCCTCAGCAGTGTAATTTTCCTCCTCCAAAAAGCCTCACACCAGCTACTGCATCATCTACTTCACGTTAATCATCACAGCTGGTAATGGACTGTAATGCCGTGCACACACTCATTTCTTTATATATCCATCAATAAAAATGGTATTTTTGCATCTTTTATATATAAGTACACACACAAACACATTATAATAAAGAGTTGCTGTTACAAAAATCACGGAAATATCCGTTCACTGTTAAAAAATACATTTATCACTGGTTTTAACAGGAAAATTTCACCTGCACACTTCCCCCGCTGCTCTCCGAGCAGCAAATCAGGAGAAATGAGATATAAATTTTATAGTACCTTTCCAAAAAGTGACTGTAAGTGGGGGATAAGTGCCACTCACTGCCCTTAATGCAGAAATTCAGGCTGCATTCTGCAGGCAGGGCTGTCGGGGTTTTACCAGGGCAAATGCCCACTTCAGGCAGATATTCCCGTGCCAGTGACTCATGTGGCTGAGGTTTATTCCGTGCTGGAATAAAGCGGCTCCAGGGGAGGAGGGAGGAATGAGGATCCAAACCCGGGGCTGCTCCAGCTCTGGGATGAGCCTTCCAGGTCCTAACCCAGAACAATGCAGAGGCTCTGCTTGCAGCTCTGCACGCTCACAGTTATTCTCTTCGCCGCAGGGAAGGCACAATTCCACCGCGATTTGTTTTCTGTCTCAATTCTCTCCCTCTCGATTCTCTCCGGTCAGAAAGTGGCACTGCTGTGACCCCCATCCCCAGTACCTGCCTGCCAGGATATTGTCTCTCCAGGCATTCCCAGCCCCTGAGTCAGGAGCTANAGGCAAAAATCTTCATTGGGAAGAGAGTGATGCACTCTCCATCTTTCTGTGCTCCTGACAAGACACTTGTCCCTACAGAACTTGTTCACTTCCATCTCTCCCTGCACCTCTTTTCCTAAATGTGGAAAGGACTTTTTATCTACAATCACTGGGAGTTTTCCTCAGCCTCAGCAGTGTAATTTTCCTCCTCCAAAAAGCCTCACACCAGCTACTGCATCATCTACTTCACGTTAATCATCACAGCTGGTAATGGACTGTAATGCCGTGCACACACTCATTTCTTTATATATCCATCAATAAAAATGGTATTTTTGCATCTTTTATATATAAGTACACACACAAACACATTATAATAAAGAGTTGCTGTTACAAAAATCACGGAAATATCTGTTCACTGTTAAAAAATACATTTATCACTGGTTTTAACAGGAAAATTTCACCTGCACACTTCCCCCGCTGCTCTCCGAGCAGCAAATCAGGAGAAATGAGATATAAATTTTATAGTACCTTTCCAAAAAGTGACTGTAAGTGGGGGATAAGTGCCACTCACTGCCCTTAATGCAGAAATTCAGGCTGCATTCTGCAGGCAGGGCTGTCGGGGTTTTACCAGGGCAAATGCCCACTTCAGGCAGATATTCCCGTGCCAGTGACTCATGTGGCTGAGGTTTATTCCGTGCTGGAATAAAGCGGCTCCAGGGGAGGAGGGAGGAATGAGGATCCAAACCCGGGGCTGCTCCAGCTCTGGGATGAGCCTTCCAGGTCCTAACCCAGAACAATGCAGAGGCTCTGCTTGCAGCTCTGCACGCTCACAGTTATTCTCTTCGCCGCAGGGAAGGCACAATTCCACCGCGATTTGTTTTCTGTCTCAATTCTCTCCCTCTCGATTCTCTCCGGTCAGAAAGTGGCACTGCTGTGACCCCCATCCCCAGTACCTGCCTGCCAGGATATTGTCTCTCCAGGCATTCCCAGCCCCTGAGTCAGGAGCTAAAATAATGAGGTTTAATGTTTTAAGGAGCATAAAGCGAACAGACACTCGGGGAATTTTAACTGCTTTGTGCCTGAGCCTTTGGGGTTTTTATGGTCTCCAGTTTTTCCATGAAACTGGGAGATCCACGTTGCTTTTGGGGTGTTTTTATTAAGGTTTTTATTAATTCTCACGTATTCCTGTGATTCTGGATAAGAGGTGCATCAAAAATATTCTCAATTACAGAGAGGCTGTAAAATTTAAAAGCTGTAAAACTGCACCATCATAAACTGCTTAAGAGAGTATTGAGGAACCTGGAAATGACTTCTGCATCCCAATCCTTCAAAGTGGACATCTAAACCAAGTCCCCCTCATCTATAAACACAATTCTTCCAGCACAAATCCCAACCCAGATGTTTGTGCAACAGGTTTGTTTGCTGCCATTAAAGCTGCTTTTCCCAAATAACGTTTTTGGAAGAGATCACTGGGGTTTACTAAAATATCAACTAAACCACAAGAAATTTTACATCAAGATGAGAAAGAAGTTCTTTCCATGGAGGGTGGCCAAGGCTGGAGCTCTGTCCAGGGAGGGTGTGGGGTCTCCAGAGACATTCCAGACCCACCTGGAGGAATTCCTCTGTCTCCAGCTCCAGGTGACCCTGCCCTGGGGGATTTCCAGAGGTCTCTTCCAACCCCTTGGGATTTTGGGAATTCACAGAGTTGAGCACCTCAGAAGGACCTTTAAATCCACCCCACATTTACCTGCATTCTCTGATGGAACTTTCTAAAGCAACACTTTTCTTCTACGCCAACCACTGTCCGGCAACTCAAGTTTCCTCAGCCCTAATACTGCACTTTGGAGTTGTCTTCTTTAAGAGCATCATTAGACTTTGCTGAAAGACATTAAGACAGACTGAGGATGGAGAACAGCTCCCAAGGACTCATCATGCTTTGCCTGGTTTACAGAAACATCCAGTTGGATCCCAAAACACATCCCTGAAGGAACCAACACACTCATCTGCACTTGGCCTGGCAGCTTTGAGCAGCAGCAAGAGAGAGAACCCAAAGGAAAAGTTGACACACTTATAGCAATTTAGGGATTTCTAAATTGACCCAAAAGCAATGCTTATTTCAATTTCCTCATCCCTAGAAGTGTCCAAGGCCAGGCTGGACAGGGCTTGGAGCAACCTGGGATAGTGGAAGGGTCTCCCTGCCCGTGTGAGATGAGCTTTAAACCCTCCCAAGCCAAACCATTCCAGGCTTCTAAACAGAACAGCTTTGAAATAATCCAAACAGCCAGTTCGGAAGGATTCCACTATACAGGATTTCCTCTCAACATGGTGCACTGCATTAATGTCAATTCCGCACAGTTGTTGCTCCTATCTCCCTGAAATAAAAGGATGTCAAAACAATCGAGGCAACACTTAAGAGAGATTACACTTCCAGACCAACACTGACACGAAAAAATCCCTCATCCGAATCCCTCCAGGACCCATCCATTCTCCCGAGGACAACCACATCATACCATACATACGTCTGCATTGACGTACGCTCTATATGATGTTGTTATCTGTGTGTTTTACGAGCTGTCCATCCACGCCGCCTTATGTAACAGATCCCTGTTTAATATGGACCGGCGTGTGTCCATCGCCCGGCCATTCTCTGGGGCGGCGAAAAACACCCACGGGCTCCTAAACCGAGGCGTCTGACCGCGGCACCGGGGGCTCTGTGCTGCCGGAGAACCATTTTGGAGGGATGCCGGGGAGGGATAATTCCCCAGGGAATCACAACAGCCCGTCCCGGCATCTCTGGGGCAGCGCAGGGTCACCCCTTAGCGCCTCACCCGCAGCGCGGACACCCATCCCAGCCCCGCTGCCGCGGCACTCACCGCCTCCGAGTCTTCAAACCCATGCAGGTACAAGTTGTCGTACATGGAGAGCCGGAGCGGGGGCCGGTGCGGGGCCGGAGGGCCGGGGCAGCGCGGCGGCGGAGCGCGGTGAGGCGGCGGGGCCGAGCTCCCTGAGCGCTGCGGCGGCGGCGCCGCCTCCCCCCCGCCCGCCCCGCTGCTTCCCGCCCGCCGCGCCGCCGCCTCCCATTGGCCGAGCCGCGCCGCCGCCGCCGCGCTATTGGTTGAGACGCGCCGCCGCCGCCGCGCTATTGGCTGAGACGCGCCGGCCGCGGGCAGCGCTGCGCGCTGGCGCCGCCTCACGGGCTGATGGCGGCGGCCGACACGGCGGCTGATTTATAATAAAACTGCTTTACAATAAAATAATACCGTATAGTGTAGAGAAATCGGAAGTGAAATCTCAATAATGCATATAAATATCTCCAAAATATATCTGTGCCAGGCTCCGTTCAGTTGTGTCAGTGACAGGTTGAGGAGCAATGGACATAAAATAAAACACAAGTTCCAGCTCAACGTGAGGGAAAATATTTTTCCATGAGGGTGAAAGAGCACTGGAACTGTGCCCGGAGTCCTTCCGACAGCTGGACATTCCTGTGTACCTGCTCCAGGTCTCCAGAGTTCCCTTCCAGCCCAATTCTGGGATTTATTTACAATAAAATGCAGCTTTTCTTCAAGATTCCAGACACGGGCTGATGGCGGAGGCTGACACGGCAGCGGTTGTTCACTGATTTATAATAAAACTGCTTTACAATAAAATAATACCGTATAATCTAGAGAAGACGGAGGTGAGATCTCAATAATACATATAAATATCTCCAAAATATGCCTGTGCCAGGCTCCGTTCAGTTGTGTCAGTGACAGGTTGAGGAGCAATGGACATAAAATAAAACACAAATTCCAGCTCAACGTGAGGGAAAAGATCTTTCCCTGAGGGTGAAAGAGAACTGGAACTGTGCCCAGAGTCCTTCTGACACCTGGACATTCCTGTGTACCTGCTCCAGGTCTCCAGAGTTCCCTTCCAGCCCAATTCTGGGATTTATTTACAATAAAATGCAGCTTTTCTTCAAGATTCCAGAGAACGGTGAGTGGTTTCCAAGGAAAACCATCCGTTCACCACCCGACAAACAATTAAACCCTGAAGACATTAAGACTAAACACTAAGAATTAACAAAACACACACACTATCTGGAAACAAGAAAACCAAATCCTAAACAAGAATTAGAAGTTTGAACCTGATTTACAACTAAATTAAGAAACAAAACCTCTAAACAGGTGCCTCCTGGAGCTATACAAATTAAACTTCTGGTGTAACACTACGCGATTAAAAAGTCAATAAATAATTAAACACTAACGACAGGACTAATTTACAATTTACTTCCTATCCTTATTAAAACAATTATTTAAAAATCTCGTCTTCGACAAGGCAGCAGTTTCACAAATGCTTCCTATTTGTATTTTTTTCCTATTTGTGTTTTCCATCTGCTTCATCCACTTTTCCTTCCAAAAACTTCCTTCAGTTCTGCAAAATTCCCACTAATCCCATGGGAATTGTCCAACAGAAGCAAAGCCAAAGGTGTTACTCTTGTGAATATTTTTGTGAATATTCTTACAAATGGAACTGAAAATTCCCCAAAGTTATGCCAAACCTTATTCCCAGTTTACTAATTCTCAGGGAGGAGGATCTCAGTTTTCAAGATGAAATTTAAAATGTTCATAAAACTCCCAGTCCAGGAGTTAATTTTTGCAGGAGTTAATTTTTGCAGCCTGTTCCACAGAGTTCTTGAAGACCTTGGATGCTCCAGATTGAAAGAATCAACTATGAGAATCATTGGGCTGCTCAAAATTTTTTTAAAAAGACTGTGAAATCACAAGATTAAGGGGAAATAAGTGAACTTCACATAGATTTGTAATAAAATGACTTAATTCAGAAGTCGGGGGAATCACCATTTGATTTCCAGTCCTTACATTTCAATTACTGTCCTTTTAAGAGACAGAGGTTATTAAAAATATATATTTGGTTATTAAAAATACATATTTAATGACTCGACTCAAAAGGCTCCTAAAAGATGCTATAAAAATACAAATCCCTGTAATAGAGAGGAATTCTAAATCAAAGGCTGTTTGGGATATTATGAGGTAATTTATCCAAGAAACACACACCGAGGTGAGGGAGGAAGATACTCAGCTCTTTTAAGTTGACTGGGAAGAAATATATAAATCTATTAAGTAATATATAAAAATAGAAATATAATAAATTCCAACTCTAATGGCCAACACTACATGGAATGGCCAAAAAGCTGAGATGAGCCTTGTTAAAGTCTAACCTTTAAAAAATTCGCATTTTTTGAATGGCTTCAGTTGCTGCATTATTCATTTATTTTAACAGCATTCATTGATGATGTTAATCAGAGCCCACAGCTCCACGTTTCCAAGGGGAGATTTTGAAGGAGATGTAAACAAAGACGTCAAGTCATCCAAAATTTTTAATGCCCAAAAAGTCACTGGGAACAGAATCCAGACTAAAATATCTTCAGGTTGGAGGTGGTAGGAAGAGAAGGGCTTGGAATTCAGAACACTTTGAGTATCCACAGTCCTCCAAAATACTTGGCTTCCTCCAACTACTCTGCTGCCATTAGAGATTATTCACATCCTCTTTAATTTTAATTAGAGCACAAAGGAAATCTCTCTGAGACGTGTATCCATCTATCCCAAAATATCCATTATTTAGTCAGTCCTGAGCTACCCAAATGTGGGAACACTGGGGTTTGTTTTTACTTTTTTATTTTTCCGAGGGCGTGAATACAGAACCAGAGAAAATTTTATTTCCAGCCCGATCTAATGATTCCTCAATCAAATGACAGCACTTGTGTGGTTCTTTCAGGAGCTGGAGCAATGAACTATTTGCATAAACACACTGAAGTGCTGCTGGAATAAATAAAGGCGCAGGATCCAGATTGCCGAGGCAGGGGAACCGCACTGCGCCAAGCCGGGATGGGAGTCAGCAACTTCTCCCTTCTCCCCACTTCAACGAATTCCACTTCCACCTGGGATTTCCAGGACTGGAGCAGCAGCACTGCCTCTTTTCCTGCTGCTCATTAACCCTGAAGCAGCAAAACCCCCAACACCAACACAGCCAAGTTCTTTATGGGCTCTGCCTGCTCTCACATCAGGTCCTGGCCTTGGATTCCTGACATTACTTAGGGATAATGAGGCAAAATCCCCCCCAGAAGGCAAGGGCACATTAACAAGGAGCATTAGTGGTTGCATTAAGAGCAGGCTTGGATATGGATCCACTCCTTCCAGCACACAGAGGCCTCCAAAACCCACAGTCTCCATCAGCATCCTCCCCATGAAACACAAACTTTGGGTTTCATCTTTCCCCCCGCCTGGATTCCAGCACCTGCTGAAGAAAATTGCTCTCCCCTATGGAAAGCTGCTCCTGTTGACCCTCAGCAGGAGAGCCCAGGAATGGATTTCATTAATAGAGAGGGAAAGGACCATCTCCAGCAATCCACCTTGCTTCCATCCACGGGAAGGAGGCCAGCTCCTCACTCCCCTAAATTACTTGGCACAGCTCTACTCCCTGCCCCTTCTCCTTCTAAAGCAATTTCTCTGCCTCCCTCCCTCCTCCTCTGTTTTATAATAGAGATTAGGTAAGAATCTGGTGCAGTGACAGCAGCTTCTGCCTTGAGTGGAGGCACAGCCAGGAAAACCTCCTGAGATCCCCTCTAACCCTGTTTTCCAGCAGGATGGGGTGGCATTTGTGGGACTTGGAAGTCCTTGAAGCCACCAGAGGAACAGGGATGTATTTAAGAAAGGAGGATTGTGGTGTTTGGGATTTATCCTGGCACAGAAGATTCGGTGAATTTTCAGGTTTTATTCAGACAGACTGGGTGGATGGGTGTGCTTTTAATCCTTGGAATTTCAAGTAATAAATTAGTCTGGTCTAATTTGACAGTTCTTCTGCAGGAAGCGAGGTGCCACCTATCCTAAAACACATTTATCTGACACTGTTATGTAAAGGCTGCTATAATTAAAGAGTGTGAAGGTTCGGTTGTCACTTCCTCTTGGTTGGAAGCACCTCCAGTGAGAGGTAACTGGGCTACATTTGTAGGTACCCTCTATATTTAACGAGCTGTGAAATGCCTCTTCCCCAGGGCCAAGGTGGAGATCTGCAGGAAGAGGAGCTGTAGGGAAGCCAAGGGCCTTCCAGAGGGTTTTTCATGGGGAAAAGTGGATGATCCCCAGCTCCTGAGGCAGGCAAGGATGTGCTCCAAGGGGTTTAACAACTCGACTGTGGCTTCCCATGGGAGTTGAGTGGAGCAAATCCCAAATCACCTCAGGAATAGTGCAATAACTGTGCAAATCCCAAATGACCTCAGGAACTGTGCAAGAACCGTGCAAATCCCAAATCACTTCAAGAACTGTGCAAATCCCAAATGACCTCAGGAACTGGGAACACAGGGATCCCTCTGGAAGAGCTGGAGCTTGGAATGAAGGATCTACAGGGATATCCCTGGACACTGAGCACAAAGATCTCCCTCCAGCAGCTCCCAGTGTCCACCAGGCTGCTGAGAAGCTTCAAAATATCCAGTGATATCCCAGGCACCATCCCAAAAGGCCAGAGTGGATTTGTGGCTGGAATTGTGTCAGATTTCCTTGCTGGAAGAGAGATGGGGAGGGTTCTGTTTTAAGGGAAGATCCACATTTTTATCTGCCCTGCCAAAAACCATCTGGGCCAAAGGATTAAGCACTTGTTTTATTCCTTATTTTAAGCTCCTCTGCTTTCCTTATGAATGTTAATCAATCTCCTTAGCTGCCATAAGTGCTGATGCCGAGTTTCTGTGCAACACTTTAGCCTGCAACTGTTGGAATGATGGGAATTGCTCTCTAAAAGCCAATTACAAACTTTATGGGAAGCTGCTGCTGTTGTACCCAAGCAGGGAAAGGCATCCTGGAAACCCCATCAATACTGGAACAGCCCCCACCAGGGCTGCAGGCTTCCCCCTGGGACTGGGAACAGCAAAGTTACTGGGAGAAGGAGTGCTGGAAGTGTGCTGGGAATGCCAGGATATCCCATTATTACTCTACAGAGCAAAGAACTGAAAGGTTTTCCAGTCTCAGAATAGACAAAGAGCCCAGAAAGCTCCTGGTCGGTGTTAATTTCCCAGGTGCATTTAAATATTTGCTGTTTTATCAGTGAGAACTCATGAAAAGGTTGATTGAAATGTATTTTTTTATAAATTATGATCGTCATGTAATAGTTCTTTAGAGAAAACAAAGCCTTGAGTGAGCAAAAAGACAACCCTGCAAGCTAAAAATGAAATTCCAGCTTCTGTAAAACACAGAATCTCATGGAATTTTCATTTTTCTTTAGCTAAACTAGTAAAACTACACATTTTATTTTATTTTTAGGTTCAAGGAGTAGTGCAAAGGGTGTCTTTAGAAGAGCCAGACACAGAGCTTTTAATTCCCAGTGCTAAAAAGAATTTGCTGTTCTTGTTGAGAGGTTAAAAGAATAAATAAATAAATAAATAAATGGATAAATAGAGAAATTGATAAATGGATAAATAAATAAATAAAAACTAAGCAGACACAGCTCAACTTCATCTCCAGTTTGCTGCTCCCCCTTGGGATTTTACAGGGATGCTTTGATGAGGCTGCTGATTTTATTGCCTCTCCCTCTGCTTTATAAATCCAATTACCATAGGCTGCAACACAGCACTTGGAATTTCATGGCAGGGGAGGACAGGAAACTCCTCAGTTCCCTGCAGTACATTTCCATGACTCCTGTCCAAGTGGAGAAACTGATCCAGAAACAACAGATCAATGAAGGAGGAACCACTTGTCCAACCTGATTTCTTGGAATATTTAGCCAGAGTACTTGGGGAGCTGAGCTGAGAAGAACAATTATTCATGGCTTTAGCTCTGCATATTTAAGTGAGTTGTGTTCCTTCCTGTAAAGTCTCTGGGAGACCTCTCCTTCTGTACCTGATGAAAAGATGACTCTGTGATGTTCTCACCATCCAGGAGCAGAACACACAATCTGTGGAAAAATCCTGGAAATGATGACTCCTCATCTTCCTGACGGGACTGCCCTGGAACGTGGAAAAAACCCATTTCTGTATTTCTAATGTTCATTCCCTTCCAGTGGCAATTCCTGAAGGAAGCATTTCCAGGATTCAGGACTCAGGGTGTGGTGCCAGCGAGGTGGGATGGCTCAAAACAGACACCCAGATGCCAAAAAATCCCCCCTGTTCCTCCCTCTGCTCTCCCTGCAGGGACACCTGGAGCCAGGTCTGCTCCAGGGACAGGACAAAGAATTCAGGGGTTCCCAGGCACTGCCATCCTCCCACAGAGCCAGGAGGAAATCTGGGATGGAGGAGCCATCCCTGTCCTGCTCAGGGTGAGAAACACCTGCAATTCTCACTCTATCCCAATGCTCCATCCCTGTTCTGCTCAGGGTGAGAAACACCTGCAATTCTCACTCTATCCCAATACTCCATCCCTGTCCTGCTCAGGGTGAGAAACAACATGCAATTCTCACTTCATTCCAATACTCCACCATCCCTGTCCTGCTCAGGGGGAAAAGCACCTGCAATTCTCACTCTATCCCAATACTCCATCCCTGTCCTGCTCAGGGTGAGAAACACCTGCAATTCTCACTCTATCCCAATGCTCCATCCCTGTTCTGCTCAGGGTGAGAAACACCTGCAATTCTCACTCTATCCCAATACTCCATCCCTGTCCTGCTCAGGGTGAGAAACACCTGCAATTCTCACTCTATCCCAATACTCCATCCCTGTCCTGCTCAGGGTGAGAAACAACATGCAATTCTCACTTCATTCCAATACTCCACCATCCCTGTCCTGCTCAGGGTGAGAAACAACATGCAATTCTCACTTCATTCCAATACTCCACCATCCCTGTCCTGCTCAGGGTAATTTCAGGAAGCAAAATTGAGGAATAAATAGGAAAGCATTAATATTAAGTGTCTAATATTTTCTGTGGCCCCCAAAAAGTTGGGGGACTTTTATTTCCATCATATTTCAAGTGAGAACTGGAGTTCACTTGAGAGCAAAAAATGGAAAAATTCAGCCTGGGCAGCTCAGGCTGACAAAGTTACAAGCAGAAAACAGAATATTCTAATTGGGAGTGTGGAGAATAATAACTAATGGCAGCTCTGCCATCCCTGCCTATAATCATGATGAGCAATAGAGGAGCAGATCAGAACCTCATGTTCTCAGCATTTAATTCAGTGTCCAGATGAGGGAGCACGGAATTAAAAGGTGATAGAACTCAAAATTCATAAAAGGACGTATTTATCCCAAATGGAGGAAAAGCCCAGGCTCTGGTAGAATGATGAACTTGGAAGCTTATCCTTAAAAAAAGCTTGGACAAGAATTGGAATGTTACACCTGGTGTAGCTCTCCCTGTTGTGCTGAGCAAAATTTAGGGATAAAAGTGAAGTTTTGACTTTCAGCCTTGATCTCTTGGCAGGAACAGGTTTAGGAAGGGACCTAAAGTTGACTTCTTTTTTTTTTTTTTTCTAGATTTGTTTTCCACTGCATTTTATTCTGTTGTGATGGGCAGAATAACAGTTTAAACACACAATATCTCACTGAATTCTGGTAGTTACCCTGTGCAGCCAAAGGAAACCAAAATTTTTTGGGCTAAGCCAGAAACTTAGAAGCAGAATTTTCAGATACATTGATGCAATGATGAAAAATTTGGTTTGTTCCAGTTCAGGCTAGAAATAAAATGGCTCATTATAGCAATTAAACATTATATTAATATAAAAGACATAAAATGTCTTAGTAGGGAATATTGCTGCCACCTCTTGGTTCAGCAGGATGAAAATAGCAGGGTAAGATGAAGCAGAGAGCTGCAGGTGGAGCTTTCCTGGATGTTTTCTCCAGTCACAAATTTGGCTCTTGGGAACCTGTGGGTTTAGGATGGTTTTCCAAACCCATCTGGGAATGGGATACTCTGAAATCACTTCTGTGGATCTTGAGGGAAGGAAAATCAGCAGAACATGGAGGGAATTTGGAGGGGGAAAAAAGCCACAATTTGACTTTACTGTTCAAATTCTCCTTGGAGCTGCATCAATGGACACAACAAAGGTCAAAATCCCAAGAAATGGGAACCCACCCAGGCACCAGCAGTGTCCCTTTCTCCCCACCCCTGTCCCACTGGGACTGTTTTGACCTGGCCTTGAACAGGCTGAAGGCTCCTCGTGGCCTGGCAGAGTCAGGAATACCCCACCCCAAACCTTCCCTGTCCTGCACCCAGCAAAGCCCCCTGGCCTTTCTCACTCACTGCAGACTGAGTTTCTTGGAAAACTGTTCCAGTGGAAGATTTGGAGCCTTTGGTTCTGATCCTCTCCACCAGCTGCTGTCAGATTTGTGAGTTACAGGTGAAGGATATATGGAACCCCACTGGGGGGATAATGGACCTCCCATTCCACCCCAATCCCTTTTTGAGGATCCAGAACCTTTCCCCAACACCAGCTGAGCTCCTTTTGCTTCCCTGGATCCCATCCCAGCCAGGGGATCCAGCCTGGAACCGGGTGGGATCTGCAGGAGGAGCAGCAGCAGAGGGAACTCACAGGGAAGGCTGCAGCTCTTACCCCAACCCCAACCAGTCACTAAAAACTCCCAGAGGAACTGAAATCCCACAGCCACACCTGGAATGTGCTACAACAAAAGGAAGTGGGGAAAGTCCAGTGTGAAAAATCCATGAATATCCCTGACCCTGCCTGATGGGAAGGTGTGGAAGGGCCAAATGATTTTATTTAGAGGTGAAGTGACCCCCACAAAGGCTGGATGGTCCTTCAAGCTGGACTCACACACTCCCAGAGCCAGGGGATTCAACCCCAGTTCAGCACAGCAGCTTTACAGACTTAGTCACGGGGGAAAAAATAAAATAAAATAAAGGAGTTTTTATTAAACGTCTTCAATAGTTTTCATAGTAGCAGGAAGCAGGCTTTAAGGATTTAACAGGTTCTTTTGTCCCTGGACTCATTCCTGCCCACACACTTGCTCTCCCCACGGAATTGGAGAGCCCTGAATTCCTCCTCACGCAGATAATTTGGGTTTAATCATCTTCTGCAGAGCCCACCTAAGCCCTGGGGGTGGTGAGTGGGTGTGGAGGGCAGAGGTGACAAAGGCACGGAGCTGAATTATGCTCAGAACTGGGAATATCCAGCTCCAAAGGTGGAGCTTGACAGGGCTGATACATCCAGGAAAACATTTTCTTAAAATACCCAATGTCTCTAATGGAAACCAGACTCTTAAATGCCTTTATCTTAAATGAGCAGGTACGAAGAGGTAATGAGAATATTCCTTCTGCTGCAGACAATTCCTCCTCTCCCTGCTGGGCACTCTGACAGACAATTGCTCCAAAATTCCTTCACAACATCCATAATGCAGATTAAACTTCAGCTTTAGGAATTAGAGGAGCCATTTCCAGACAAGGCTGTTGTGTTGCAAGACTCCCAGGCATAGTTTGCCCACCACAAAAAAAAAAAATAAATAATCAAACAGCAAATAACCCAAAAGCAATTTCTGATTCCAGAATCCTCCTCACAGGTAATTCACAGTAATTTCCAATCAATTCATAAATCCCCAAAATACATTTAATGAATGGAATAAGCACATTATGGCCATTTGTAGCACAGGAATGTTTCACACACAGTGTCATTTCCTTATTTCAAACGAGCTGGTTGAAGTCCAACACCTGAAAGAAGTGCCAATTAATGGAGGTGCATTAATTAGCAACTCTGGAGACCTGGACTCTGATTTCCAGCACTCCTGAACAGACACGTGGGCAGGACAAAGAGGCTGGTGAGCCCAGGATGGATTTGGGCCAGTAACCCAAAAAATGAACCCAAAAAACAACGAGCTGTGGTCTGGGTGAGAACACCAAACTGCCAACTTCCTTCTGCTCTGACCAAGCACCACAAACCACACCAAATCAACTCCCAGGAGGAGGAAATGGCACCACACAAAGAGGGAAAACCAGTCCTGTGTCCTGCCCTGAGCCAATCTAAGGGAGAAAAGCGTTCCAAGAATCTCTTCAAACAGGAGGCACCACATGGGTTGGGTTAAGTAGAGGCAAAGCAGCTTCTACATCAGTGAGATGATCCCAGGGCAGAGGGAAATCTTCCCCTGAACTCCAGTTCCAGCTCTGCTTTGAGTCTTGGAGATGTGATAAAAAAGGGAATTATCAAATACAAGTGGTATTTTTGCAGCTGCTTTTCAACCTCACTGAGCATTCCCAGAAAACTTGAGGACTCCTCATCCTTGGAAGTGTCCAAGGCTGGGTTGGACTATCCCAGGAACAGCCTGGGATAGTGGGAGGTGTCCCTGTCCATGGCAGGGTGGGATGGGATCAGTGGGATGGGATGGGATCAATGGGATGGGATGGGATCAGTGGGATGGGATGGGATCAGTGGGATGGGATGGGATCAATGGGGTGGGACCCATGGGATGGGATGAGCTTCAAGGTCCTTTCCAACCCAAACTATTCTGGGATTCTGGGGTTCTCAGGCACTGGGACTGTTGGGGTGTCTGTGCAGGGCCAGGAGGCAGCTCAGTGATCCTGTGGGTCCCTTCCCACTGTGGATATTCCATGATTCCCTGCCTGCCCCTCCTCCAGCAGCTCTCCTGTCCCATTCCCTGCTGGCTCTGCACAGGCCAGGGCTCAGGATCTCCATCAGAAATGGTTGGACAGTTGGACTGGACAATCCCAGAGCTCTTTTCCAAACTTCTGTGATTCCATGGAATAGTCAGTGAGGCTTTATCAGGACTCCCTTCCTCTNCTTTTCCAAACTTCTGTGATTCCATGGAGCAGTCAGTGAGGCTTTATCAGGACTCCCTTCCTCTGCAGCTCCCCCCAGAATGACTCAGAGCACAAAGCTCATATTTATCCACCAGTGATGTGCAAAATCTGCACAGGATGAGAAAGTCTTTCAGCTTTAGCACGAGGGTAACACTGAATGCTTTCCTCAACACTTCCATTTCTGGAGACAGATGGACAGCAGAAATCCATCAGTCCCACCTTTAATTCGGAAGCTTCTCCAGCACAACTGGGGAAAACAAAAATTCTCTTTGATCTCAACAAAATCACAGCTACAAAAAAACTTTAAAATGAATATACACAGAGAGAAAGTGGCTCCAAACCAGCTGGTTTGGGAACAACTGAGGTCAGATTTTACCCCTGAGAAATAGAACATGTCCAGGCAAGGGAGCTGGGAAAGGACCTGGAGAATTCCTGAGGGAGATGGGAAAGGGCTGGAGAATTCCTGAGGGAGATGGGAAAGGGCTGGAGAATTCCTGAGGGAGCTGGGAAAGGGCTGGAGAATTCCTGAGGGAGCTGGGAAAGGGGCTGAGCCTGGAGAAAAGGAGGATCCAGAGGGATCTTTTCCCTCTCTGGAATTCCCTGCCAGGAGGGCACAGCCGGGGGGGATTTGGGATCTGCTCCAGGGAACAGGGACAGGAGGAGAGGGAACGGCCTCAGGCTGGGCCAGGGGAGCTCAGGGGGGAGATTTGGGACAATTCCATCAGGAAAAGGGGCTCAGGTGGAATCCCCATCCCTGCAGGGATTTCCCAGCCCTGTGGATGTGACACTGGGGACACGGGGCAGTGCTGGGGATGGTTGGACTCGATGATCTCAGAGAACTTTTCCAACCCTAATGAATCCACAGTAACATTCAAGTCCTGAATTCCTGGAGTCATCACACCCTCCCAGATCCCACCTGCACGAGATCCTTCCATCCCAGTGGCTCCCACAGCCCCAGTGAGTCCAGAGCCCCAAACTGGAGCTCCAGCACAGCACTGATGGCTCTGCCTTCATCAAACACCTAAAAATATCCTGCCTTTCCCACCTGGGAATTCTGCCTGCCACAGCCACTTGTCCTCCCTCACTAATTGCTGCCAGAAAAGTCAAAATTCTGTAGCACAGAAGGTTGGATATCCCAGGAGAGCCAGAGCATCTTCTCCCTCTCCTGGGAGGATTCCCACTGCTCCACCAGAGCTGGATTAACCAGGGAAACGTCTCCATTTTCAGGATTTCTCTCCCAAAATCTGGAGCAGGAAATCATTTAATGAGGGCTGAACCCCTGGATTCCTCATGCTAAGTGGCCTTGGACTGCTATTTTCCATGTGGGTTTCCATGGCAATCGGCAGAACCCGGAATAAATTTGTTTTGTCATAATTGCTGCACAATTCTGGGCAAAGGGAATAAATAAATATCCTCTCACTATTTTCTCCCAGCTGGACCCAGGAGCTGGAGCTTTCCTGAAGCTCCTGATTTAGCGAACAAACCCCCCAAAAAATCACCAAATATGATGAATTTGATGACGATGATTTAGGATAACCAAACCTGAGCCCTGCCAGAGTGTGGGAGTGCTTATTAGTGTCTCCATGAGTCAGAATTATTCCATCTTTAGAGCTTTTCCCCAGATTTTCCCCGTGCTCCACGACGTGGGGGTAGAGAGCAGAGATTTGACATCAGCACAAAATGTTTTTAGGGCTCTGAGAAGACAAACCAAAAGATTTCTCCCAGTATTCCCAGTCCCACCAGTCCAGGATAAGGAGAACAGACAGCCCAGGAGATTTAGGCTGCTCAGAATTCATAATTTAATTTTTTTTTGTATTTAATTCTTCATCTATAAAGTCATCATAGATAAGACCTTTTCCTCTGCAAGTTTCCAAGCAAACTTGGATTTTTTTTTTTTTAATGGAGTATAGAATTTATATTATTTATAAATAATATAAAATAGAATAGAACATAAAAATCTAAGTATAAAATATAATATTATGGAGCAGACAGCTGGACATGGAAAAATTTTTGAAAGGAAAAACTGTGATTGAAAGAGTTTTATTGGAGCTTCCAGGGGGACAAGAGGGAATTGGCCTCTCCTCAGAGAAATCCTAAGGGCAGGATGGGGGAATAATTTCATTCTCCCTGTTAAAGACCTTTCCCTATGGAACATCAAGGGATGGGCCAGTCACTGGGAGCACTGCACCTCCTGAGTGCTCTTTTTATTCAGATTTCTCACAGTTTTATGGTGTCAAAGAAGAACAAACGGGGTCATTTGCATTGGCAAATCTGGCTGCCTTTGCCAGGTCTTTTTTAAAAAGTTTAATCTGGAAGAAAATCCAAGATTTTAGAGTTAAAAAGTCCCAATTTTTAATTTACATCACCCCAAATCTCAGCA
>SWJQ01000611.1:587857-605608 GCA_007252995.1 Zosterops borbonicus | reverse complement strand
AAAAAAAAAAAAAAAAAAAGAGAAAAAAGGGACTCGGAGGAACGGGGAATTATTTTAAACCATCCCCTAATCTAGTTCAGGATGCAAAAAATGCAAATAACCATCAGAGCTGGTGCCTATTTTTACTCTGCATCACCCTAACGCAGCGAGTTGGGTTATTGGAGAGGAGAATGGACTGGGATATCCACGGCTGGGACTCCCAAGGGTCGCTGGGTCGCGATTCCTCCGGCGTGGCCGTTTTAAAGCAGAGGCTGCTGATGGAAATTCGTCTGCTGCTGGAGCAGGGAATGAGCAGGAAGAGCCACGGGGTAGGCTGGTCCTTGGGTGCTCTGGAAGGCTGCCATGTCCACGGCCATGCCCATCTGGTGCTGGGGGAAGGCGGCGGTGCCGGTGACGCTCGGGAAGGGCTGCGGCAGCGCGGGGTCGGGGCCAGGGCTGCGGGGACACAACACCAACCACGCTCACAGGGCCAGCTCAGGGACACCCCTCTGCCCTCCCACACCACCAAAACAAGCTGGGAGATGCCAAAATATCTACATTTGAAAAGAATGTGACCAAAATGTGTCATTTTTGAAGGTATTTCATGTTTTGTTGGCTGCAAAAATGCGGTTTTTTACACGCACGCTCTGAACTTAAATCAGCTCTGGCCTTGCAGTTTCCCCTCCTGTTAATAAACAGAGTTTCCCAGGAATTCAATACTTTTCATGCCTACCACATAGGCATTTTCATGCCTTTTCATGCCTATATCATGGCAGTCTTTTATGGTTTTTGCAAGAAAAACATTTTCACCCTCAAAATTCTTCCAGCGGCTCAATAATTCTACTACGTAAGAATTATCTTTTACATAAGAATAATCTTTTATTTTTTAACTTACCCTTTCTCTTCAACTTACTCTTTCTCTTCAACTTTTTCTTTTCAACTTACTCTTTCTATCTTACCCTTTCTTTTCAACTTACTCTTTCTATCTTACCTTTTTTTTTTTCATCTTACTCTTTTAACTTACTCCTACTATTTAATTTTTAATCTTTGGTGCTGAGTGCTTAAAGCTGAGGTCAGAGGTCCCTTTTAAACCTCCTCGTGGCAGGATGAATTTCATCCAGAATAATGCTCTCAGTGCTCCCTGGTTTAGTAAAATGAGTGTTTTCCTTTCAAAATGAGGTGTCACTAAATGGAAATGACATAAGAATGTGCAAAGTGGCAAAATTCCTCCCCCCAAGGAAGAATTTGCTGGATTCATACCTTAAATAAGCAGCTGGAGGTGGCTGAGTGGCTGCAGAGTTGATGTTTTGAGGCAGAGACCTCACCTGGCCCACCTGCTCTGGGGCCAGGCTGTATCCTGGGGACATGGACACTCCCTGCATCATGTAATTCCCACTGGGAGGCTGCACAGGATACGACTGCAAATCAAATCAAATCAAATCAAATCAAATCAAATCAAATCAAATCAAACCAAACCCAGGAGATTTGGTGCTCAGCACGCTTTGGAATGAACCCATCAGAATATTGTAAAGCTGGAAGCAAAAAATCTGCAGTTCCTTCACATCTTGGTTTAAATAATGCAAGATTCCCTCCAAATTCAGGTGGCGCACAGGCTGGAGCTGCTGGTTGGATTTGGGATAATCAGGTTAGTCCCAAATAAAGCCCAGCATTATCCTGCACCAATCTTGGGAGGGAAAAGCAAACTCCAGTTTGCCTTTTGGCTTAAATTACTTTGTAACCTCCAAATATAATGAATTTTCCGTCGTTACCGGGAGTTAAGGACACAGATTTACTTTTAACTGACATATTTTCAGATCCAGCAGTTGCCATGGCAACTATTCTTTTCCCACTGAACAATTAACATGAAAGTAAAATTCACTTCAAGCAAAAAAAACCCTCGTTCTGTGCTTTTTGAAAAAAAAAATCTTTCCTTCCCTTCTGTATTTATTCCTCACACCATCATTAGGGACAGTGTAAAACACTCTGGAGCACAGATACAGCCTGTTTAGAACTGATACAAAATGTTCATTTTTCTAAGGGCAAAAGGAGCTAAAAGCAGAGTGCTTCTATATTTAGCAAAAAAATACACTTGGGATTAATACACTGATATTCCAGTTCCCTCCCATCCCCACTATTAGATAAGAAGGGAACATTTTACTTGGAGATTGACATGACTCACAGCAAGAATATCCAACCAAGCTGCTGCAACACCCAATTCCAACTGCAAGAAAATGAATTATGGAAGGGATCTTTGGGAATTTTCAACAGTGGCCAAGCAAAACCTTCTGTTCTGGTGCATAAAATCCCAATTTCTTGCAAAGGCACTGTCAGATTGCTCGTGGGCTCCCTTCAGTTTTGGCTGGGATTTTTTTTTCTGAGAACAGGGATAAGTAGCAAGGAATTTCCAGAATTGCAGGGAATTTCCAGAATTGCAGGGATACTGACCTGCACAGAGACTCCAGAGGAGGTGGGTGGGAATTGTGCAGGGTGCTGGAGTTTGGAGTAGGCTGAGTACATGGGGCTCTCATTCATTAGTTTGTTGTAGAGCTCCAGAGCTTCCAGAACCTTCACGTTCAGCTCGGATAACTCGGAATGTTTCCTGTCCCAAAACAAATGGAGAGAGGGCACTCAGCTGCTGGGACAGCTCATATGGGGAGGGAAGAATAGAAGGAAAAGAAAAGAAAAAGAAGCTCCTAAAAGGTAAAAAGTCGATTTTTTACCCATTTGTATTGAAAAATTGCTGTTGTGGGACTGGAAGGAAAATCCAAGTGCTGCACAACCGTTGTTGTGGAATTGTTCACCAATTCCCAAGTGGAATTGTCCACCAATTCCCAAGTGGAATTCCCTGTTCTTTTCACCCCCAAATATCCCCAGGAGTCACAGAATCATGGAGTGGTTTGGGCTGGAAGGGACCTTCCTTAAAAGATCTAATTCCACCCTTCTGCCATAGGTACTTTCCACCATCCCAGGCTGCTCCAGGCTGTCCTTGGGCACTCCCAGGGATCCAGGGGCAGCCACAGCAAATCTGGGAATTCCATTCCAGCCAGGAATTCCTAATTCCCAATCTCCCACCCAAATCTCCTCTTTCCCAGTGGGAAGCCATTCCCTGTGTCCTGTCCCTCCATCCTTTGTTCCCTGTACCTCTCCATTTTCCTCATCAGCTCCTGCACCCCTCCCTGAGCAGGGAGAGGTGAGGAAAACATGGAATAATAATCCCCAACAGACTGAAAATTCCAACCCTCAGACAGGCTGGAGAAGGTCACAGTCACAAAATGCCAAAATTAAAAAAGGATCCATGACCTGTGCAGTGAATTTTGGGAGAGCAGCCATCAAAAATTCCCACTCAGTGAACTGAGCACACTCAGAACTTGATATTTCAGCATTAAAAAAAAATAAAGGTAAAGTTGAGAAATTTTTCTTGCAAGGTTTTCGAGCTTAGGAGATGAAAGTAGCAAAAAATATAATTAAAACGGCCCAATTTGGAGGAAATTAGTGAAGAAATTGTGCTCACCTATCTATCTCTTCTAGTTTTTCATCTATCATTGGACCCATCTGCTGGCAGATATCTGTGAAGACAAAGCGTTGAGGCAGTTGATGTCTTGCACAATTAAATGTTTAAATGCAGCCAAAAAATATTTTCTCCAGCTACAGTAAAATTAATTGCTTATTTATTTCAGGGTTGGGATTGGTAGATGGATCTTCTTGCAAAGCTCAGGCATTTTACAGAGCTGGGAGTTATGCAAATGACTCTGCTAAAGATGGAGCTGGCTTGGAACTATTAAAAAAAATTCAAATTATCCCCAGAGCCCCACACTCCCACGGTGAAATAAGTGTTCTCCAGCACTGTTAGTACAGAGCACAGCTCCCCTAAGCTTAAAATAAACACAAAGAACTCCCAGCTCAATCCACAAAAGGTAATTGTGAGGAGAAGTCATAAAAAAAGAGCTCATTTCGTGCTGCAAGTACCTTCTGAGTCGAGGAGATCTGGAGAGTCAAGCTTTAAATCCGTGGGATCTATGCTCTGAAGGACCTGCAGGGTTTTATCCATCTTATCCTGCAAGGGGAAGCCAAGATGAAGAGCTTTGATTTCTCAGCCATGCCAAGATTGGTTTAATATTCAAATAAAAGCTCTTTTAGAGACCAAGAATCATCTGCCAACGTTCAGCACCCAAAGAATGGAACAGCCCAGCAATGTTTGAGTTGAAAGTGGCTCCATACCTCATCAATATAAACTGGCTCAGGTTCTGCTTTCTTAATTTCTTCTGCAGTGTCCTCAGGAACAGAGATTTTATCCACAGCTGCTGAAAGAACAGAGATGAGTTTCTCTTCTCTCTGTTGCTGTGATAACTTTAAACAAACATTTGCTCCTTGTTGTTTTTTTTTTCTGTGTGAAAAGACACCGTGACATTTGAAATAGCACTTTGCTGGATTTGTAAATATGCTGCTGACAAGGAATTATGGTGAATCAAACCAAAATTCTGACACAGAAAATGGTAATAACTTAAAAAGAAAAACAGAGGCAGGAATTAAAAGTGAGTTACGGAGTGATCTGTGCTTGATTGTTTGAAACAAGGGCAGGATGTCTCACAGCTCTTTCCTGGGGCTGATAAAGGAAATTATTTTACTGCTGGGCTAATTAGGATTGCAGCACAAAGCTGCCTTTGTGAAATGATCCATCAGTGCAGCCTTTGTGAAAGAATCCATCCATCATTTCAGCAGGTAACTCACCTGCCTCGGGCTCCACACTCAGGTCAGAGGTGACGAAATTGGAAGGGAACAGCCCCACTCCTCTGTGGTTCTCCCCTTTCCACCAGTTGGCATCACTGGGGGAATAAAAAAGGATGACAGAACTCTGGGGTGAACAGAGCCAGGGATGTATTTGGGGTTTTTACTGAAAACTTGAGGTTCAGAGATATATTTGGTGGGGTTTTTTAACCAAAACCCTGTGATATCTAAAGGAGAATATTTGCAGGAGCTGGGGCAGAGGGGAGGGGAGGAAGAAGAATCAGGGGATTACTGAAAATGGAACACAATTCACCAATTTTTTACACTGATTACTTGCCAGCCCTTTAAAGCTGTATATATCCCTACAGGTGTTAACAACAATCATTATTTTAGCTATTTTTAATAGCTTTACCCTTGGCAAATGTGATTCTTGATAGCCAGAGGTTTAACAATTGCTGGAATGTGATGCCAGTGCATTTTATGGCATTATGTCAGACAACCAATTAAGATTTATCTTCAAAACTACAAATGGATGAAATACTCGAGGTTCTCACNGATGAAATACTTGAGGTTCTTCCTGCACTGAAAATTATTTGAGGTCAGAAACCAGGATTTTAGGAAGATGAAAGGAAGAGAGGAAGGGATGTGAGGGAGGGCAGAGTGACAATTACATTTCTGTGGGGAGAGGGGGAAAAAACAAAAAACCATCAANAAACTACAAATGGATGAAATACTCGAGGTTCTCACTAAACTAAAAAATTATTTGAGGTCAGAAACCAGGATTTTGGAAAGATGAAAGGAAGAGAGGAAGGGATGTGAGGGAGGGCAGAGTGACAATTACATTTCTGTGGGGAGAGGGGGAAAAAACAAAAAACCATCAAAGGAAAAATGTGCTACCCTGAGAAAACAAGTGGTGGAACCAAGTCAGCTCCACCTGAGCGTGNGCATCAGAGGAAAAATGTGCTACCCTGAGAAAACAACAGTGGTGGAACCAAGTCAGCTCCACCTGAGCGTGTATTGTACCTGTCATCCAAAACAAAAATAATCTCTCCACTTTTAAAGGTGAGCTCATTGTCCTCCACAGCTTCAAAGTCATACAGAGCTCGCACCTTCCTCAGGCTCGGGGGGTTCTGGGCCATTTCTGCAGCTGGGTACAAGGGTCTGGTTTCCATTTGCTGCTGTTTCTGCTCTTGCAAAGACAATTCAATAGCTGCAGGAGGGGCAGAGAGGAGAAGAACAAGTTTGTGGGGTTTAAAAGCAGTTTGATGTAACAAAAAGAGGATTTGTTGCTTTTATTTGAACGAGGTCTGTATCTGCTGCTGTAGCATTGGAAGTTGAGGTTTAAAATTAAATGTGTCAAACTCCAAATCCTCACGGATGAGGGAAACAAAACACCTGGAAATCCACAATTCCCAACCTGCTGTGCCTTTGATTTCAGCTCTGTGCAGCAGGAAAGAGCCCAAACTCCCAAATTTCCCTGATTTTTAACAGAACTTCTGGAGTTCTAATCCAAAGCTGAGACAGCAACTCACCTTTGGCTATATCCTCATCCTCCTTGGATTTGCTGGATGAGGAGCCATTCTTGGCAGCATTGGTGGAGGCCTGCAAAGGTGGCAACAACACAGGGACAAATTAAAATTAAATCTCCATAATTATATATTTTTTAAAATTAGCACTGTGGATTATGGAATCTAGGTGATCTCTTAGAAATAAAAATCACCACTCTTCAGGTTTGTTTTTTTTTTTTTTTTTTTTTTTTTTTTTTTTTTTNAAAAAGTCAAATAAATAATGAGATTTAACTGAAATAACTGATTTTATGGAAATAATTATTTTACTCATATTTATTACAGGCAGACTTCTCATTTAAATTACTCTTTTCCACCTTTACCCTCCTCTCCCCCCTTCAAAAGGGAAGATGCTCCAGTTGGGAGCTGCTGATTTAAATCCTCCAATTCTCCCCAGCAGCAGAGTGAAATCATTCCTGGAGTTTTCATTCCCACCAGGAACTGCAATTGGGTGCCAGTGCTCAACCCTTCCATGTTTCTGCCATATGTTTTACACATAGATCACATTTAGAAAGTGAAAACATCTTTGTGGAGGAAGGAGGGGTTGTAAAAGTTAAAAAACTCAGAGTGTTTGTAAAAGTTAAAAAAATCCTGTGTTTCATATAGAGGAAAGTAAACTTTGTGTAAGGAAATTGTAATAAAAAAATTGTAATTTCAGTTTTCAGGATTGAATAACATGGAAATAAGTTAGAAAAGTCAGGGAAAAAAACTACCTGGCATCATATCTGCTGTTAGATTGGGCATAACAAACCACCAGAAGTGAAAAATAAACCACTCCAGATCCAGGATAATTCCTGACATGGGCAGGAAATGGGGATTTGGGAAAGGGAAATCCCAGAGCATGGGATCCATCTCACCTGGGATCCTGCTGCAGGAAAAGTGACCCCTTCTTCCTTTAGGGATTTGATGGTTGCAGATATTAAACTGCATTGTGGGTCTTTCTGGAATTCTTCTGACCACTCCACCATGAGGGTTTTTAGCTTTTCACTCACTTTTGGGTGAGCCTGGAAGACAAAAAATGGATAAAAAGGGATGTTTGAGCCTCAAAATGAACAGAAAGAGTTCTTACCAAAATTATTACCAAACCCATTTTACTATGAATATTCTTAATTATTAATAATTGTGTAGATTGAGAGGATTTGGGGAGCAGAGTGCAGAATATCTGGCCTTTTATACCCTGATCTGATATTGCAGAGAACATGCTGAGCTCCTGGAGCACTAATTCTGGAGAAATTCAGGCTGCCTTCACACTTATCCCAAATTTCTGCCTCTCTGTGTTACTCACCCTCCATTTAACCTCCATTTTCTCTTCATTCCTTTTCAGGTGTGTTATTTTCTACTTCCCAACCACAGAAATTGGTCTGATATTTCCCTACAAGAATTTTTTTTCCCTACAATCCATGCAGTTTCTCCTTAAATGCCAGGACAGGTTTGTCCCAGCTGATAAAACCTCACAAAAACCTCATCTGTCTTTCCTTGAATCAGCTTCTCCCACAGAAAAAAAGGGGAATTATCCAGAGGGATAATCCATAGGGAAAGTTTCTATTCCTAAACTGAGAGCTGAGCTGCAGGAACAGNTCGAAATTGGGAGCTGAGCTGCAGGAACAGCCTGGTAAAGGAAGAGAATTTCCTTGGAGTGGGGAAAAATCAAGAATTAATTCATTCTCTGCCTGGAATTCCTGTGGCTCCCACGTTCTTCTCCACATCCTGGCACTGGGATAAGATTCCCAGTCCAAGGGATCAGCTCACACTGAGGGCTGGGAGGTCATCCTGGGCTGAGCAGGGAGAGCACTGCCAAAACTGGGCCACAACTTGCATTTCAGTTAAATTTCTGAAGCTTTTCTGGGCTCAGGACCAGCACAGAGACTCTTGTCACACGGGCCTGAACTTGATTTCTCTTGGAGATGAAGGGAAAAGCACAATTTTATCCATTGTTTCCTCCAAGTGGAGCAGGGATGGGGGAAAAGGGTCAGTAATTCCCAAAAACACAGAAATTGTGCTCCAGAGCCCATCCCTGGGTGGGATTCCAGGATTCCCTGGGTGAGATCCCAGGATCTCTGCACATCCCTGGGTGAGATCCCAGGATCCCTGCACATCCCTGGGTGAGATCCCAGGATCCCTGCACATCCCTGGGTGGGATTTTCCAGGATTCTTGCACATCCCTGGGTGAAATTCCAGGATTCCTGCACATCCCTGGGTGGGATCCCAGGATCTCTGGACATCCCTGGGTGAGATTCCTGCCCATCCCTGGGTGGGATTTTTCAGGATTCCTGCACATCCCTGGGTGAAATTCCAGGATTCCTGCACATCCCTGGGTGGGATTTCAGGAATCCCTGAGTGGGATTTTCCAGGATTCCTGCACATCCCTGGGTGGGATTTCAGGAATCCCTGTGTGGGATTTTCCAGGATCCCTGCCCATCCCTGGGTGGGATTCCAGGATCCCTGCCCATCCCTGGGTGGGATTTNAAATTCCTGAACATCCCTAGATGGGATTTCAGGATCCCTGGACATCCTTGGGGTGAGATTCCAGGATCCCTGCACATCTCTAGGTGGGATTCCAGGATTCCCTGGGTGGGATTTTCCAGGATTCCCTGGGTGGGATTTTCCAGGATTCCTGCACATCCCTGGGTGGACCCCAGAATTTCTGCACATCCTTAGATGGGATCCCAGGATCCCTGCACATCCCTGGATGGGATCCCAGGATTCCTGCAAATCCCTGAGTGAGATTCCTGCACATCCCTGGGTGAAATTCCAGGATCCCTGCCCATCCCTGGGTGGGATTCCAGGATTCCTGCCCATCCCTGGGTGGGATTTTCCAGGATCCCTGCCCATCCCTGGGTGCTGAAGGTCAGTGTTGCTGTTCCCAGGCTAACGGGAACACAGGGAGCACTCGCAGACCTATTTTTGCCACAGAAAAGCAGAAAACACAAGAGCTGTGAACTCATTTTGCTTCCCAGCAATTTTATTACTTTCCTTAATTGCTTTGCTCAGCCTCTGATGATTGCAGGGCTCCCATGGATCTGAAAACTCCTTTTTAACCCATTAACCAGTTTGGCCTCCAACTGGAGCAATAATCAGGGAAAAGCTGCTCCTGCTCTTTCAATTCCTCACATTCAGATTTGGATCCCAGCAGCTGCTTGACCCCAAACCATTTCAGTCTCATTTTCTTGGTTATTTCCTCATTCCCAGAATCTCTAAAAGCTATAAAGGATTGTCTGTAGCTTTATCCTTTTCTTTGTAAAAAATGTCATTTCATTTCCTCATAATTTTCCCTTTCACTTCAGCCCAGGAATTCCCTTCAATTTTATTGAATAAAAACTCCCTCCAAGAAAAGCTGCACTTACCAGGATCAAATTAATGGAGCTCAGAAACACAGATTTTTAATTAAAACTGCTCATGTAGTTTTGTAAAAATCTACAGGATTATCAGCTGTCAGTTCTTTATTTATTTCAGAGTAAAAATCACATAAATTTCAGTGAAAACACAGCACCAAAAATTAGAAAATGGGCATTAACTACCACAATAATTTGGAGAAGTTCCCAAAATAATCCTTTCCCCCAGGATTGAAGGTTCTAAAAGAAATTACCTTGTTGATTATGGCTCGAGCTTCAGTGGCAAAATCCCTGGAACACACTTCCAAGTGGAAGATTTTCCCACAGTTTGAGACACAGGCTCCTAAAAGCTGACAGCAGAAAGATAATTGGGAAAAAAAATNTTCAGGAACCCTGCCCATCCCTGGGTGGGATTTTCCAGGATCCCTGCCCATCCCTGGGTGCTGAAGGTCAGTGTTGCTGTTCCCAGGCTAACGGGAACACAGGGAGCACTCGCAGACCTATTTTTGCCACAGAAAAGCAGAAAACACAAGAGCTGTGAACTCATTTTGCTTCCCAGCAATTTTATTACTTTCCTTAATTGCTTTGCTCAGCCTCTGATGATTGCAGGGCTCCCATGGATCTGAAAACTCCTTTTTAACCCATTAACCAGTTTGGCCTCCAACTGGAGCAATAATCAGGGAAAAGCTGCTCCTGCTCTTTCAATTCCTCACATTCAGATTTGGATCCCAGCAGCTGCTTGACCCCAAACCATTTCAGTCTCATTTTCTTGGTTATTTCCTCATTCCCAGAATCTCTAAAAGCTATAAAGGATTGTCTGTAGCTTTATCCTTTTCTTTGTAAAAAATGTCATTTCATTTCCTCATAATTTTCCCTTTCACTTCAGCCCAGGAATTCCCTTCAATTTTATTGAATAAAAACTCCCTCCAAGAAAAGCTGCACTTACCAGGATCAAATTAATGGAGCTCAGAAACACAGATTTTTAATTAAAACTGCTCATGTAGTTTTGTAAAAATCTACAGGATTATCAGCTGTCAGTTCTTTATTTATTTCAGAGTAAAAATCACATAAATTTCAGTGAAAACACAGCACCAAAAATTAGAAAATGGGCATTAACTACCACAATAATTTGGAGAAGTTCCCAAAATAATCCTTTCCCCCAGGATTGAAGGTTCTAAAAGAAATTACCTTGTTGATTATGGCTCGAGCTTCAGTGGCAAAATCCCTGGAACACACTTCCAAGTGGAAGATTTTCCCACAGTTTGAGACACAGGCTCCTAAAAGCTGACAGCAGAAAGATAATTGGGAAAAAAAATGCAAATAAAAAAGAAAATAGAGTGCAAATAATCCAAAATAAAAGGTAAATTCAGCATGGATACTGATTGACTGAAGGTAATCAAGATAATAATTAATTGATTGGTCAGTAAATATTTATTTGCTGCATTCCATGAGGGTTTTTAGAGGGAAATTTGGGGATTGACTCACTGTGAGAGCTTGCAAAGCCACGTGGGGAACTTTGTGGTTCATTCTCTTCATGATGGCTTTAAGGCAATCCTTGGCCCTGCAAGGGAACAGGAGAATTGAGGAGAAATGGGAGTGACAGGAGGACAAACCTCCACCAGAGCTGAACTTATTGAATAAAAACGTCACCAAAACAGCCTAATGAACAAAAATGTCACCAAAATTGAGCTTATTGAGCAAAAATGTAACCTAAACTGAGCTTATTGAACAAAAATGTCACCAAAACTGAACCTAATGAACAAAAATGTCACCAAACCTGAATTTACTGAAGAAAAATGTCACCAAAACTGAACTTACTGAGCAAAATTGTCACCAGAACTGAGCTTATTGAACAAAAATGCCACCAGAACTGAATTTACTGAACAAAAATGTCACCAAAACTGAATTTACTGGATAAAAATGTCACCAAAACTGAGTTATAGAACAAAAATGTCATCAAAACTGAGCTTATTGAACAAAAATGTCACCAGAACTGAGTTTATTGAGCAAAATTGTCACCAGAACTGAATTTATTGAGCAAAAATGTCACCAAACCTGAGTTATTGAACAAAAATGTCACCAAAACTGAATTTACTGAACAAAAATGTCACTAAAACTGAACTTATTGAGCAAAATTATCACCAGAACTGAATTTACTGAGCAAAAATGTCACCAAAACTGAACCTAATGAGCAAAATTATCACCAGAACTGAATTTATTGAGCAAAAATGCCACCAAACCTGAGTTATTGAACAAAAATGTCACCAAAACTGAACTTACTGAAGAAAAATGTCACCAAACCTGAACCTAATGAATAAAAATGTCACCAGAACTGAACCTAATGAACAAAAAATGTCACCAGAACTGAACCTATTGAGCAAAATTGTCACCAAACCTGAATTTACTGAAAAAAAAATCACCAAAACTGAACTTATTGAGCAAAAATGTCACTAGAACTGAACTTATTGAACAAAAATATCACCAAACCTGAACCCCTGAGGGCTGGGCAGGAATTTACCCATTTAGCACTTTGTTTGTCCCCAGCTGGGTGTTGGATTGGAAGAAATTCCCTTTTTTTTTCCCCCTCCTGGAATTCCATATCCATCCCCAAAAAAACTGCTGCCAGGCCAGGAAATGAAACAATTCCAAGGTTTGAGCCAGGCAAGGAAAGAAATGTCCCCAGATAAAAGGGATGATCCAATAAATGGTTATTTTAGTGGCCATTGGATTTAATTCCCCTTTTGCGCAGCCTGAGGACACAAAGATTTTTGTCATTTGTTTCAGCACAATCTGAGGTGAGTGGAGAATAATAAATAGTATTTTTTTAAATTATTCTGCTGCTTATATTTAAAAAAAATAATAATTTTTTTTAAATTATTCTTTTCCACACTTGAAATGAGCATTAATGGCTGGCAGGAGCTCAGGGACATCAAAGGATTCATTAAAACTGATCTTTGGAATGTTTAAAAACATGAAATCTTAAAAAAAAAAAGAGCTGAAGCAGCATTTTTAAAAAATAATATCACTGGTAGATATTTGAGCTGCTGGATTAGCAAAGCACAGAAAAGCCTCTGTGCCAGAAAAATATAATTATCCTCATATTTTAATCTTATTTCATGTACAGACCATGCAACAGAGTCAACTCAGGGATTTTAAATTGTATTTTTTATTTGGAGTAGGCAACAATCTTCATTGTTTTCAAGGGGAGAAAGGGAAGAAAAGGACACAAAATATGAATTAAAATATTAAAAATTAAATTAGAATTAAAATTCAGAATTTAGGGTTTTATTTTCTATCCAAATATATATATTTAGATTTAATTATGCACCTCATATACTTTTAGGAAAAGGACACAAAATATGATTTAAAATATTAAAATATTAAAAATGAAATTGGAATTAAAATTTAGAATTTAGGATTTTATTTTCTATACAAATATATATATTTAGATTTAATTATGCACCTTATATACTTTTATGAAAAGGACACAAAATATGAATTAAAATATTAAAAGAGTAAAAGTTAAATTATAATTAAAATTCAGAATTTAGGAATTTTTTAAATACAAATATATATTTAGATTTAATTATGCACATCATATACTTTTATGAAAAGGACACAAAATATGAATTAAAATATTAAAATAGTAAAAGTTAAATTAGAATTAAAATTTAGAATTTAGGATTTTTTTCTATACAAACATATATTTAGATTTAATTAGGCACCTTATATACTTCTATGAAAAGGACACAAAATATGAATTAAAATATTAAAATATTAAAAATTAAATTAGAATTAAAATTAAGAATTTAGGATTTTTTTCTATACAAACATANGTAAAAGTTAAATTAGAATTAAAATTTAGAATTTAGGATTTTTTTCTATACAAACATATATTTAGATTTAATTATGCACCTTATATACTTTTATGAAAAGGACACAAAATAGGAATTAAAATATTAAAAATGAAATTATAATTAAAATTCAGAATTTAGGATTTTTTTTATACAAATATATATTTAGATTTAATTATGCACCTTATATACTTTTATGAAAAAGACACAAAATATGAATTAAAATATTAAAAGATTAAAAATTAAATTATAATTAAAATTTAGAATTTAGGATTTTTTTCCTATACAAATATATATATTTAAATTTAATTATGCACCTTATATATTTCTATTTCTGCATATGTAATTTCTTAAAAATCACTGCATTTTTTACAACATCCCTTCCTCCAAAACCAGATTTAAAATTGTTCCCTCTATAAAAATCTTGTGGCACTAAAAAATTTGATTTTTAATAAAGGACTCAAAGGATATTTTTTTTTTCCTTCAGGCCTGAAGAGTCTCAGATTGAGCAGATTTGCTGTTATTCCTTGTGGCAGGTAATCAATTAAAACCAAAACAAACCAAAAAAAATCCCAATTTTAATGTTAAACAGAACTGAATTATTCTGAAATAATTCAAAACTAAAAATTCTAAATTATTTAAGAATTCTCCCTATGCACTAATTGAGGATGAATCCCAAATTTAAAAGATGTTACCACTCAAAAATTCAGCAAATTCTACAGAACCACTGAAATTTCATTTATGCTCCACTCAGACTAAACTAATTCCAAATTATTTGTGCTTTGATCCCTTTTTTTTTATTATTTTTTTTCCCTTTTCTCTCCCATTCTTCCCAACAACCAAACACAGACAAATCTCATAAAAAGCCTCTGGTCTTTGCCAGGTATTTTTATGCACAGAAATTATTTCACTTTCTCCTGCTGGCACAGTCACTCCCCCAAACTGATGCCAGATCATTAAATATGAATAACTCGAGTGTGCTGTGCAAAAAAAAAAAACAAAACAAAANAAACAAAAAAAACCTGGAATGTGCTCAGCACATCCAAATTGCTCAGCTCAGAATCCTGTTGGAATATTTCTTTGCAAGGATTTTTCAAAGCCATTTTTGAGTTGTGTTTTTTTTGTGATATTTCCCTCCTTACCCATTGGGAGTGCTCCCAACTCTGTCACAAATATCCATGATAAGCCCCCAGTCCTCACTGGTGTTGTATTCATTTGTAGCTTTCTCTGGAAAAGAAAATAAAAATAAGATTTATTAAGTGATTGATTTATTTATTCAGTTGAGATTTCGTCAATAGAATGTATCTTTAATTGATATTTCATGGATTTGTGGAATGATTTGGGTTGGAAGGAACCTTCAAGCTCATCTTGTACCAATCCCTGCAAGGAAACTCATTTTATAGATTAATTAATTAAAGCTTAATGATATTTATTTGTGTTTTAAAGTTTTTATTAGCCAGGTTATTTAAATCCCATGTAAACACTGCTGTTCCAAGTTAATAAACAGCAAATGAAACGTTTCATTGCATTTGCTGCTTCAAGATTAAGTTTTAAACCAAATAAACTCAATTTTATTTTGGCTGCTCAGCACAAAGATTTCCACAAAGGGAACACACAAACACAGCAGCCACCAATGCTCCAAATCCCTTTTGTTCCAGACGTACCAAAGATGGAAATTTGGAATTCTGGACACAATTTATCCCCACAAACTGGAATATTTACTAAGAGGAAGTAAATATTGTATTGGAACCACAAATCTTCTTCAAAAATTATAGGAATGCTAAATTTTCTTTTCAGTGCATCAACATTTTAGGACATGAATAATAAATGAATGGATGTTGTGGAAAATAAATGAGTGCCCACAATTTTAAACACTTAAAAATTTTTTAAAAAGGAAAATCAAGCCAAATCAGCCTCTGGAAGCTGCAGATTCCCTGGATATACAATCCCTAAGTAATGAAAAGATTCCCAAGGATATCCTGAAGTACTTCCCAAGGATCCACTGAGGTTTTCCTGAGCCCTGAGTGGAAATCACAACCAGCTTTTCCTGCCATGGCAGAAATAATCCCAACACTTCCACTGGCAATGGGGAGCTCTGATGTTTACAGGCTTCACCACCTCAGAATTATGGAATTATTTAAGTTATAAAAGCATTCCAAGGTCATGGAGTCCCAGCTGTGCCCAATCCCCACCTTGTCCCCAAGTGTCACCTCCAGGAATTCCTGGGACACTCCAGGGATGGGCACCCCAAACCTCCCTGGGCAGCTCCTCCCAATCCCTGGACACCCTTTCCAGGAAGAATTTTCCCCCCACTGTGCAAAAAAGGGATTTTAAGGACGTTCAGGGCTCCTTTTCTGTAGCTGCTGTGAGGGGTTTGGGGCTGTGGGGAACAGGAAATGTTCCCTGCCAGGAGGGGCTGGGGCAGGGACTCCTCTGCCCCAGGGCTGGGCTGGGATGGAGATTCCCTTCTGGGAAAAGCCTTTGGGGTTCTGGGCTTCAGGATCCCAGAAATGAGGTTGGAGAAGAGCTCTGAGGTCATGGAGTCCCAGCTGTGCCCGATGTCACCCTGTCCCCAAGTGTCACCTCCAGGAATTCCTGGGACACTCCAGGGATGGGCACCCCAAACCTCCCTGGGCAGTTGCAATCCCTGATTTCCCTTTCCATGGGGAAATTCCTGCTGCTGTCCACACACACAGAGTCCAGTTCCAAAGAACTCCTGGGGAAATCCTCCTGGGATTCCCCCAGTTCTGTTTCCATCTCCCTTTACAATTCCCACAGGGATTTCCATTCACACTGAGTGTCACCCCAGGAATTCCTGGGACACTCCAGGGATGGGCACTCCAAACCTCCCTGGGCAGTCCCTGAGCTCCCTTTCCATGGGGAAATTCCTGCTGAGTCCACCCTGAGCTCCCCTGGCCCAGCCTGAGGCCGTTCCCTCTCCTCCTGTCCCTGTTCCCTGGAGCAGATCCCAAATCCCCCCCGGCTGTGCCCTCCTGGCAGGGAATTCCAGAGAGGGAAAAGATCCCTCTGGATCCTCCTTTTCTCCAGGCTCAGCTCCTTCCCATCTCCCTCAGGAATTCTCCAGCCCTTTCCCAGCTCCCTCAGGAATTCTCCAGCCCTTTCCCATCTCCCTCAGGAATTCTCCAGCCCTTTTCCATCTCCCTCAGGAATTCTCCATCCTTTCCCATCTCCCTCAGGAATTCTCCAGCCCTTTCCCATCTCCCTCAGGAATTCTCCAGCCCTTTCCCAGCTCCCACCACTCCACACTCCCAGGCCTTGTCCCTGAGCCAGCACATTCCCACAAGGAGCAAAGTCCCTTTTCCTGGATCCCCGCAATCCTGGGAGCAGCTGTATGAATCCAAACCCTGTCCTTGCCCAAACTCTCACAGATCTGGAAGCTTTCCTCCCTGAACAGCAGCTGTTTTCTCCTTCCCAGGAACAATCCTGAAGGATAACTCCTTCCCAGATGCTGAGACACAGGCAGAGCAGAAGAAACACATGTGGGAGGGAAGCATTTTCCATGATTTTTTTCAGCACAGAGGGAACGTAACCTTTAAAAACCACGGAATGACTTGAACTCTACAGCTCTCCAATTAATGAAGGAACATTAGACATGAGCTCCCTTTTAAAGTAATAATGATAAAAGCAAAATGTGCTGCTTGGGGTGTTTTTTTATAAAGAATTCCAAATCCAATGAATCCCTTTTCCCTGGGGGAGCTCCCTGAGCTGTTTTGCTGTGTGGTTCCATGAGAATCCAGGAGAGGGGAGAGCTCTCAAAGGAGCAGCTGGGAAGGGGTTGGGAATTGTTTGCTGCTCCCACTGGCAAAAGGAGAAATGCTTGGAGAGCTCCTGCCCCAAAACCCTGTCACAGAATCCCAGGAAAGGAGGGAATGCTTCAAAACCCAGGGAAAATCCTCAGGATCAGCCCTCAACCTGAATGTCTTAAATCACTCACTGGGAGGGACCTGAATCCCAATCCACACCTCAAACTATACCAAATTATTCCAGCCTGGGACACTCCCAGGGATCCAGGGGCAGCCACAGCAAATGTGGGAATTGCAGCCCAGGCAGGAATTCCCAATTCCCAATGTCCCAGCCAGCCCTGCCCTCTGGCAGTGGGAAGCCATTCCCTGTGTCCTGTCCCTCCAGCCCTTGTCCCCAGTCCCTCTGCAGCTCTCCTGGAGCCCCTTCAGGCCCTGCCAGGGGCTCTGAGCTCTGCCTGGAGCCTTCCCTTCTCCAGGGGAACATTCCCAGCTCTGCCTGGAGCCTTCCCTTCTCCAGGGGAACATTCCCAGC
>SWJQ01000611.1:573602-586749 GCA_007252995.1 Zosterops borbonicus | reverse complement strand
AAAAAAAAAAAAAAAAAAAAAAAAAAAAAAAAAAAAAAAAAATCCCTGCTCAGGCACTTCCAGCACAGGAAGTTTTTGAGCTAAACCAGTGTTTTTTATTTTTTAGTGACTGTCATCACTAAAATCAACATTTCCTTGATCACTTTGCCCATGGAGTGAAATAAACCCTTTTCTGCACAGAAAAAGTTCAGATTTTACACAAAGCAAAGGAAGAACTTTTCACAGTAAATATAAGTAAAGATAAAAGAGATGGAGGTGAAATCCCAAGTGTTTTTTTTTCCAGGAGATAAAGCAGAAAGATGTGGATGAAAGGCAAAGATTTAACCCCACAAAACTTCCTTTGTTGAGCCTAATTAGAGAATTCCAGCTCAGGTTTAATTAGAGATCAGAACCAGGATGGACCTGCAGTGACAGGGCAGCCCCACCTGTAATGATCCCTACTCATGGTATGATTATATCCTAAAAAATGAATTTAAATAGATTATACAAATGGCTTTTTGCCATACAAATCTAGTTCACATTTTTTTAAAATGCATTTTTTTGCTTGAAAATTTTTTTTGTCTCAATAATCTGAAAAGGAAATAATTTCATTTGTCTGTCAAAAAAAACCACCCAAAAAAAAACATTGGAAAGATTTGAGAGGGATTAAATAGAGATTATATCCCAGAGCCTGGAAACACCAAGATGAAGGTGCAAAACTCTTAATTTATTTATAATATATAAATGATATTAAATTATAATTTTGTGTTTATTATATTAAAATATAAAATATCTTTCATAATACAAATAGAACCAGTAACAATGAGGCTGTTATTGATACTGATTATTAAAAATATTAATACTGATATTAAAAAATAATCAAGGCAGGATGGGGGGAGCAGAGAAAAAAATAATCTCAAAAAATGAGAAAGCAACATCATAAAAATTTAGGAATTTTAAGCAGTCAGATCAAAGATTGGAAAATATTGTCAGTTCAAGAAGAAAAGAAACACTCAAACAACAGCAGGAAAAAAAAAAAAAGGTCTAATTAGCTTTTCTTCAAATATTAATATTTGCAAGATTTTAGCCTAAATGTTGAAGACAAGAATTGTCACTGAGAAATAAAACTGAGAAATAAAAATTTGATGTTTACAGGCTCCACCAGGAAGTTTTCACCTCAGAATTCTGGAATTATCTAGACTGGAAAAGACGTCCAAGGTTGTGAAGTCCAAGCAGTTCATAAAATAAGCATTAAATAAGTAAATAAGCAAATAAATATTGTTATATAGTAGAAAAATAGTTGGGGAAATAGGGGGGGAAATAAATAGGGGAAAATAAATAGGGGGAAAGTAAATAGTGGGGAAAATAGGGGGGAAAAATAGGGGGGAAAATAGGGGGGAAAAATAGGGGGGGAAATAAATAGGGGGAAAAATAGGGGGGAAAAATAGGGGGGAAAAATAGGGGGGGAAATAAATAGGGGGAAAATAAATAGGGGGGAAAATAAATGGGGGGGAAATAAATAGGGGGGAAAATAGAGGGGAAATAGTGGGGAAAGAGTAGAGAAAGAGTAGAGAAAGAGTAGAGAAAGAGTAGAGAAAGAGTAGAGAAAGAGTAGAGAAAGAGTAGAGAAATGATTGTAGAGAAATTGTAGAGAAATTGTAGAGAAATTGTAGAGAAATTGTAGAGAAATTGTAGAGAAATTGTAGAGAAATTGTAGAGAAATAGCAGAAAAATAAATTAGTGAAAAATAAAAAAGGAAATAAAGTGTAAGGGAAATGACAGGCTTTGGGGGGTGGATTAGGAAGGAAAAAGGAACAAAATGGCAAAGATTCTCCTGGAGAATCAGCACTGGGAACAGGAGGAGGAGAAAGAGGAGGATGCTCAGCTCTGGCACGGGAGGACAAAGTCAAGGAGCCCCAAAAGGCAAATCCAAGCCTGGAACGAACCAGGGAAACTCCCCAGGGAAACAGGGAACGTTCCCATGGCCCTTCTCAGCAATCCCTGGAGCCTCTCTGAGCACCAGCAAACACTGCCACAAGCCTGGGAGGAAAAAAAGGCAGGAAAACAAAGATCAAAGGCTGCTCCAGGGGGAAAAGGACAAAGCTGGGAAAACAGCGAGTGCACGTGGGCTCTGAACACACCCAGAAGGGAAATTTTAATTTTTGGAGGTTCCTTTCCAATGGAAACAGTCACATCTCTCCAGAGCAGAGCTCCAGAGGGTTATACTAGAAAAATAAAGGAGAGAAAAATAAAATGGAAATAAAATGTGAGGGAAATGTAAGCCTTTGAAGGGAAAAACCAGAAATAATTAGAAAAATAAATACTAGAAAAATAAATGAGAGAAAATAAAATGGAATTAAAATGTGAGGGAAATGAAAGCCCTTGAAGGGTTAGGTAGGAAAAGGAAGATTCCTTTTTCCCCATCAAGGAAAGAGGCAGCTGGATCTGCCCCATTGCTGCAGCCAAAAAAAGGCACCAAACTCAGCACCTCCCCAGCCCATCCACAAAGGAATAATTTAATATTTTCCATGGTCTATAGAATAAACATATTCTATATGAATGTGTAGAACAGAATAGTAATTTTTTAAAAGAATATTAATTTTTTTAAAGCTTCCCAAAGACAAAGTTTTCCTGGCAAGGGACTCTTAAGATTTAGCCCAAATAATTCAAATTCCTATTGTGTTGCACTTGCTAAGTTTTAATAAGTGATAATAATAAATTATAAATAATTAATATTGAAGAAAAAATACGCTGAGTAAAGTTTGAGAAACTGGAAGCAAACAGAGTCCCATGTTTGAAGTTCTGCAGCTTCCCAGGAGTCCTTGAGGCATTTAGAATCCTGAAGAGTTAAAAATAATAATAATAAAAAAAATCGACTTGTACAAATCCATCAGTTTGAGCCACGTGGGATGTGAGCGTGGCCAAACAACAAACTGCACCAGGGAATTGAAATTAGAAATAGAAAAATAAATAAGAAATAAAACAAGAAACCAGCTGAACTTCTACTACAAACAAAACAGAGATTGTGTGGCCACGAGAGCACTGGATCTCTTCCACTTTGGCCATGACAAAAATCCCAGGAATGTTGAATTCTTCTCTTTCCTCCTGACAAGAGAGCTGAGCCTGGTGTCTTTATTTCACTTCTTTTTTCAGTGCTGCCATTTTGTGTAACAAAAGGGTGACACTGAAGAGGAGTTTAAGGCAGGACAAGTCAGGGCAGGATACAAAACAAAACAAAACAACTGAGTCACCGTGTTCACCCCGGCAGGTTTTGTAATCACTGAATCACTGAGTCTCCTGGGCTGGAAAAAATCCATGAGGATCATCCTGGCCCTGCACAGACACCCCAACACTCCCAATGTGGTTCCAGGGAAGTTATTGGGAAACTGGAAGTAATCACTAATAAAAGATGAAAAGTAGTTGATCTTACAGCAGCCACAATTCACTGAAAACTCAGTAACACCATGGGGAGGGCAGGAGGCACAGAGACACCTGAGATATGCTGGAAAAGCAGAGAAACTTCAGGAGTCTGATACTAAACATTCCTTGATGCTGCTGAGGGTAAAGGAGAGAGGGACACACTGATGTTTTCCCTGCCAGAGCCCCCCAAAACCAGCCAGGATGTGTCAGGAATTCCCTGGAGCTGCTCTGGGCTCACCACAGTGACAGGAGGAACACCAGGATTGTTTTGGTTGGAAAAGCCCTTCCAGCCCAGGGAGTCCCAGCTGTGCCCAATCCCCACCTTGTCCCCAAGTGCCACCTCCAGGGATGGGCACTCCAAACCTCCCTGGGCAGTTCCAATCCCTGAGCTCCCTTTCCATGGGGAAATTCCTGCTGAGTCCACCCTGAGCTCCCCTGGCCCAGCCTGAGGCCGTTCCCTCTCCTCCTGTCCCTGTTCCCTGGAGCAGATCCCAAATCCCCCCCGGCTGTGCCCTCCTGGCAGGGAATTCCAGAGAGGGAAAAGATCCCTCTGGATCCTCCTTTTCTCCAGGCTCAGCCCTTTCCCATCTCCCTCAGGAATTCTCCAGCCCTTTCCCATCTCCCTCAGGAATTCTCCAGCCCTTTCCCAGCTCCCTCAGGAATTCTCCAGCCCTTTCCCATCTCCCTTTAGGAATTCTCCATCCTTTTCCATCTCCCTCAGGAATTCTCCAGCCCCTTCCCATCTCCCTCAGGATTTTTCCATCTTTTCCCAGCTCAGTTCCCATCCCTGGCCACGCTCCAGCCCCTCAGTGTCCCCCTTGTCCCAGAGCTGTCCCCAGCCCTGGAGGTGTCCCAGCAGTACCAGCACAGGGACAGGCCCTGCCCTGGGGCTGTGTCACCCCTGGGTTCATGTCCACCNTTTTTCCATCTTTTCCCAGCTCAGTTCCCATCCCTGGCCACGCTCCAGCCCCTCAGTGTCCCCCTTGTCCCAGAGCTGTCCCCAGCCCTGGAGGTGTCCCAGCAGTACCAGCACAGGGACAGGCCCTGCCCTGGGGCTGTGTCACCCCTGGGTTCATGTCCACCCGCTGTCCCCAGCATTTCCCAGGACATTTCCCATTTTTCCAGACATTTCTCCCAGCCCGGAGCACCCCCAAGGCTCTCGGCCTCACCCCGGGGATCAGATCCCTCAGCACGGCCTGTCCCACCCCGAGCCGGGCTGTTTGTTCCTGAATTTGCCACCCAAAACCACTCAATTCCCTCCTCCGGATCAGCCACAGAGAGACCCAACAGCACCGGGGGGGCCAAGAGCGATCAGTGACCCCGCGGGACCGGCGGGAGCGACAGGAACAGGGACAGGGGGAAAAGGAGAAGGAAATAGACCAGGAGAAAACGGAAGAGGAAAAAGACGAGGGAGAGGAAGAGGAGGCGGAAGAAGAGAAAGAAGAAGAGAAGGAAGAAGAGAAAGGAGAAGGAAGAAGAGAAGAGAGAAGAGGAGGAAGAAGAGAAGGCAGAAGGAGGAGGAAGAAAAGGAGAAGGAAGAAGAGAAGGAAGAAGAGAAGGAAAAAGACGAGGAAGAAGAGGACGAGGAAGAGGAAGAAGAGAAAGAAGAAGAAGAGGGAGAAGAAGAGAAGGAAGAAGAGGAGGAGGAGGAAGAGAAGGAAGCAGAGGACGGAGAAGAGAAGGAAGAAAAGGAGGAGGAAGCAGAGAAGGCAGGGGACCAAGAGGCCGCCTCCCCGCCGCCCCGGCGCTCACCCACGTCCTGCTCGAAGGGGTTGGGGGCGAAGAGCGGCATCTCGGCCCCGCGGTGCCGCCGCCGCTCCCACAGCCCCGGCCGGCGCCGCCGCCTCGGCCCGCTCAGCCCCGGGGCTGCCCCGCCGCGCCCGATCGCCCCTCGCGGGGAGCACCGCGGCCTCAGCGCCGCCAACCACCGGGATAAACCACCGGGCGGGGTCACACCGGACCGCCCCGATTAACACGGGGGAAAACGGGGCGGGCGGAGACACCGGGAGCGCGGCGTTGGCGACAGGCGCTGCTCGGGGCAGCCCCGCGGCGCGGGGGCCTCGCTGCGAACGGCGTCGTGACGTCATTGCGGCAGCATTACGTCACCACGGCGCTGTGACGTCACGCGCCGCCATGTTGCGGCGGTGTCTGAGGGGGTCGGGGCCGCGTCAATCAAATTAAAATTGTCTGAGGGGAAAAACTGCGTTTTTTCTGTGGGTGTGAGGCGGGGAGTGCGGCTGAGGGCATGGTGGGTGTGCAATTCGTCCTGACGTCTCAACAGCAAGAGTTAAAATAAAATAAAATAAAAATAGTAAACAATTAGAAATAGTGAACAATTTTCCCAGAGAGCTACACAGAGAAAAAGGTGGTGAAACAGCGTCCTGCCTGATTGTTGTCAAACGTGGAATATGTGACACTTTCCTTCAGGAAGGATGTTCTTCTCTGTTTGATCTTTGTGGCTCCTGTGAAAAACGAGGTTCAAATTTTAAGAGATAGGTTTAATAAAAAAATAATAAGACAATTAGGAGATAAAAAAAGCAAACTACGGCCGGGTGACTTGGCCAAATCCACACTTTGCTATATAAGACACATTCGTTAAACACTTTTTTTTTTTTTTTTAAATTGCATCAGTCTGTTGAATATTCATATTTTTCTATNGCTATATAAGACACATTCGTTAAACACTTTTTTTTATTTTTTAAATTGCATCAGTCTGTTGAATATNCAAATCCACACTTTGCTATATAAGACACATTCGTTAAACACTTTTTTTTATTGCATCAGTCTGTTGAATATTCGTATTTTTCTATAAATTAGTTTCTATATTTTAATAACTATTTTGTATGGTTCTTTTTTGGTTCCACCTNAGAACTATTTTGTATGGTTCTTTTTTGGTTCCACCTTTTTAGAGCATTTGTGTTTCTGAGCTGTGTCTTCATTATTATTTCTACTTTGGGCTTTGCTCTATACATTTTTTCAGATGCTGATAGTTGGTATATCAATAGCAGGGGGATTTTTTTACATTTTTACTGGATTTTATCCTGACCAAACAGACAATTGAAGCACAATAAACCACAGAGAATCTGGCAGGAGGTGAGGAGGAAACCAGAAAATCCAAAATTCAGGAGCTGTGGTTAAATCAGCTCAAAGGGAATCCTGCCCAGGACCAAGATCAGAACCTCAAAAATGACCTGACCCCAAAGAGGAGGGGTTAATTAGCCTGAGGAATGAGAAAATCATTAACCAACACAAGAGAAAACGCTAATTAATAATTAAGATGAGGCATAAAGGACCATGGCTGAGGAGATGGTGGTGGGATAAGAGTTTCTGGTGTGAAACAGGGACATTGTTGGGGACATTCCATAGGGAAATGAGACATCAGTGACAGGACAGATTTTTGGGATGTGTGGCCCAAAAAAACTCCCAGGAAGCTTTTATTTTATTTTATTTTATTTTATTTTATTTTATTTTATTTTATTTTATTTTATTTTATTTTATTTTATTCCTGGTGCACAGAAGCAGCTTGTCCAGGCTTTGTTTATCCTCTGGATTCCTCCACTGCTTTCTCATTTACTTTTTTGTGCCCAAAAAATCCTCTTTATGTGCAGAGTCACTGCTCTTGTCACCGATGGAGTCACTGCATTACTCACTGTCTTCTTTTGAGTCATTCCCAAAGAACTTGGGGGAGAAAATTGTGGCACAGTGCCCCATTCTGGGAAAAGAGCAAAAATCTGGAAGTCCAGCAGAAATCATTTCCTAAATGATTCCTGTGTGAGTCAGTGATATTTCCCTGCCCGCTCACCTCAGGAATTTCAAGGGTCACATTCCTTTCCTCGGCTGTAACACCAAAGAGAGACTTTAATTTCATTTGAAGATGTGAAAACACGATTTTTTTACCATATTTTATGCAAAGTTTTAATTCTTATACTGGAATTAAATAGAATTATACATTTCAATAATTAGAAGTTATATATATATAAATATATAATTATAAACATATATAAAAATATTATATAAAATATATATTTCTATATAAACATCATATATTTATATATTTATATATTATATAAATTATAAATATATATTTATATATTAAATATTATATATTAGTATATATTTATAATTTATATAAAATAAATTTTAATAAGTTTATAAAATAAATTATAAATAAAATATTAATATATATATAAAATATAATTATATTTAATATATATTATTAAATATATTATATATTATATAAAATTCGATTTGGAGAATGCGCTTTTGACCTTCCTTCAAAAATTCAGCGGTTCATTTTTTCTCCATGACAAAACAGTTCCTATTTTTTTTAAACGTTTTGTACATCAAAACGTTTTTAATTCTTATACTGAAATTAAATAGAATCATACATTTCAATAATTAGAAATTATTATTATTAATAATAATAATTAAAATTTGATTTGGAGAACGCACTTTTGACCTTCCTTCAAAAATTCAGCGGTTCATTTCTTCTCCATGACAAAACAGTTCCTATTTTTTTTTAACATTTTGTACATCAACACATTAGGATTTTAAATCAGCTGTGATGTCTTTTGATTCCAAAATTCCATAAAATCATCAGGGTTGGAGGAGACCTTCAAGTCGAACACGTCCAAGTTGTGAATTTTCCAGGGATTCCTGCTGTCTGCAGGTGGCACAGTTGTCTCACATTCCCATCCTGGAAATCACCTCCTGTCCGATTCTTAAGGCAAAATGGAGAGTCTTTCCCCAGGTCTAAATTCACTAATTGCATCCAAACTTCTGATTTCATTTAATGAATCAGAGTGGGAATGGCATTAAGTGGTTTAATTGCCTTAAAAAAAGGAAGGATGAGGCCATTAGTGCAGGAAGGCACCGAACACTGATGATGTCCGGCCAAAGTGGGAATTTGTAATGGATCCTGGTTAATTCCAGACATTAATTCCAGAGTTTTGGCCTTTGTTGACTCCACACATCCCATGTGGTGTAACAGTCATGGAAAGGAAGGGATGGCTCTTCCATTTACGTTGGTTTTGTCACCTCAAATCAAATGCCACTTGTCCCCATGGAGCTTTGCTCTGTTTTTACCTGGATAATGCATCCAAGAGCACCTGGAAAGGAAGGATTGGGAAGGACTTTCTGCCAAGTCTGAGCCTCCCAGGATCAAGCAGTCATGGGGAATATCTAATCCAGAAGCACCTACAGAATTCCTGCTCTGGGTGACACCACAGCACAATTCCCAAAGGAAAAATCTCACAGGAAATGGTAAAATCAACAACAACAATACAGAAGGGAAAAGAAAATATCAGGGCACTGCTATCCCAACTCACAGAGAAATAAACCATTCCTTAAGGAGCAGCAAGAAGCAGGAGAGGAGGACAGAAAAATGATATAAAAAGAAGGTGTTTCCAAACCTGTTTTTCCAGACTCTGGATCTGGGAATCTCTTTGTCCCTGAGCAGTCTGTGCCCCCCTGTCCCAGCTGTGTCCTTATCCCTGATGGATCCAGGAGGGTTTGTAGGAAATCTTTGCTTCCCCCTCCTCCCTGCCCTGTCCCACATCCAGGGGCCAACTCAGCTTTCCCCAGTTTTCTTTGTTACAAAACGTTGTCATAATATTTAATCTCCAGCCTTGGCCTCAGCACAGCTGTTTGAAAGGACAATTTATATTCCCCAAAGTGCTTTGAAAAAACCCTCGGGAAGCTCCCAGGAAGCTTTTTTTCTTTTTTTTCCTGGTGCACAGAAGCAGCTTGTCCAGGCTTCCAGCTTTGTTTCGTGTCAGGCTGGATCCTCTGGATTCCTCCAGCTGCCCTCTCATTTACTTTGTGGTTTGCTGGGATATTTGTTCCCCAGTTTTTACGCCGCTCTCTCCGCACAGGAGTCACGAAAGGGATGAAACAGAGAAAAGCCCAAAGTGATTCCATGGAGAGCATTCCAAGGTGGGAGTGAGGAGCTGCTGTGATGTTCCTGTTAAGTGAGAAATCCACCCTTTAAAGGGAAAATATGCTGGGGTTTTACAGCTCTGCTCAGCAGCTGGACATGCCTTGTATCCATCGGGATGTTCCAGCATGGAAAGGCAAGGCTGGGGTGTGTTAATGCCTCTTTTCACTGCACACACAGCCTGGTGCCACTTCAGTGAGCGTCCCCTCAAAGCTGCTCAAAGCTTTGATTCATTATTGCTCAGCTTCCTTTGGCTGTTGTCACTCAGCTCAGCCACTCCAGTTTCCCCATGGAAGCGTCTCCGGCACGTTTCCACACGTGGCTGTTGGAAGTTGTCAACATCAACAGGAATACATTTGTTTTTCTAATTGCACTTTATTTTCTTCTTGTTACACCATGAGATTCCTGTTTCTCACATGAGCTGTCACAGAGGAAATGGAGCCTAGATTTTCCCCACTTCCATCCACAGTGTTTACACCCAGAATTCCTCCAAATGCAGGGAGACAATTCCAGTGGCCAAAGACCTGGTTAATGGACACAGCCTGGGAGTCTTGGAATCTCCTATAAACCAGCCTCAGCCAGGGCAGGGTGGTGCCCAGCAGGGTGAGTGGCTCCTCCTGGAGCAGCCACAAGATCCAACCCTATTTCCCTGCACACTGGGAAATATTTGGGACAGCTCTTGACTCCCTGTTTCCCTGGAAAGAGTAATGGAATCCCAGGATGGGCTGGATTGGAAGGAATCTTAAATCCCATCCAGTGCCGTGGGCAGGGACACCTCCCACTATCCCAGGCTGCTCCAAGCCCTGTCCAGCCTGGCCTGGGACCATTCCAGGGATCCAGGGGCAGCCAGAGCACTCTCAGAGGGAAGGATTTTTCCCCACTATCCCATCCCTCCCTGCCCTCGGGCAGTTTGTTGTCAAGCTCTGCCCCAAGACTTCACCCCACAAATTTTGTGAGATGCTCTCCCAAGCGTCAGGTGCTCCCATAGCACAGGAAATCTGCCTGGGATAAGGGATTTTTTGGGGGCTGGGTCCCTTCCTGTGCCCATCCCATACAACAGCAGATCCCAACCCGTTTTTTGCGGACAAATCCTCCTCCCTTTGGCACCATCCCGGGCAGGAATGCGACCGCCGGGCGATCCCGATTGTTCCCCTGCACTGACCAAAGTCGGGATCACATCCTTCCTCTGCTGAGCTGGGACCATTTGTCCTTTTCAGCCAGGGGAATTTGTTCTGTGAATGGAAAGTGTCGCTTCGCATCTCGTTATCCGCAAGCCCAGACTGAGAGTAAGCGATTCTGTCCCTGCAGTGCCCCAGACCTGCCTGAGCCTCTGCTGGAGCCCTGGGCACTGAGAATTCCCTGTGCTCACAGCCTGGGCACCAAGAATTCCAGACTTTCTCTGCTCACAGCCACTGAGCCCCCAGAAAACACTGCATTCACCTGAGGACTTGCTGAAAGCTCCCAAAATTGAGTCACAGAACTGGGATTGTGGGTGGAATGATAGTACGGGTGTGTGGTTTCAATAGAAGTTTTAAATTCTTAAGTTTTTTTCATTTTGTATTATCACAGGGTGGAAAAAACTTAGAGTTTAATGGTTTAGAATATGGTAATATAGATATAAAGCAAGATAAGGGTTTTAGGTGAGGCTGACTCCTTCTTTTTCACCTTCTTCTCCATGGTCTGGGTGGTGTTTTGTAATTGGATAGAAAAATCCACATTGTGGGCCAGGGGTGGAAAACTTTGAGTTTAAGGGTTTGGAATGTAGTAATATATATAAAAATCAAGGTGGAGGTTTTAGGGCAGAGGCTGAGTCCTTCTTTGTCACCTTCTCCTTCCTGGGTCTGGGTGGGGTTTTGTAATTGGGTAGAAAAATTCACATTGCGGGCCAGGGGTGGTTGGGTTAAAAGTAAAAATAATTTAGGTCTCACTTCTTAATTGGACAGTCTGTGCTAAAAAGGCCTTGTAGAGAGAGATGGGGGCCATTTTTTACTTTGTTAGCTACATGTGCTGTAGAACTCATAGTTTGTGAGCCTGTAATATAGATAAGAATTAACAAACATCTGAGTCCAAACAAGAACTACAGTCTGGTGCATTTAGTCCCGACTCTGGCAGGAAAAAAAAAAGGTAAAAGCAACACACCTCTGGCTGCCTTCCTCTTCCCTCACCATCAAAATATCCCAAATCCCTCATTTTCCCCAACAGCCTCCTCTCCCCAGAGCCGTGTGTTGTTTTGGGATCATCCCAACACCACAGTGAGTACCCAGACATCCTGTGCCTCCAAGCAGACAATTAACAAGCAGTCTGGAATATGCAAATGCAGGGTTTTAATGAGCCCTGGAAGATCCAGGCACCTGCACAGGGGTTCAGGAGGGGACACAGTGGTGTCAGAGCCGCCTTCCTGTGCCTGTGATGGAGCTCAGGCTCAGCTGGTGCCCAGTGTCCTGTCTGGGCTGCCAGGCTGCTTCCACTTCTCCCCAGAAAAACAGAACAAAGCAAGCCAGAGCTGTGTCAGGGAGAGAATGGGGAAGTTGTGGGATGAAATCAGTGAGTGTGACGGATTTAACCCCCGCGGGTGAGGAGCAGTGTGGGTTCAGAGTGGGTGGAGTGGGGAGTGGAGGAAGTCAATGGATCAATGGTGTCAACCCCCTAATGAAAAGGCAATTAAAATGAGAGATAAACAAGGAATTGCACCCCAATTTTGGCATTTCTGGTGAGTTTAACAGTGGAGGATCCCAAAGATCTGCAGGGCTTGAGGACACATCCAGAGGCACCTCTGGAGAGCAGGACTCCAAGGGCAGAGCTGCTCCTGGGGTTCATCTTTGTGCCTTTCCCCACCCCCTGGCAGTGGAAAGGACCAGGCTGGTGCCAGCCCCACTGCAGGATGCCAGAGGAGCCCCTGCCCTGCTCCCTGTCCCCAGGAGCAGCTCGTGTTTTGGGGTGTTTGTCTAGAGAATTCTCCTTCCTGCAGGGCTCACTGCCAAAGGGGTTCATAGAAGTGATGAGGAGCAGAAACACCCTTTGCTCCCAGCTGTGTCTCACTCATGGCAGGATCCTGTTGTACTTCCAAGTGTGAGGACAGAGGAGTGTTGTGGTACCCAGGTGGGATGCCAGGGTGCCCCAGGATCAGCAATTCCAGGGCATTCCTGCCCCAGGATCAGCAATTCCAGGGTGTTCCTGATGCCTTCAGTTTTATCTCCCATGTATTTCAGGTTCTGTGGTGCCCAGGGGGGCAGCCCTGAGCTCACAGTCAGTGTCACTCAGCTCTGCACACAGCAGGGACACAAAACAAACCCTTTTCCTGCTGCACACCAAGGACAACTCTCAGCCCAAAAGCACAAACAAGGGGGGCTGGAGGGAGGGACAAGAAGGATGGGACCTCACAGCCTGGAGCTGGAATTGGACAATTAAACCCCAATATGCAAATGAACCAAAACTGATAAAAGTGTGAGACCTGGTGACCATTTGTTCATTTTGTGACCATTTTGTGTCCATTTTGTGACCATTTTTTGTCCATTTTGTGACCATTTTTTGTCCATTTTGTGTCCATTTTGTGACCATTTTATGCCCATTTTGGGCCCACCTTGGGTGTAGTCCTGGTCAGGCTCTTGTCCTGCCCAAGGTGTGCCCTTAAAGGCCTTTTAATAAATATCTACTTTATTCCCCAGAATCAGCACCACCAGGGTATCCCTGAATCAATCAATCCCAGGATCAATGACTCTCTGTTTTGACACTCTGGTACCCTTTGCCATCAATGCTGCACCAGAGAAGTTTACCTGAATTTCCCATTCTAACAGCATTTTTATGAAAATGTTT
>SWJQ01000611.1:556521-566691 GCA_007252995.1 Zosterops borbonicus | reverse complement strand
TTTTTTTTTGTTTTTTTTTTTTTTTTTTTTTTTTTTTTTTTTGGGTCTTCATAAATTTCCTTTGAGCTCTCTGCCAACTAGGATATGCTCCCTGGCTTTTGGAATATGAAAGCAAGTGTTGTTGTGTTTTGCAAATATGTTTTATAATGCATGCAAGCGCTGACTATGCAAAAGTCCCCCAGGTTTCCACGATTAACAAAATTACAAAAGCACAAAGGGTAGCAGTTCTTCTTGTTTTCGGCTATCCCTCAAAAAAACAAGAGCTGGATCAAAGTATCCTGTGATTAAGTTCATTAATCACGCCCACACCATGAAAAACCCTCGGCTCTTCTGAAGCCACTTCTCACACAGGGAGGGTGTTGAGGGGTTGGCCAGGGGTGGATTCTGCTGTGGGCTGGGTGTTTATTTACTTGTTTTTCCCAAACAAGGAGCTGCTGGCAGGGCAGGGGTGGCACGGCCAGGGGGTGGGCGAGGAGAGGCTGATTCCTGCCCAGCCCTCGAGGGGTTGGGATGCACAAAAATCTCTGCTGCTTCCAACCCCCTTGGAGGAAAATCCCTAAAAGTAGAAATGGAGCTGCATGGGCAGGGGGTGGGCACAGGGATGTCTGTCCTGATCACAGGAGATGATGGATGGATGGATGGATGGATGGACGGACGGACGGACGGACAGCAGGGCACTGGAAAGCCCCTGCAGAGAGCAGGATTCCCTCTTGTGTGCTCCTCCAGGGTTTGGATCTTCCTTGCTTTTAATCCCGTGCTTGTTCTTGTCAGCACAGCTTATCCAACACACAGAGCTCTTATCTGTGTATCTGATAAGGGAAAGCCTCAGCCCCCCCTTGCATCTCCCCTCGTCTGAAAGGAGAGCAAATGTGCTCTCTGGGACCTCAGAGCAATCTGCATCCACACGTGTTAAAGCACTCGGAAAATCCAACAGCAAAGTGACAATATTGCATTCCCAGGCTGGCAGAGCAGGGAGGGACTCAGGTCACAGATCTGTCCCTGCCTGGGGGAGCTGTGCTCTGCTTCTCCAAGGGATGGAGCTGGAGGAGCTCCCAACCACAGGAAATCACCTCAACCCTCGTGGGACACGAGTGTCACCTGCAGTAGTCACCAAAAACCAGCTTTTTCTCGTCGCCTGCTGATGAAGTGGACACTGAGAGGGGCTTGTCCTTGTGAGGGTCCTCCCTGTCCTGCAGACACAGTGACAGCCCTGGGTGCTCACCAAGGATGTCACCTGTGCCACATCCTGCTCTTTCCAAAACCAGCCACAGGAGCTGTTTGCTGGAGGGGACCAGGCCCAGCCTTTGTAAAGACTCTGAGGATGATAATTTGGTCTGTGCTGAAAGAATTTCTCCAGCTCATCCCCACGGGTTTAACCACAACCAGAGATGAAAACACCCAGCTCTGGGTGGGTTTGCACCTCTGCACAGGGAGGATGTTGTTGTGGCATTGCACCACTGTCACCCCACGGGATCTGCCTTTGCCCGGTGCAGATGAAACCTCGACAGGAGTTTTTAGGGACCTGACTGACTGCAAGGGGAGGGAGCTCAGGCAAAATCCAGGGTGTGTGTGCAGCAGGGAAGGGGTTATAGGGATAAGCCAGCAGCTCCACGTGGAACAAAGCTGCCATTTCAGGGCCAAGACAATGGATTGTGTTTGCTGCCTTCATTTCAGTCATCCACTTGGCACCGAGGCTGAGGTCACCCACCCAGTCGTGCACTGCAGCATCTCTGTTCTGGCCAGCAGGGAGAGGCAAAACAAAGAGGAGCTGAGTCTGCAGGATCGGGGCAGCAATCAGGGGATGGACACGGGCTCTCACTGCTGCAGCCCAGCCCAGGACACTGCTGCAAATCCCTCTGAATAAGCATTTTTTTCTCTCTGCCACACACATCTTAGCACTTTTGCATGGCCACTGGTCACACTCAATCCCTGCCTGGCAATAATTACCGGCTTGGCCTGGTTTTGTGGCTGACTGATATGATTTGCAATGCAAGCAGAGCACGCAGGCTCCAGCCAGAGGATGATGCAGCCACTGCTCTCTCCTCCATCTGTAAATATTTGCTCCAGCAAACAGCTCCACTTCCTTTGAAGCACTGAAAAAAGGGTGCAGGTCTAAGGTGGAGGCACCTGCGGGCGTGTGGCTTTAAGCACACAGCACACACGGCCAGGCTTAGGCTGGGCTTTGTGCTGGGCTTAGCCTGGGCTTGGTGCCTGGCTCAGCCTGGGCTTTGTGCCCTGCAGAGAAGAGGCTCAATTTGTCACCCCGGCCTGTTTTCTGGGAAATGAGCTTTAATTATGTTACCAATGCCTGGGAAACCTGAGCTGTCTGTTGTACAGCAGAGATGTGAGTTCTCTGCTTGTGAGTCCGAGGTACAGGCACAGAATCCCAGACTGGCTTGGGTTGGGAGGGACCTAAAATCCCATCCAGTGTCACCCCCTGTCATGGGCAGGGACACCTCCCACTGTCCCAGGCTGCTCCAACCTGGCCTTGGACACTTCCAGGGATCCAGGGGCAGCCAGAGCAAATGTGGGAATTGCAGCCCAGGCAGGAATTCCCAATTCCCAATGTCCCAGCCAGCCCTGCCCTCTGGCAGTGGGAAGCCATTCCCTGTGTCCTGTCCCTGCAGCCCTTGTCCCCAGTCCCTCTGCAGCTCTCCTGGAGCCCCTTCAGGTCCTGCCAGGGGCTCTGAGCTCTGCCTGGAGCCCGGGTGAACTTTCCCCCAGCTCTCCAGCCTGCTCCATCATCACTGATCCATCATCACTGATCCATCACCACTGATCCATCACCACTGATTCATCTCCCCTGCTCTGCCACCTCTGCTGGGAGCAGCTGCCCACACAGAAGTGCCCCAAGGCTGGGGGTGTCCTGCAGCTGCCCACAAACCCCTTCCAACCACCACCATCAGCATTTTGGAGGGTTTGGGCTGTGCCTTTCCCCAGCCACACTGGCAGTGCCACCACACCACAGCCACCCCACAGCTGTGCCCTGGGCCAGGAGGTGACAGGGGCTTTGGAAGTTCTGCCCCTGGTCCCTCCAAGCCCTCCCAGCTGGCAGCTTCCAGGAGTTATTAAAGATGCAGCAGGTTCTGCTTCACTCTCCCTGCATCCGACAGCATTTCCCTCTTGGCTGGGTTCAGCCAAAGGCAGCCAGTCTGCCCCAGCTCCATGAGGCAGTGAATAGTGAATAATTCAGGGTGAACTGCTGTTCTCCTTGTCTGGAACAGGAGTGGAGATGTTCAGAGCTGCTTGGAGAGGGAAAATGTTTGTTTTATAGGAAAACCTGCATCGTTGGCCTTCTGTTTAATTTAGCATTAAACAGAACCTTGCAGGTCCCTGGAGAGGAGAAGCTCTGGGGTGACCTAATTGTGGTCTTCCAGTGCCTGAGCCTGGAGGAAAGATGGGGAGAGATTTTGGATGAGGGTCTGGAGAGACAGGACATGGGGAATGGCATCATTCCTCATGCCCCAGTGTCCATGGAGCATCCCAGGAGCAGCAGTTACATGGGAACTGTGGGCTGAGGGGGGATCTCAGCTCTCACTGTGGTAAGACATCACTAAAGGCAGCTGGTGACATTGGAAAATGTGATTTAAAAGTCTGGAAAAGGTGTTTGCAGTGACTGCACAACTCCTGCTCTGGCAAATCCTCCCCTTTTCATGTTGTTAATCAGCCCCTGTTAATTGAGATCCATATTTTTCTCCTGAGTTCCGAAACCCGTTTAAAGCCTCTAAACAGCTTCTATCAGCTGAAAAAAAATATATAAAAAATCAAATTGTTTTTATTCCTCCTGCCTAAACATCCCGGGGAGTTGTGTGGTGGGGAAACAAAGGAAGCTCGTGGGGCGTTGGTGTGCGAAGCCCACGTGGAAGCGCCCGGCGCTGTCCTCCTGCCTCGGGGACAAGGGCTGCCATTGTCCCCGCTGGCCTTTGGAGCCAGGGGCCAGCTCAGGGCTCAGCTCCAGCCCCTCCATCCCGCAGGGAAAACAGGGATCTTTGGGTTGTTGCAGCCTCTCGGCGCTGCTGCGCTCTCACATTGCGGCTTTATTAAATATTGACTCCTTCCCCAGGCCTGTTTTCTGCTCCATTATCTCACTTTCCTCAGCATTTGTGATTCCTGGCCTTGCTGGGAATTCTGAGGCTGTGTTTTGTCTGCCTGCCTTCCTGCCAAGAGCTCGTGAAGGAGCTCCCAGGCAGGCTGAATCCCACCAGGAAATAACGCTGGGGTGGGTTTGCTCCAGGGGGATGNAGATCTCCTTCAGCTCCAGGGGCTCATCTTCACATCCCGGTGCTCATCTTCACATCCCGGTGCTCCTTGGGCATCCTCCATCCCATCTCCATNGGATGTCCTTCAGCTCCAGGGGCTCATCTTCACATCCTGGTGCTCCTTGGGCATCCTCCATCCCATCTCCATCCCATCTCCATCCCATCTCCATCCCTGCATCTTGTTTTAAACTCAAAGGGATGTTCAGCCTGGAGAAGAGAAGGATGCAGAGAGAGCCCAGAGCCCCTTCCAGCACCTCAAGGGGCTCCAGGAGAGCTGGAGAGGGACTGGGGACAAGGGATGGAGGGCAGGGTTGGGAATTGGGATCCTGGTGACAACACCACACTTGGCTCTGGTGGAGCTGCATCTGATCCACACAGGTGTTGGAAGTGACACCCAAGGACACCAGCAGGGCACAAGGAAACCAGATCCAGAGTTAATAATTTCATTTCCAGCACACAGAATAAATGGAGAGGGCTGGTTAGATATGAACTCAGTAACTCACAGTGCTAGGAACCCTCATTTTCCTTGAGAAGACAGTCCTCAGAAAGCAGCCTGTGATTTTTTTTTTTTTTTTTAATTTATTGCAGAAAAGCCCCTCTCCTAGGCCAGCTCAGCATTTGTGAGCTGCAGTCAATAACCTCTCCTTAAGTGAGCACTGCTCAGCTCAGGGATGGACTTTATGGGTGCTCTGCATCTTTATTATGAATGAAACATCCTTGGCCACTGCTGAGCCAGGATCTGGTGAGTCATTAAAGCCTCTCCAGCTTTTATCAGATCACCTGGAACTTCACTGAAATGGAAGCTCAGGATCCATCTGGAAGTGCTGAGCAACAGGGAAAATGAAAGTTCACAAACCAATCTTTTTCCTTCAGAGGTTTTTCCATAGATAAATAAATACAGACTTATTTATTAACTTATTACAGTTCAGGGGAATTTAGGAATGACTCGACCCCAAGCCTCCAGCTCTTTATCTGGAGATTTTGGTGACTAACAGACCAGTTGGGTCAGGGGAATTTAGGAATGACTCGGCCCCAAACCTCCAGCTCTTAATGAGGAGATTTTGGTGACAAACAGACCTGCAGGAAAGGCTGAGGAGTCTCATTTTCCAGTGAAAAAGCTGGAATGACCATTAATCCTGGGGCAGACAAAGAATTCCCTGGTGGCATCACCCAGTGTGAATCACCCAGGTGCCTGGGATGACCTCTGGGAACTGCACATTGTGTAGCTGCTTCCTTTATTTGAATAAATAAACGTGAAAACAAAGGTCTTGTGTATTAGTTTTTATCCCAGAATAATTTCTTCACCTTGCACGAGCCAGCTAAATCCCTTCTTTTACTTCCCCACACTAATTTTGGCATTTGCAAATGTCGACATCCCAGTTACAGACAACAACAAATTGCTTAAAAATCATCTTTATCCTTGAAAAGAATTCTTTCCTTTGCTCTGCTGCATTGATGTTAAATGTTTGCTGCGTGTAAGGATGCCTAATTGCATTAAAAATTTTGCAAGGCCGGTTTTGACCTGAATATGCCTTGTAGCAGGATTCAGAGCTGCCTTTGAGTTCCTGCTGCAACTCAGGAATCCAGTTCATCCTGCAGGTTTTTTTTTTCCAGGTATTTGTGGCCAGCAGCATCTCCCCATCCCCTGAGGTCTCCTGGTGTCCAGAGAGATGTAAAAATGTTTGTGATGATTTGTGGAATCACAGAATATGCTGAGTTGGAAGGGGAACCACAAGGATCATCAGAGAATTATTGAGTGCTTCCATGGTGGGAATTATTGACTGGGAAAATCCTGGGATTCCTCACATTGGAGTGAGTTTGTCATCACAGGGAAATAAAAGCCCCACTGGTGAATTTGCTGCTGGGAGAGAGAAGGATCCTGTGCTGGGCACTGTCTTCACTCACTGTTCCCTGAGCCTCCCCTGTTATCAGCGGTGCTCTAACGCTCCCTTATCTCACAGCACTGTTGTGAAGCTTAATTAGCTAATTAATCTTTCAATGAATTGTGATAGTCTTAGATAAAAGACACTGAGGGTGAAGTATCCATCACCTGTTTCCTTCACTATCCACAATAATGTCATTATTAACTCCCCAGGGCACCCCGGGGTTTAAACCTTCTTTTATCAAAGATATTGCAGGAGCTTTAGGCTTTTAACAAAGCAGTTTATGAACTCCTCAGCTGTTCCTGGGGCTTGCAGAGGGAGAAATCCACACCTATGGCATCACTCAGGATCCCAGCCCACGTCCTGATGCTCTGTGGGGAAGGTGGGGATGAGCCAGGACAAGGTGTTTGTCCCATCCCAGCCATGAATATTACATCTCTTTTTTCAATTAGAAGGAGCACATTTAATTAACCTTCCTCCAAGGGCGAAAAAATACCCAACCCAAAAAACCAACGTTTATTGTCATTTTCTCAAGGCAGCTCTGGAGTGGGAAGGTGGGACTGAGGGAAGAGCAGAGCTCCAAGGGGACATGGAGCAGCACACCAGAGGTTCCAGCCCCACAAGGAGTGGGATTTGGGCACAATACACCACAGAAAATCCCCTGACTGTGCTCAGCTTTGGGCACAGGGAGAATCTGCCTCCTTTTAACCCCCATGCCTATGAAAACCTGTAAGCTGCAGGCTCACAAAGATTGTTTGAACCACATCCCTGTGCTGCCCCTGAAGAGTGCATCTCAAAAATCTCCATCCCAACAGGCACCTCGACTAAGAATTTCAGGTTGGATCTTTCTAAAGGAAATAAATAATAATTAAATAAATAATAATTTAATTAGTAGTGGGTTTGGAGCTCACAGAGAGAAAAGCTGCCTGTCACTTCCACAGGTTTCCTCTGCAGGGCTGTGTGTGCTGCCACAGAGGGTTCCCACTTCCCAAGCCCTGCCTGTGGCACAACCCTTATCCCAGGGAATGGGAATTAGGGAATGGGCATTTTTCCAAATAATGATGCTTCTCCTCTTGCTTTCCCTCCCTCCCCAAATTAATCTCCATGTGGGTAGTTTCCATGGCCAGGAGGAGAGGAGAGTGTTGTGGTGAAGGTGGGAGCTGAGTGAAAATTGTCCTTTCCTGGAAGAATGATGGAATGTTAATAGGGGGCAGTGGGATGTGGATTGGTGGGGCTGACAGGAGGGAATGAGGACTTGGATTTGGGATTTAACTGTGTCTAAGTGTGTCTAAGTGAACGCAGCACAGTCACCAAAGGGGCTGATGGCATCTCTCAAGGTGAGGGGTCCAGGGTGGTGTTTCCCACATTCCCGGGACGCTGAAACCCAGCCTTGGATTTGGGATTTAACCGTGTCTAAGTGAGCGCAGCACAGTCACCAAAGGGGCTGATGGCATCTCTCAAGGTGAGGGGTCCAGGGTGGTGTTTCCCACATTCCCGGGATGCTGAAACCCAGCCTTGGATTTGGGATTTAACCGTGTCTAAGTGAGCGCAGCACAGTCACCAAAGGGGCTGATGGCATCTCTCAAGGTGAGGGGTCCAGGGTGGTGTTTCCCAAATTCCTGGGATGCTGAAACCTGGCCTTGGGGAGAACTTGCAGGGAACAATGAGGAAATGGGGGATAAGACCTGAGGGATGGGCAGGTTTGACACGCTGGAGAGGGAGGGGGGATGAACCTCCAGGTTACACCCAGGGGGCTCCAGCTCGGTGACGGATCAGTTTGGGCAGTGAATTCACCCCGTTTGTCCCCATTTCTGTCACTCACAGGGATGTGGGCTGGGGACACCAAGCATGGCACTGTCCTTGGGCACCCACAGCCCTTTGGTGAGCAGCACAACCACGGCTTTCCACAGCAGAGGTCTAGTCAATCACAGAATCCCAGAGTGGTTCGGATTTGAAGGGACATTAAAGCCCATCCAGAGCCATGGGCAGGGACACCTTCCACACTGACCCAGGCTGCTCCAGCCTGGCCTGGGACATTCCCTGGATCCAGGGGCAGCCACAGCAAATCTGGGCACTCTGTACCAAGGCCTGCCCCCCTTCTAGGGCAAGATATCTCCCGAATCTCCCGAATTCTCCCCCTACCCTCAGTATAAACCCCTCCACTCCCTCCCGACCTGTACCAACACAACCACCGACCCAAAATGGAGGCTCTGAGCTCTCCCGATGTTTTTCCCCCTTTCCCCAGCCATGCCCACGCCGTCCCCTCAGCCGGCGGCCGGCCTACGAGTCCCATGGCGCCGCGGGCCGGGGGCGGGGCGGGCCTTTGTGCGGGCGGCATGCGGGGGAGCCGCGGCTGGAGCCGGGGCTGGAGCAGGAGCAGGAGCAGGAGCCGGAGCCGGAGCAGGAGCAGGAGCAGGAGCAGGAGCGAGCCCGCCCCNTCCCCTCAGCCGGCGGCCGGCCTACGAGTCCCATGGCGCCGCGGGCCGGGGGCGGGGCGGGCCTTTGTGCGGGCGGCATGCGGGGGAGCCGCGGCTGGAGCCGGGGCTGGAGCAGGAGCAGGAGCAGGAGCCGGAGCCGGAGCAGGAGCAGGAGCAGGAGCAGGAGCGAGCCCGCCCCGGGGGGAGGAGGAGGAGGAGGAGAGCCATGACGGGCGGCGGCGCGGCGGAGCGCCCGCGGTGGTAGAGCCCGGAGCCCGCCCGGCGCGGCGCGGAGCGGCCGCCATGGGCAACGCGGGCAGCGTGGACGGGCAGCACACCGAGCTCAGGGCCCACAGCGTCCCCCTGAAGCTGCCCATGCCCGAGCCCGGAGAGCTGGAGGAGCGATTCGCCGTGGTGCTGGTGAGCCAGAGCCGGCCCCCATTGTCTGCGGGCAGCGCCGAGGGGCCGCCGCCGAGGGGAAAGGGGGGAGCGCAGCCAAGTTGGCTCGGGGAGCGGGCCCGGGCACAGGTGGGCTCGGCCGGGCGGTGCCGCCCGCGGGACGGGCCGAGGCTTCTTTGTCTGTGTCGGCAGCCCCTGAGCCCCCGCCGCCGAGCCCCGGGCCGGGCGGGACCCGCCGCTGGGGCGAGGGGAGCGGCTGCGGCCGGGACACCGATCCTGGTTCCTTCGGGGGCAGCCGGTCCTGGTTCCTCCGGGATACCCGCTCCTGGTTCTTTCGGGGACACCCGCTCCCGGTTCCTTCGGGGGCAGCCGGTCCCGGTTCATCCGAGATACCCGCTCCTGGTTCCTTCGGGATACCGGGTCCTGGTTCCTCCGGGGGCAGCCGGTCCTGGTTCTTTCGGGATACCCGGTCCTGGTTCCTTCGGGATACGCGATCCCGGTTCTTCCGAGATACCCAATCCCGGTTCTTTCGGGGACACCGGGTCCTGGTTCCTTGGGGACACCCGGTCTGGTTCGTCTGGGATACCCGGTCCTGGTTCCTCCGGGATACCCGGTCCTGGTTCTTCCGATACACTCGGTCCTGGTTCCTCCGGAATACCCAAACCTGGTTCCTTCGGAGACGTCCGATCCCGGTTCCTCGGGAGCACCCGGTCCTGGTTCTTTCGAGGGCAGCCGATCCTGGTTTTTTCGGCGACACTCGGTCCTGGTTCCTCCGGGGGCAGCTGGTCCCGGTTCCTTCGGGATACCCGGGCCTGGTTCTTCTGGGGGCACCCGCTCCTGGTTCTTTAGGGGACACCCGGTCCCGGTTCCTCCGGGGACACCCGATCCTGCTCTACCCGGGACATCCCGCTTCTGGACACCCGGCCCTGTCCCCTCACCCAGCCCTGTCCCCTCACCCGGGGACACCCGGCCCTGTCCCCTCACCCGGGGACACCCGGCCCTGTCCCCTCACCCGGGGACACCCAGCCCTGTCCCCTCACCCGGGGACACCCAGCCCTGTCCCCTCACCCGGGGACACCCAGCCCTGTCCCCTCACCCGGGGACACCCGGCCCTGTCCCCTCACCCAGGGACACCCCATCCCTGTCCCCTCACCAGGGGACACCCCATCCCTGTCCCCTCACCCAGGGACACCCGGCCCTGTCCCCTCACCC
>SWJQ01000611.1:514264-542547 GCA_007252995.1 Zosterops borbonicus | reverse complement strand
GTGGTATTGGGAGGTGAGAGACACTGAAGTGGGTTTAGGAATCTTCTGGAAAATGAGATTTCTAAAATCCAGATGGGCTTTAGGGTCCTTCCAACCCAAACCAGTCTGGGATTCTGGGATTCCTCTTAGGGACAGCTGTGATTTAAGGAAGGAATGAACATTTTCCCTGTCCATCACTGCCACAGTTCCCTTGTCCAGCAGCTGAGGATGCCCAGCCTGTGATGAGCCAAGTGATCCCTTCTACCACATTTTATCACATCACAGTTATTTATTAGGATTGTTTTTCCACTCTCCATCTCCTGGTTTTTGCCTGGAGCAGATTTCCCAGAGCAGGTGGGACCTCTGAGATCTCTCTGCCAGGAGAGCCCAGAGCTGCCTTCATGTCCTTTTCTGATGTTTGTGCAAACCCTGATGCCATTTTTTCCTCCTTTTATGTCACATTTTGATCTCTGGGAAACGTCACCTATCCAGGTGTTAAGGCAGTTTCTCAGTTCCCAAAATAAAATAAAAAAAAAAGCTTTATTTTTACTCCAGATAAAACAACACCTATACTTACAAACCTTCCAGAACAGACTTTTTAGGTGGTGCTTTACACTGGATTCCTCCCCCTCTTCAGTGCTCGACTCCTCAGCTCATATGAAAACATAAAACTTCCTTTTTTATTATTATTATTTTTTTTTCATTTTAATAGGCAACATCTTTTTTCCCCTGGGTTGTGGTAGCCCCACATTTTGCAGGGCTTTATGTTACATGAACAACCATTTCACTTGGTCATACCCAATTTAAGTTGTAGGCAGATTTTTACTGGCCTTTTTCCTTAATAGTTAAATCATCTGGAAAACAGATTGGAGTTTTTATGTTGTGTGGAGTTTTTTGGGTTTTTTTCCTGAGGTAAAACCAGCCTGAAAATCACTATAAGTCCCACCTCAGCATGGGATACATCAGGAACAGTTTAATAGTTTTTAAAATTCAGTGTAATCAGGGCAGTGGTTGATTAAACGCCACAGATTGGTGGTTTTTACCTTCATATGAGAAGGTAAAATTTCTTTTAAATAAAATTTCTTCTTCCTATTTTTTTTTCTTTCAAACAGCATCCCAACCTAAAACAGAACATCTTCAAATCCTCAAAAAATCCCTTTTAAACATCAAATAATTGCTGATAACTCCTGAATGAGGAAACCTCAAATGAGATTGAATAAACTCCATTATCCCAGTATTTGTGCATGAGATGAAGGGAATAATGGGAAAAGCAGAGCTTTGTTCATGGATCTCATTTCTTGCTAGGAAATGAGTTGGAGTGGGATGGAGACAGAATTGCTGCTAATTGGCAACTAATGGATCAGCAATTTTTCCAAACAGAAATGGGGAGAAGGCAACCTCAGTTCTGCAGGATCAAATTGGATTGTTTGGAGCACAAAATTCAGGCAGAAATGAAGCAGGAGCTCATGTGGGTACAGCACTGGAGTGCTAAAAACTGCTAAAATTGTGTAGGATTTGGTGATCTGACAGCTCCATGTGGGATGGTCAGAAATGCTGCTGCCCCAGTCACGTTTCTCACCCAACCTAAAGAGATTTTTGTCTCTGGAAATGTCTCATTTCAGGAGTGAGTCCCAGCTCTCTGAGCAAAGTGATATTTTTGTCTTTATGTGGGATTATTAGAGGTGGGATTCCAGCAGAGGTGTTGAGATCCATCAGGGATGGATGGCTGGTAATAAATGGAGATGTTTTTATCTGAAATGTTGGTATTTAGGAAAAGGTTCTGTAATCNCTGGAAAACAGATTGGAGTTTTTATGTTGTGTGGAGTTTTTTGGGTTTTTTTCCTGAGGTAAAACCAGCCTGAAAATCACTATAAGTCCCACCTCAGCATGGGATACATCAGGAACAGTTTAATAGTTTTTAAAATTCAGTGTAATCAGGGCAGTGGTTGATTAAACGCCACAGATTGGTGGTTTTTACCTTCATATGAGAAGGTAAAATTTCTTTTAAATAAAATTTCTTCTTCCTATTTTTTTTTCTTTCAAACAGCATCCCAACCTAAAACAGAACATCTTGAAATCCTCAAAAAATCCCTTTGAAACATCAAATAATTGCTGATAACTCCTGAATGAGGAAACCTCAAATGAGATTGAATAAACTCCATTATCCCAGTATTTGTGCATGAGATGAAGGGAATAATGGGAAAAGCAGAGCTTTGTTCATGGATCCCATTTCTTGCTAGGAAATGAGTTGGAGTGGGATGGAGACAGAATTGCTGCTAATTGGCAACTAATGGATCAGCAATTTTTCCAAACAGAAATGGGGAGAAGGCAACCTCAGTTCTGCAGGATCAAATTGGATTGTTTGGAGCACAAAATTCAGGCAGAAATGAAGCAGGAGCTCATGTGGGTACAGCACTGGAGTGCTAAAAACTGCTAAAATTGTGTAGGATTTGGTGATCTGACAGCTCCATGTGGGATGGTCAGAAATGCTGCTGCCCCAGTCACGTTTCTCACCCAACCTAAAGAGATTTTTGTCTCTGGAAATGTCTCATTTCAGGAGTGAGTCCCAGCTCTCTGAGCAAAGTGATATTTTTGTCTTTATGTGGGATTATTAGAGGTGGGATTCCAGCAGAGGTGTTGAGATCCATCAGGGATGGATGGCTGGTAATAAATGGAGATGTTTTTATCTGAAATGTTGGTATTTAGGAAAAGGTTCTGTAATCTGAATTTTAGGAGGTGATGCAGGATAAGGGGTTGGTCCAGGGGGTGAAACCTGCCTTGATCCAGGGAGTTCTTTGGGAGCTGGGGAATAAATGAATTACTGCAACAACTCAAACTTTAATTGAGTCACCCAGGAAATTACTGGAAAATGAGCCTCATTTTTATCTCCTTTATCTCCTTGTGGGGTGCTCTTTGCCAGCCTTTGTTTGCCAGAGTGAAAAAACTTCCTGCTGAACACAGAAAAAGCCAAAATTAAAGAGTTTTAATTTTGGATTTTGTGACCCTGGTTCTCTTGATAAAGATGGAGCTTGGAGCAACCTTTGCTGTCACCACTGAGGTGACAACCCTTCCTCAGAGGGTCTGGCCCCCAAAATCCCTGGAGAAAGGAATTTATCCTCCCCATAACGGCTTCTGAGGGTTTTCTGAATGCAGGGGGAAAAAGGGAATTTGGCTGTTCCCAGCAGTGATAACCTGGGGGTGAGTGGACCTGTGCTGTGTTATTGAATGCTCACGTTGTTCATCACTTGAGCACTTTATTTGAAGGTCTGGGTTGGAATAGATTTGCTGTTGTCTCCTCCTGTAGGTTGAATTTCTCAGATTTATTGGTTTTAAACACTCTATTTTCATTCTATTCATTTGATCTTTGGGAAAAGATATTTTCTTTCCCTTTTTTTCCCCATTTGGAGCCTGGTGTGTGGCATCCCTGCCTTTCCCTCATGTTTTCCTCACCTTTTCAAGTGCTCAGGACTCTTGAGTTGTAAATATTTAGATGTCTGTTTGGATCTAGTTTGTGAAATCCTTCCTGATGCTGGAATAATTTATCTCATCTCTTCATTTCCTCCATCCCTGCACTTTATAGATTTTTTTTTTTTATTTATTCTTTTATGCTTTAGTCAAACCTGAATCTGAAGATGGAGGAGTTGAACTTGTCCAGTCTCTGTGTGTTTTGGGCCAGGGTGGTTGGTGAGCCCAGTGTGGCTCCTGAAAATGTTCCTTTATTTTGTGTATTCCCTTCCCTTGGCCACCTCCCTTCCAGGGGTTGTCTTCTCCTTCTCCTCCTTCTTCTCCTTCTTCTCCTTCTTCTCTTTCTCCTTCTCTTTCTTCTCCTCCTTCTCCTCCTTCTTCTCCTCCTTCTTCTCCTTCTCCTTCTTCTCCTTCTCCTTCTCCTTCTCCTTCTTCTTTCTCCTTCTTTCTCCTTCTTCTTTCTCCTTCTTTCTTCTTCTTTCTCCTTCTTCTTTCTCCTTCTCCCCCTCCTCCTCCTCCTCCTGTCCTTCTCTTTTTTATTTCTCCTTCCCATCTTTCCTCCTCTTCCTCCCCATCCTTCTCCTCCTCTTCCTCCCTCTCATGATTCCATCTGCAGCTTTTTATTTTTGTAGCTGCCTCCTTTTCTCTGGCCTGATCTAGGAGAGCTTCTTTTCCATAACTTAATCCTCCTCTGCAGAAATCAATCCACTTTTGTCTGGTTTTTTGTTTGTTTGTTTTGTTTATTTTTTTGCCTGCAGACTATATTATCCCTGCTTGTCTTGTGTTCAATATTCCACAGGTTTGCTGGGCCTGGCCCTTAAGTAGCTTAAGGATAAAAACGAGGATCATTTTCCAGTAATTTCCTGGGTGACTCAATTAAGTTTTAGTTGTTGCAGTAATTCAGTGCCAGGGTTATTTATGGAACAATCAGTCTCTGAGGAGCCACCAGAGCTCCTGGCAGGAATTTGCTGCCCAGGAAGGGATGGCTGTGACTGGGAATTGTGGAATGGTTTGGGTGGGAAGGGATCTGAGGATTTTCTACACCTCCCACTATCCCACGTTGCTCCCACCTGCTCTTGGACACTTCCAGGGATCCAGGGAATTCTCTGGGAAAGAAAAATATTCCTTCCCAANCACTATCCCACGTTGCTCCCACCTGCTCTTGGACACTTCCAGNCCACGTTGCTCCCACCTGCTCTTGGACTTGCAAGGATCCAGGGAATTCTCTGGGAAAGAAAAATATTCCTTCCCAATGTCCCATCCATCCCTGCCCTGTGGCAGTGGGAATCCATTCCCTGTGTGTCTGTCCTGTCCCTCCATCCCTCACCCAAAGCCCCTCTCCAAGGGATTTGCATCTTAAATCCAGGATATTTTCCCATTTATAGCCAAGCCTCAGGCTGTGTTTTCCCACTGGGTTGGGAGCTGGGAACAATTTCAGCAGGGCACAACTCAGGCAGGCAGAGCTGCTCTCTGAGCACCATTCCTGTTGGATAAAACTCCTGCTGTCATTCCCTATTTTATTTTATTTTTTTGTTTTGTTTTTCCCAACTTAAACACAGCCCAATGTAAGGAAGAGTGGCTCTGGCCCACAGATGTTGAGCATGAATCACTCTGCTTTGTCTTTATTTCTCAGCTGGGGTTAACTCCTGGCCTGTGGAAAATAAAAATGGGTTTTTTATTGCCTGGTTGTGGAGCTGGAGCACCCAGCACAATGTTGCAGCAGGATCCCAAAATCCCAAAGGGATAAATCCATCTTTGTGTTTGCCCTGGGTGGGTTTGGAACGGGGCTTTTCCTCCCCAGCATTCCCAACAGATGGAAAATCCCACAAATGGGGAATATCTCAGCCAAGGCTCTTCCCTGCTTGATTCTGGAGGAAAAATCTCCATAAATTTCTTTGAAGGCAGGAGCACTAATGACAGATGACAAGTGCAAAGCAGCAATAATCATCTTTCTGGGCATTCATTTAGGGAATGGATTGGAAAAGCTTAGGAAGCCTGAAATCCAGGATGTTTCCAGGCTCTGCTTTCCTGGTTTTTTGATGCTTTTGGGGCTCTTCTGGACTTTAAAANAGGATGTTTCCAGGCTCTGCTTTCCTGGTTTTTTTTTTTGATGCTTTTGGGGCTCTTTTGGTCTTTAAAGTAGGGTTTTGCCAGACCTGGAGTGATGCAGGAATAGATGCAGGAATATAAGCATAAATGATTAACAATTGATTGTTTAATGCTTTTATTCTGGCACTATTTAAAATGCTGACAGATGAGGATAATTAANTTTTTTTTTTTTTTTTTTTTTTTTTTTTTTTTTTTTTTTTTTTTTTTTTTTTTTTTTTTTTTTTTTTTTTTTTTTTTTTTTCTTCAGTGTAGCCTAAAACACAGCAAAACACATGAAATCAATTTTAATTTTTCAATTCCTCAAACTTCCACGCTGTCACCCCCAAATTTAGGTTTATCAGGGCAAAATTCTCCATACTGGGAGCTGTTTATTGACTCTGCACTGGAATAAATCATAATAAATTGTAATAAATCCTAGGGTTTGGCATTGTTGTGCAGGATCAGCAGAGAATTGGCACCACAGCCTTGCTTTTGGAAGCAGATTTTGGAAAAGATGGGACACAAGTGGTTAAGGGCAAAAATAAGAGAAATTCAAGGGGAAAAGAAGGTGTTATTTGGGGTTGTATTTTATTTATTGAGGGTTTGTGAGGTTTGGGCTGTTTGTGGGAGGGACACTTCCCTGAGCACTGATTTTTGTGCCTGTGGAAGGTGTTCAGCAGAGAAATGGAACTTGGGAATTAAATTGATTTAATTGCCCTTCAGCTTTTTGGCAGGGCAAGCAGAATAATCCCAACAATAATCCCAATAATTCCACTGGAATATCAGTTGGATCCCTTGGGTGGCATCTCTGGGCAGGGAGTTGGGGCAGAGTTCAAAGAGTTCCTGCACTCTGGGGCAGATTTTACTGGGCTTCAGCCACTTTGGGACAAAAATTGCCCCCTAATTAGGTTTATTCCTCATCTGGCCATCTGTTCCTGGAGCCCTCCCTGTGCTCCAGGGACATCCTGGCTCCTCTCAGCCCTTTTGGGAGCTCAGACAGAGCTGATGGGGGGATTTAGTGCTCTGAACCTGGGAGCAGCTCCCACCAGTGCTTTGGGATTGGATTTCATTCCATGGGGACAAGAAAAGGCTCCCAAGACACCCTGACAGGGAGTTAAAAACAGCTCAGGGGGACAAAGGAGCTTTTCCAGCCTCAGACTGCCTGGCTCTGCCTCCCTTGGCTTTTTGGGGGGTGCCAGGGCTCTTTTCTGTCCCTCTTTAAAACTCTGGGTTTTGTGTCCAAACCCAGCTCCCAGACAGGGGCTGCTCTGGGGATGTGTGGGGCACTGTTTTTCCAAAAATGTCCTAAATTTGGGCAGGGAAAATCTCTGTGCTGGTGTTGCTTCACTAAGGAAATCCAGAAATTTGGGAAAGTTTCACCTTCCTGATTTTCTGTGCCAGCTCAGTTTGGGTGGGATTCTATCCCAAGGGGCAGGAATCCCCTCTGCACATTCCCTGCCTGTCCAGCTCACAGAAAACTCCCTGGGTGTGTTCATTTTCCTGGCCAATATTAGATCTCAACGTGCCTGGAAAACTCCTGCCCCTGGGAGGCTGGAGATGTAGTTAATAATTGTATTTTATTAAAATTTACATAGTTCTCTTTGCCATTGTTACAGAGTAATTTTATTTTCAGGTTCAAACTGAAGCTGAGCAGGGATAGATGGGATATTGGGAAGGAATTCCTGGCTGGGCTGGAATTCCCAGATTTGCTGGATCCCTGCAAGTGTCAGGTTGGGACAGTGGGAGATGTCCCTGCCCATGGCAGGGGTGGGATAATCCTTAATGTCCTTTCCACCCCAAATCATGCTGGAATTCCTTGATGGAATGTTTTTCAGTGCTGTTGTTAATTCATGATAAGGAACAAATCCTGCAGGAGCTGAATCCTGCACAGAATTTTGTTGTCAGCCCTTCCTGTGTTTTTGAGGGAATTCTCACCACTTGAAACCTGCAGTGTTCTTCCTTTTCCTTATTTTTTTTTTTTTTATTTTTTTATTTTTTATTTTTAGTTTGAACTTCTCAGTTTCTTTCATAATCCCTGCAGATAAAAAATCAGAGGAAGAACAAAATCAGGAGTTGAGTACCCAAAGGGTTTTTTTAGGTGATGAGACACAGTGATAACAATCATGGAATGGTTTGGGTTGGAAGGAATTTTAAATCCCATGGGCAAGGACAACTCCTACCATCCCAGGTTGTTCCAAGCCCTGACCTGGAGCATTCCCAGAGATTCAGGGACAGCCAGAACATTTTGTGCTGTTACCTTTTCTCATCAAACACAACAATGTGTCCCTGGGACTTCCAAAATCCACATTCCATGCTGGGGTCAGTGCTGGAGCTGCTCCTCCTGCTGCCTCGGGGTTGGGACCAGCTGGAGCAGCCACCTGCTCTGAGCCCAGGGCCAGCTCTGGGCTTGTCAGATATTCCTGGGATTGTCAGACATTTCTGGGGTTGTCAGATATTTCTGGGGTTGTCACATATCCCTGGGGTTGTCAGATATCCCTGGGATTGTCAGATATCCCTGGGATTGTCAGATATCCCTGGGATCGTCAGACATTTCTGGGGTTGTCAGATATTTCTGGGATTGTCAGATATCCCTGGGATTGTCAGACATTTCTGGGGTTGTCAGACATTTCTGGGGTTGTCAGATATTTCTGGGATTGTCAGATATCCCTGGGATTGTCAGATATCCCTGGGATTGTCAGATATTTCTGGGATTGTCAGATATTTCTGGGATTGTCAGATATTTCTGGGATTGTCAGATATTTCTGGGATTGTCAGATATTTCTGGGATTGTCAGATATCCCTGGGATTGTCAGATATTTCTGGGATTGTCAGATATCCCTGGGATTGTCAGATATTTCTGGGATTGTCAGATATTTCTGGGATTGTCAGATATTTCTGGGATTGTCAGATATTTCTGGGATTGTCAGATATTTCTGGGATTGTCAGATATTTCTGGGATTGTCAGATATTTCTGGGATTGTCAGATATTTCTGGGATTGTCAGATATTTCTGGGATTGTCAGATATTTCTGGGATTGTCAGATATTTCTGGGATTGTCAGATATTTCTGGGATTGTCAGATATTTCTGGGATTGTCAGATATTTCTGGGATTGTCAGATATTTCTGGGATTGTCAGATATTTCTGGGATTGTCAGATATTTCTGGGATTGTCAGATATTTCTGGGATTGTCAGATATTTCTGGGATTGTCAGATATTTCTGGGATTGTCAGATATTTCTGGGATTGTCAGATATTTCTGGGATTGTCAGATATTTCTGGGATTGTCAGATATTTCTGGGATTGTCAGATATTTCTGGGATTGTCAGATATTTCTGGGATTGTCAGATATTTCTGGGATTGTCAGATATTTCTGGGATTGTCAGATATTTCTGGGATTGTCAGATATTTCTGGGATTGTCAGATATTTCTGGGATTGTCAGATATTTCTGGGATTGTCAGATATTTCTGGGATTGTCAGATATCCCTGGGATTGTCAGATATTTCTGGGATTGTCAGATATTCCTGGGATTGTCAGATATTTCTGGGATTGTCATCCATTCCTGGGATTGTCAGATATTTCTGGGATTGTCAGATATCCCTGGGATTGTCAGACATTTCTGGGATTGTCAGACATCTCTGGGATTGTCAAATATCCCTGGGATTGTCACATATCCCTGGGGTTGTCACATATCCCTGGGATTGTCATCCATCCCTGGGATTGTCAGCCATCTCTGGGATTGTCAGCCATCCCTGGGATTGTCAGATATCCCTGGAATTGTCAGACATTTCTGGGATTGTCAGATATCCCTGGGATTGTCAGCTCAGGATATTTTGGGGGTTTTTCTTTTGCTCTGACTCAACAGGAGAGTGAAAAGCTTGTGTTCAGTAAATCTGAGTCTGACTTTAGTGATCCTTGATCCAGGACTGGTTTTACCATGGGATGAGCTGTGCTTTGGCCACCTTTTCTTTGTGACCATCAGGGGGTAAATTAACACTGCCCGGGGGTCCAAACACATTTCATTTCTCTTGTTACTCTTGTTACTACTTTATTATTACAGTAATTTTATAATAATCTATTAGTGTTATTAATAATTACTAAGATTATTGTATATTCAGTTAATTTTGGGGGGGTCTCAGCAATGGTTTGAGGTGAGCCTCTCTCTTTTCCCAGGCTCTTGCAACACTCTCCCTTCCTTTTTTCATTTTAAAAAATGAAGCCCCCTTCATTTTTTAGGACATAACAGATGATGGCACAGCACAATCCTTTTTCAATTATACCACTGTGTGTCTTACAACTCCAGACCTCAATAATAAATATTTTAACCCTGCATATGAGAGTTTTCTATATTCCAACCTCAGAGTCAGGTTTGTGTACACACACAAACTCCAGATTTATTTTCAGGAAGGATGGAAATTCAGTCCCTGTGGTAGCTCCTCTTGAGTAATCAGCCTCATCCTGCATATTTCCTGTGTTTTATTTTTTAGAGGAGCTCAATTTACATTTAATTTGTGTGTATTCCTGGTCAGGTTCTGCTTTGAGTTAACTCAGAGGCAAATCAGGAGGAGCTCTCCCTGCTCTGATGCATCTCTTGCTGTCAGTTCTGCTCACAGGGGCAGCTCTCTGCTCTCTGCCCTTACAAAGAACAGATGCCCCTCATTTCAGACCCAAATTTATTTATGGTTTATGTCCTGCTCTCGCTGCACTCCCTGCAGATGATGCATTTGTGGTGGGAGGTCAGGAATGGAGAGCTCGTGTGTTTAAATTTTGCACTCCCCTAATATTAACAGTTCCTCACTTTGCTCTTTTCTGATTTTTCATTTGGGCTTCTTAAATTTGGGTGAGAGTTTGGTGCAGTTTTGTGTTTGGATTTGGCCTGTGTTGGGTCAAGGGGGATGGATTGAAATNTTGTGTTTGGATTTGGCCTGTGTTGGGTCAAGGGTGAGGGGGAATGGGTTGAAACTGCCCCAGAGGGATGGATGGGATATTGGGAATTGGGAATTCCTGCCTGGGCTGGAAATCCCAGATTTGCTGTGGCTGCCCCTGGATCCCTGGAATGTCCAAGGCCAGGCTGGAGCACCCTGGGATAGTGGAAGGTGTGACAGGGATGAACTTTAAGGTCCCTTCCATGATTCCATGATTCCATTTGGTGGAGTATTTTTGGGTGCTGGGACACAAAATTTGTCACTTTGCAATGAGGTGTTTTTCCAGCGTGGACTGAGGGCTGTTCCCTGGCTGGGGCCAGATTGCAGGGATGGAAAATAACCTGGAATTCCACCTTCCAGCTTTGACACTGTCCCACTTTGATCCCTGAATTCCAGCATGAAGTGAGCTGTGGGAAGGGAAACCCAGAAGGAATAACTCCTGAGTTGGGAGGGTAACACCTCCCACAGCAGGGATGGCTGGACCAGACATCCAAAAAACCCCAAAAATGCCTTTTTAACTCTTCAAAATAACAAGGTGCTGCTTTGCCTTTGAATTCCTCCTGCAGGAGAGCGGGAGGGGATTTGTGACCTTGCTGGGCTCTGTCCTGGCCTGACCTTTCCCTGGTGGATGCAGATCTTGGTGTTCCTGGCACCAGCAGGAGCTGCTGGCAGGGCTGGTGCTGTCACCGTCTGTCGTGACATTCCTGACACAAATGTCCCCAGCCCAGGGGTGGCACCACACTGGGGGTGCCCCCAGAGCTGGCACAGGGATCTCAGCAGCCTCCTGGCCTTGGCACGGGGAAAAATGGGAATTCTGGAGGAAGCAGCAGCAGTCCTGAATTTGGGGATGTGGTACCATTGTGGGATCACAGAGTGTTTTGGGTTGGGAAAAGCCTCCAAGGCTGAGCCCACCCTTCCCCAGCACTGCCACAGCCACCCGTGTCCCCAAATGCCACCTCCGCAGGGCTTCCAAATCCTTTCTGGAGTAGGAATTCCACCACTTCCCTGTGCCAGCAGCTGAATATCAGGATGGGTATCAGCATCTTCATTCCTTTAGTGGGATGGAGGTGAAAATTTGGCACAGTGGGGTCATGGTGGGATGGCCCCAAGTGCCTGTTCCACTGATGTTCCTGATCCCAGGAGTGCTCTGTGTGTGTCTCCTTCCCTTCTCTTCATTACTGGAGGTAATTGATAGATTCCAGTACAAAAGCTCCCTGTTGAAGCCTCCTTGAGTTTAATGAAGTGATTCTGCCGAGCCTGGGAATGAAATAAAAACCCTCCCAAGTAAGTAACCTGCACACGAGCAGGTGATTAAAGTGCTTCATTTCCATGCCTGGGATTCTGAGCCATTTATTTCCCAGACAGGCTTCCTGATTAAAGGTGAAAAATTAAGGATTGGGGCAAAAAAATCCCAAAAAACCCCTATTAAAATAAGTAATCAAAAAAAGATAATGATACCAGCAGGATAATATTTCTCCTGAACCACTTTTCCATTCTTGCAGCACAAACCCTGCTGGTGTTTCCAAGTCAAACCACATGTCTGAACAGANAATTTTTTGCTTTTTTTTTTTTTTTTTGTGCTGGGATAACTGTAAATACCTGCCTGCATTCAAGGGAAGGCGTTTCACAGGCTCTCCTTCCTTCTGCAAAATTACAGCTTCAGCTCTGGGCTTGCCTCAACACATTCCTGTCCCCAGAGCTGGGGGTGCTGGAAATCCAGGCTCTGATTTGGGGAATTCATCTTGTGCTACCCTGAGAACTTTTAAGAAGTTTAGGGGCATGAAAATATTGATAAATTATGGAATTACAGAATGGTTTTTTGGAAGGGATCTTAAAGATTTTCCTGTCCCATTACAGGGACATTTTCCTCTGTCTCAGGATGCTCCAAGCTCCATCCAGCCTGGTCTTGGACATTTCCAGGAGCAGCCACAGCTGCTCTGAGCAACAAATCTCAGCTGGAAAGATAAAACCAGCTGAGCTTTCCCTGGTTTTCCTCAAAATCAGAAAATGCTGCACTGGACAGATCCATCTCCGTGAAAGATGTAGGAATTTGGGGCTGAAAAGTAAATTGAGTGCAAAATTATTGCAGTAAATGTAAGTTCCAGAAAATAATGGATTTTGTGGAGGCATTAATGGCCATGGAATATTAATTTCTGTATGTTTGTCGTGGACAAGGGGAATTATCTGGGATAATTATGTGGATTGCACATCCAAACACGCCAGCTAATAATGTGAGGCCAAAACTGAGGCTCTGACTCAGTTTTAAACTCCCTGAGCAGGACACAGGCAGGTTTAAACTCTGTAAAATGGCCTCAGGTTTCCCATGGAGATCCCTCATTCTGGGGATGTTCAGGCACTGAAAAATTCATCAGAGCCAGGGGAGGTTCTGTGAAGAGACTCTGAACCCTGAGCTGCTTTCCAGAAATGTTGTAAATAAAGATCTCTGAGTGACTCAGAGAAATCCAAACCACTTTGAGTTTTAGGGACTTGAAAGGAGGTTTTGGGAATCCTTCTGTTCCTCCTTCACTGAGGATTTTGCCTGGCTGGAATTTTGGGTGTCCTGTGGGGCTCAGAGAGGCTTTGATGTGGTTGAAGGGACACGAGAGCTCAGGGTGAGTTGTGCTTTTTGGAGAATTTGGAGTGAGAGGAGGAAGAGGAGCCTGGAATTCCTCACAGGCAGGACAGACATATGGACAGCTCAGCTGGATTTCCCACTGGACATCTGGAAAATCCCTTTTTGAATGAGTTTTATCCTGGGGCTGGCCCTGCCCTGGGGGCTCCAGGGAATGTGAGTTTGGCTCCTGGCCCAGAGTGGCTGATGAATCAAACTCTTGATCCAAAACCAGTCAGGAGGTTTGGGAAATAAAAGTGAAAGAAAGTCACAAACGCTTCTGCTCTGGATGAAAAATTCCCCCTGTGTGGGGTCAGGGAGGAGAGGAATTACATCTCCTCGGCTCTGTGATCCTTCTGGAAGACCTTGGGGATGAGCAGGAGGTGTGCACCAGCCTCAGCTTGTCCTCCTTTCCTTTCCCTGGCTGTCAGAGGCATTTGGAGTCTGGGGAAGGGTTTTTAGGGCTGCTCATCCTCCCTGGGGCTCGGAGGTGGCAGAGGCAGTGCCCAAGGGGCTGCAGGGTTCAGCATCATCACTCTCACTTTTCTCTCCCACTTATCTCTGGACAGGAGGAGTTTTGGTGCCAGGAGCCCCCTGACAGCTGATGGATGAGGCCCTTGGTAGGGAACTGTGCTCTGGAAGAGGGATTTCAGCTGATGATGAACAAAGTTTTTGGTGGAAATCTGTTGGTGTTTAGAGGTTGCTGCAGTGAAAAGTCCCTGGTGTTGATGATTAATGAGTGACTTAATTACCTCAGTCAGAGGGNGTCCCTGGTGTTGATGATTAATGAGTGACTTAATTACCTCACTCAGAGGGCTCATTAAACTGCCCAGGTAAACTGGGCTCCCAGGGGATGCTGCAGGGAGTGTGGAGTGGCTCTGGTCACTGTGGGACAAAATTATTAATTATTAATTAGGGACCCTTCATTGCCATTGATTGCAGTGACTCTTCTACCTTGGAGTGATGTCCCTGTGGTCTCCTTTCTGTCCCTCTGGGCTCCTTTTTGTCCTTGTGGGCTCCTTTCTGTCCCTGTGTCCTCATTAAACTGCCCAGGTAAACTGGGCTCCCAGGGGATGCTCCAGGAAATGTGGAGTGGCTCTGGTCACTGTGGGACAAAATTATTAATTATTGATTAGGGACCCTTCATTGCCATTGACTGCAATGACTCTTCTGCCTTGGGGTGATGTGGAAATGCTCCTTGTCCCAAGGCAGGAGGGACAGGCAAAGGATTTCCCTTGGGATGGGCCAAATGCTGGTTCAGCCATGGTCCTGCATCCTCTGTGGGGCTGGCAGGATGAGGAGACAACCTCTGGACATGAGTGAGGAAACTGGAGAAAACACACTCAAGGGAAAAAAATCCAACACGAATTTTTCACCCCTAATTTTCCTTCACATTTTTCCGCAAGGTCAGTGCAATCTTTCAGCAGCTCTGGTGGCCTGGGAAGAGGAGGAGAGCAGGAGGGATGTTCTGAGGAGGCACCTGAGGGGTGCAGGTTTGTGCAGGGACTGGGACAACCCCAACCTTGGCACGGAGCACCACCTGGATTTTCTTGTTGTTGTAGAGCTTATGTTAAGTGCTGCTGAAAGGGGAAGGCTTTATTTTCTTACACCCACGAGTGTGTTTACTTCCTTGTACCTTCTGCAGTTCAAAGAGCCCTNAAAAAAAAAAAAAAAAAAAAAAAAAAAAAAAAAAAAAAAAAAAAAATCCCCTTCAGACAGGCACTTCTGTTGTGGTTGTGTGCTGAGAGCCTGGTGATGTCTGTGCTTAGAGGGGAGCTCGTTCACCCAAGGGTTTCCAGGAAAAACTTGGTGTATCCCATTGTCCATGGGCTCCTTTCTGTCCCTCTGGGCTCCCTGTGCTGTTCCTATGGGAACAGGCTCTGAATCCTCCCAGGGAGGGGAGGAGGAGTGGGCACAGGGACAGGGGCTCCTGCTGAAACGTGGCCAGGATTTCAAGAAAAACATGAGGGCACCAGGCATTGTTTATAATATATATATATTTTTANGTTCCTATGGGAACAGGCTCTGAATCCTCCCAGGGAGGGGAGGAGGAGTGGGCACAGGGACAGGGGCTCCTGCTGAAACGTGGCCAGGATTTCAAGGAAAACATGAGGGCACCAGGCATTGTTTATTATATATATATACTTTTAATGGTTTAGGGTCTGCAAATCATTACAGAGCACGACAGGGCTGCAGGAGAGATCTGTGGGTTAGGATCAGCTTCCCTCCTTTGGTGGGGCACTGGATTCCTTGTTGTGATCCCTGAATTTGACAGAATTCCCTTGGGATGGATTGGAGTTGAGATCCTGAAATACCTGCCAAGCTTAGAGTGGTACTGGGAGGTGAGAGGCACTAAAGTGGGTTTAGGAATCTTCAGGAAAATGAGATTTCTAAATTCCAGATCTCAAAAAGACCTGTGGGGTTTCCTCATTGAGGCCTCAGGCAGAACAAAGAATAAAGTAGATATTTATTGAAAGGCTTTTAGGATACACATTGGGCAGGACAAGAGCCTGACCAAGATAAACTAAGAATAGTCACAAAATGTCTGGCCCATCATGAGATCATACATTTTTATCAGTTTTGGTCCATTTGCATATTGGGGTTGAATTGTCCAGTTACAGCTCCAGGTTGTGAGGTCCTGTCCTTGTTTTCTCTCCTCAGCCCAGCCTTGTTTGTGCTTTTGGGGCTGAGAGTTGTCCTTGGCGTGCAGCAGGAAAAGGGTTTGTTTTGTGTCCCTGCTGTGTGCAGAGCTGAGTGACACTGACTGTGAGCTCAGGGCTGCCCCCCTGGGCACCACAGAGTCTGAAAATACAAAATTTAAAGCTTCAGGCGTCACTGGGACGTGCTTGGCTCCCTGTGCCACGTCAGCACCGTGGTTTGTTGGGGCTGCTGGGGCCTCCCTCCTCTCCTGGAGGATTTCCCTGTGTGAGTCCCATCCCTGGAAATGTGTGGATGTGGCACCTGGGGACATGGGTTGGTGGTGACCACAGGTGATTCTTGGGCTCAGTGATCTCAGAGGTGTTTTCCATCCTCAGTGTTGTTGTGATTCTCCACCTCGTCACCTTGGCAGGGCTTTGGTCCATTTCCACCCAAATGGCAAATGAGAAAATTGTGATTTTATTAACACAGATGTAAGAGCTCAGAAGTACAAACCCCCTTCCCTAGAATGTTTGCTTTTGTATTGTTTTAGAGAAATTAAAATAAACCCTGGTCAATTTGGAGGGTTGGCAGTGAGAAACCTCTGTCTGTAAATTTTGTGCCTGGAATTTTTCATCCCAAAACACAAGAAAAAAATGAAAGGCACAAAGCATTTATCTGTGCTCGTGTTGCAAATAAACCGTGTAAGAAAACAAGGGAGAAAGCAGGTTGGTGTTGACATTACTGTGGAGACAGTTTTGTCATTGTGGGTGTGGGTGTGTCTGTTTTTGTTATGAACAAGTTTCCTATTTTAGGGATTATGTCAGCAAATCAGGGGAAATAGCATTGTCTGAGATTGCGAGACGCCAAGGGCCCAAACCTGGCTGTACAGGAGGCTTTGGAGGGGATTGCCTTGGGATAACCCAGGCTGGGATGGGAGTCAGGACTGTGCCCAACATCCCTGTGGGGTCACACAGAGCACTTTGGGCTCCAGCCTGGGGTGTCCCTGTTGCTGTTGATTCTGGGCTGTGGAAGGGTGTAAATCCTGGTATTTGCTCTGTGTTGGGAGAGTTCAGAGACTCCCCATGGGATTGGGACTCATCTCCCAGCCCCAAGGCTAAAAGCAGACTCTGAGCTGTTCCTGAGCAGGAGGAGAGCACAGCCCTGCTGCTGGGATCGATGGTATTTCACAAAGAATGCAAACAGGGAGGGCTTCTCTAAAACCTGATTTCTCTTTTTCACCTTTTGGCCCAGCTCCAGGTGCAGCTTTTGGGGCTCGGTGATGCTGCTTCTCCTGCATATGTGACTGGGGGTTTACTGTGCTGCAGAGCATGAAAAGCTTTATTGTAAATGAGCCAGCAAACACATTTCCTTTTAAACATTAAAAATAGACGAGCTGCGATTCCAACGGACAGAAACATTTTTTTTTCTCCGTTTTCTTTAGATTTTTGCCTCCCTTTTCCTTTTCACTGTTGGATTCCCTTTCCAGGAGTGCAGCAGCATCTGCCAGCACAGCTTCCCCTTGATTCCTGATGAGGTTTTACCTGCAGGAGCCTCTGGCACAGGCTGCCATCACCCCGGAGTCCCTGGCAGCTGCCTGGTGCCAGCCGTGCCCGCAGTCACTGTGTCACTGGGTCACATCCAGATCCTCTCCTGGCACTGGCGCCAGGCTGCAGGCTTTTAAGATGGTTTTTTGGACGAGCTGCCTGGCTCTGAGCCACCCTTTTTTCCAGGCTCAGCTCGGGAAGCTCAGAGCACTGGGAGCTTCCTGCGGGGCGTGTGGAGGGAGCAGTGGTGGCACAGGGATTGTCCCCAGCTCACCTGGGCTCCTCAGGGGCAGCACAGGGAAATCTTTGCTCTCCAGGACAGGGACAGGACCAGGGGAAGGGCTGGAGCTGTGCCAGAGGAGGGTTAGGTTGGATTTCAGGGAAATATTCTCCCCCCAGAGGGTGCTGAGTGAGTTCTCACCCCAGAGAGTGACATTCTCAAAGCTGCCAGAGCTCCAGGAGTGTTTAGACAGCACTCCCAGGGATGATGCCCAAGGTGGGATTTGGGGGTCTCTATGCAGGGCTAGCAGCTGATCCATGATCCTGTGGCTCCTTTCCAGCTCAGGATATTCCATGATCCCACTGCAGCACCAATGCAGAATGGGCACACACAGGAATCCTGCAGCAGCCAGGCACACTGAAGGTGACAGAGAGGGCAGAGCCAGAGGCTGCTCAGCTCTCAACAAACCAAAGAGGTCAAGCCAACGTGCTGGAAGAATGGACTAGACATTAATGCTGCTGCCAATGAATGCAGCTCAGAGAACCTGGGGAGAAAATTCCAGCCGAGCGCTTGCACAGAGCGCTCCCGCCTTTGTTCAGCTCCCCTTGCGCCCTCCCCGCCTGCCCAGCTCAGGTTTTAGGGATTTTGAGATGGGAAATGCTGCCTGGGAAATGCTGGAACCTCCAGGGTATAACACACATCAAGGTTTTCCATGTGAGCTGCACATCCCTCTCTCCCTCGCTCTTAAATCGCTGGCGATGCACTTTGGAACGGCTTTTAAGCCTTTGGGATAAAACGGGAAACAATCGGAGGTCAAGTGAAAAAAGGAAGAGTTTTGCTGCAGGAGTGAAGAACGAGGGATGTAGGTCACACAGCACAGGACTTTAAAGGCTCTTTCCTACAGCTGACTTGGACTCGGAGGCTGTTTGAAGTGCACATCTGGTGAGCAGATTGAAGGTACAAAGCCCAGGGTTTGCCTTCGTTCGCTTCCCGAACATCTGACCCCGAGACCTCCCCTTTGGGGAAAGGTTTGGGATCGTGCTGGCCTCCTCTCCCTGCACGCTGCTCAAGGGGCTCTGCAGGCTCCAGAAAAGCAGGAGGCAGATTTAGCCTTCCTATTTTCAGATTCCCAACCACCTGCTGCTCGGATTTTGCACGTCCGGCCCCGGATGGGGAAGCTGGGAGCATCCTCAGGGATTTGGGATTGTGCAGAGTTACCTCCCCGTGCCCCAGCCCCACGGGACAGCTGTGGGACAGACACAGCCACGGGGATTTGGGAGGAGAGGAGTTCTAGGACATCATGAACGTGGGTTATGCCCAGTCTTTCCCTGTCTCTGGTGTTTGATGTCACTGGAGTTGCTCCAGGCTTGCGTCAGAGGCAGCCCCAGCGCTCCTTTGCTCCGACAGAAATCTGGAAGAGCTCTGCCGAAGGAGCAGAGCAGCAGAAAAATATTTATAGACAGGAAGGGGATCTGGTCTCCCCCCACCCTTTGGCAGGATAACTCTCAGTTTCCTGAAGATACACGCTTGGCAGCGGTGGGACCTAATTCATCCCAGCGAGCTCCTCGGCCTTCTTCAGATGGAAAATGTCATGGATTTGTCATGTCATTTAATTTCTTCCATTCAGGCATATGTTAGGAATGAAGTCAGCTGAGGAGATCACAAAAGCAGCATTGATGCTCTGGGTCCCTGTGCATATTTCCATGGGAGGGATGAAATGCCAGCGAGTCGGCAGCTTCTCCAGGCACATCTGCCTGTCCCCAACTCCTGGGGACACCCCATGGACACCCCAAGGGGTGGGAGGTGCAGCTGGTTGTGCTCCTGGAAGCCCCATCCCAGCATCCCCACTGTGGGAGATGTTGNAGCTGGTTGTGCTCCTGGAAGCCCCATCCCAGCATCCCCACCATGGGAGATGTTTANGGATCAATAAAAGCACCTGGCTGATTTATTGGTTTTTGGAAATCGTCACGTTCCTCTCTCACACTGGAGCTGTAGGTTCATGTGNCCTGGCTGATTTATTGGTTTTTGGAAATCGTCACACTGAAGCTGTAGGTTCATGTTNTGTGACTTGATGGTGGCTCTGTCACCACTTGTAAGGTCTGAGGAGGAACCCTGTGTCAGTTCCTCACTTTTAATAGGAATAATATTCACTNTGTGACTTGATGGTGGCTCTGTCACCACTTGTAACATCTGAGGAATATTGTTCACCTTGGAGCAAGGGCAGTAATCACTCCTTTCAGAGCAGGTGAGGACTGAAGTGACTTTATGGGGAAGGAGAGCAGTAAAAATGCTGCTTTATGTGTGACAAGGATCTGGTTTGCAAAGGGAGCTGCTGTTCCATCTTTCCTGCCTGGGAATTGCTGCCTGGATGGAGCCCGGGGAGCTGGGTGTGGTGTTCCCCATCAGCTGGGATCTGTGTGCTGCCAGAGGGAATTTGATCTCCCTGTTTCCCAAACTCCTCCTCCAGCTTGTCTCCACCCAGTGAGTGCCAGCCCTGCTCCATGGGATGGCAGGAATGTTTCCAAACTCTGAGTGAGTGATTCAAATCCTTTGGAGAAGGGATTTGAGGCACAAACACCCTGGGAGGAAGGGATGGAGGAGCAAAGTGGGACACAAAGTTGGGATTTGGGTCCATCCTGCCACCATCCCACCATTCCCATGGGGGAAAACACTTGCTGGGAATTGCAAACCAGGCCTCAGTGTTCCTGTGGGTTTCCCAGTCCCATGGAGCTAATCCCAAAAAGGATTAAGGGGTACGAGTGTGGGTTAGTGATAGGAACAAGCTGTGGGTCAGGGAGGGATCAATGGAAAACTCCAAGGAAGGGATTTGCTTTCCTGGCTCAAAGGAGAGGCAGCAGAAGTTGTGAAAGCCTGGGAAGAGCCAGGGATATCTGTCCATTTATTTATATTTGTGGTGCTTGGCCTTAAGTTGTGTTTTTGTATAAATAATGGGATTCCCATGAAGGCAGAACCCACACAGTCACCACAGGCTCCTCTGTGCCCACTTCCCACTCAGCTGGATTATTCCTGCAGTCACTGCCAAGTGGGATTTGGGCTTGGGCACTGCCTGGAGGGGGAATTTAGAGATGGGAATGGCCTGTGGAGGTGCAAATAGATCCTCACTGTATTTGCTGAAGCAAAATCTGGTCTCCTTTTCTGGGATGGATCGTGGTTTGTTGGGAATTTATGCAGCTGCATCCATGCAAGTGCATCATTCCCTGATAAACCTGGGAGTGACCATCACCTCGGGATATTTAACTGGAGTGGAACAGTTAATTGATGGCTGGTTCCTGTTGTTATTCCTGGTGTTGGGAACCACCTGGGCGTGAGGAAGGAGCAGGAAAATCTCTGTTCCTGAGGATGGAGAGTCAAAGGGATGGGATGGCACTGGGAGTGGGAAAGGCTGTAGGAGAACACCCAGCTGGGGAGTGTTGCAAGAGCAGCCTCGTGGAGAGGGAAAGTGATTCCAGCTCTGGGCTGCACCAGGGGATGTGGTCAGTGCTGGAAGTGCTCTGGAGCTCCCCCAGACAAGTGCAGACCTTCCCTCAGAGTCACCCCCTGCCATCCTGGCCTGTGCATTCCTGCCGGGGTGCTGTTTGTCCTGTTGGGATTTTTGTGCCTGGGAATGCTGGTGCAGGGCTAACCAGTCTCCCCAGTCCTCCCCCATCCCTGCTTTTCCCTGCACGGCTCTTCTTGGGAAGAGATTTCCATCTGTGCCAGAACGTGCAGGGATTTTGTGCCCGGGATGCTTTTCCCCCTGGGATTAATTGAAGGCTCGTTTTATTAGTGCCCTAATCCATATCTGCATCCCTGCCCTGGCTGGGGGATGCCCTCCCACCTCAGGCAGGATTTCTGCTCCCTGCAGTTGTGCTCTGGGGGTGAGGACACCTGGTGGGACTGGCTGTGTATCCACAGCTCCTCCTGCTCCATCTGTCAGCCCCAGTGAGGAATTCAGGGAATACTGCAGGAACAGGGATGAGGAGACTCTGACCCTGCTGCCTGCACTACCCATCACCATTAAATAAGAAAACCCCTCTGATACAAGATCTGTTTTCCCTTGTCCTCCTTGGTTTTTTGGGGGAGATCCCACAATTTTTGAGCAATTCCTTTGTGTCTGTAACTGAGGGAAAACTTGCACAATCCTCCCCAGGATGGGAAAACCAATGGAGTTTACTTGACAGACTCTCAGTGGAGGAGGTTTATATATTAAATACCTTTTAATTAAAGGTGAGGAAACCGAGATGTGGCGAGATTAAGGACCAGTTTTCTGCAGAGGCTCAGTGGCTAGTCAGGACTAGATTTTCAAACGAGCTCAGCTCCTCTTGAAGGCAGTAAATGAACAACCGGATTTTCCAAGCATCCCATCAGGTTAAGAGCTGAGCCCTTCCAGCTGGGCTCTAATTGCCAGTGGGAAGAGCCCACCCCGGGCACTGGGAGGGTGTTCTCTCCCTCTGGAGTGGCTCATGGAGTTGTTTACAGCAGAACTGGCTCCCTGGAGGAATGAGAGCTCAAAGCTGTGAGTGCTGTGAGTGTGGCAGTTCTACAGGGAGGTGCTGGAGATGCTCCTTCCTCACACAAGGTCTGTGACCTCAGAGGGATGAGAAGTGTCCCAGGCCAGGAGAAGAGCCCATGTCTGTAGGGAAAAGGGAATCCTTCATCCTTTTTGTTGTGCTTTATCAGCATCAATGTCATCAGTGTTGAGGTTCAGCATCATCTGTGCTGTACCTGGCCAGGAAAAGGAATAGAGCTGGGAAAGGGCTGGAGAATTCCTGAGGGAGATGGGAAAGGGCTGGAGAATTCCTGAGGGAGCTGGGAAAGGGCTGGAGAATTCCTGAGGGAGCTGGGAAGGGGCTGAGCCTGGAGAAAAGGAGGATCCAGAGGGATCTTTTCCCTCTCTGGAATTCCCTGCCAGGAGGGCACAGCCGGGGGGGATTTGGGATCTGCTCCAGGGAACAGGGACAGGAGGAGAGGGAACGGCCTCAGGCTGGGCCAGGGGAGCTCAGGGGGGACTCAGCAGGAATTTCCCCATGGAAAGGGAGCTCAGGGATTGGAAGTGCCCAGGGAGGTTTGGAGTGCCCATCCCTGGAGTGTCCCAGGAATTCCTGGAAGTGACACTCAGTGCTCTGGGCTGGGGACAAGGTGGACATCAGGAACGGCTTGGACTCCGTGCTCTTGAAGGCCATTTCCAACCTCAGTGATTTATGATTCCATGGAATTCTCCATCATCCATCATAAATTTTGAGCTCCTGAGAGCTCCCCAAGTGACAGGGCTGTGTGGGTTTAAGCAGATGGTTAAACCAAAGGAGATGTTAAAATTATCAAGACCAAATTCCCTATTTTGGTGCCTTTATTGAATTGGTGCTGGAAATGTTTTCTGTTTTCCCTGAAAGCCATTGGATTCAAAGGGCATGGAATAGTCTGTGGGTGGGGTGTTGGAATATTGCAGGTAAAAATACTCAATCTGAGGGACACAGAGTGACTGAGACATCACCAAAGCTTTTCTACCCCAAGGATTGTCCAGTTCAGAGTGGAGGCTCCAGTGTAGCAGAACTGCCCTGGAAGGATGAAGGTGTTTGTTATCTCTTNCTTTAAAAAAAAAAAAAAAAAAAAAAAAAAAGGCAGTAGGAAATTTAACAAAATGTATTTTCCTGTGGAGCTGCTGAAATTCCCGCAGCGTGTCCGTGAGAGGCGGCTGCAGGAAGCTCCGTGTCACAGGGACAATGATAAATTGGGAACACTGTGCCATAATGCTGAGAGGTTGGATCCATATCCTGCATTCCCTGGGATATGCAAGGTGTCCCCATGGCAGGGGCTGGGACTGGATAATCCTAAATGTCCCTGAAGAATTCTGGGATTCTGTAACATGTTTCTATAAAAATTGGGTGTCTGGAGTGGAGGAGGGCAGGGCTGGCTCCCTTGGGAGCCCATCCTTGGAAAGAGAGACAGCATTCCCTGCTCCCAGAATTCAGGAGGGGACTGAAATCTGGAGCTGCCTGGTTTCACCAAGGTGGTTCCTGGTGCCACTTGGCCTGGAGGAGTGTTGGAAAGGAGAAGGACAAGGAGAAGGATAAAGAGAAAGAGAAGGACAAAGAGATGGACAAGGACAAGGAGGAAGATAAAGAGAAAGAGAAGAACAAGGAGATGGACAAGGAGAAGGATAAAGAGAAGGACAAGGAGAAGGATGAGGGGATGGACAAGGGGAAGAACAGGGAGAAGAACAAGGAGATGGACAAGGAGAAGGATAAAGAGAAAGAGAAGGACAAGGAGAAGGACAGGGAGATGGACGAGGAGAAGGACAAGGAGAATGACAAGGAGATGGACAGGGAGAAGGATAAAGAGAAGGACAGGGAGAAGGACAAGGAGAAGGATAAAGAGAAAGAGAAGGACAAGGAGATGGGACAGGGAGAAGGACAGGGAGGTGGACAAGGGGATGGACAAGGAGAAGGACAAGGAGAAGGATGAGAAGGACAAGGAGAAGACAAGGAGGGGCAGGTTGGGGTTTGACAGGAGCACAGCAGGGAGGCTCCAGGCGGCCGAGCCGCTCCCCTGGGAAGCGTGTCCATGGAGCTGGGAGAGCTGAGGTAACTCTGCATCCTTTGCCAGATGTTTCCCATCAATATTCCTGTGGCTTCCAAGAATTATCTGGGGTGAGCTCACGGGGAGAGGGAACAGCGGCGCCTTCGCCCCGGCCGGGAAGAGCAGAGTGACATTCCAGGGACCTCGGGGATGCTCCAGAAACTTCCTTGAGGAAATCATGGGGTTTTTTTTTTACTAATTTCTGTTCTGAGGGTGTTGCTGCCCCCAGAGATCCCAAACAGCCAGGACTTGTTTCCCTGGACATGAGTTGGATGGGGATGCCAGCAAATCCTCCAAAGAGTGCAGGGGGCAAGGAAAAGAGGGAATTCTCCAAGGAATTAGAGGTTAACTCCAGGTTATTGCAGATTTGTCAGAAGCAATGTGGTTTTTTAAAGCCTTTCTCATGCATTCCCCCCCCTTACACCCACAGACACCAATATTTTATCTCAGGCAGGTGCACAAGCAGCAGGAGCCTGGCACAGAGGGATGGGAGGGATTTAAACCTGTCCAGTCTGGCCTTGGACACTTCCAGGGATCCAGGGGCAGCCACAGCTTCCAGGAATTTCCAGGAATTCTTTCCCAATATCCCATCTAATCCTCCTCGTGCCTTGCCCTGCATCAATTTATTGTCAGATCTGTTGGATTCATGTATCCAATAATATTTTTTCCCCACTCTGGAGGGCACTGTATTTTATTTTTTATGCCTATTATTGTTGCCTGACAGCTTTTAGAATGCCACAGCAATAGGATTTTAACCAATTACTGTGTAAAGCCTGATCTGCAGGAATCATTTTCCTGGTGTGGATGAGGAGATGAGGGAGAGCAGTGGGAAGGGCTCTTGGCTTGAGCTGCTGCCCCAAAGGAGTGGGTGTAGGATGGGCTGGAGTGTGCAGGATCCTCCAGTTTCCTGCTCTTTTCTCTTTATTTTTCTTTGTTTTGTGCACAGCCCCTGCCTGGGTGCTCTCCCCCAGCTTCTCCTTCCAAACAGGATTTCTGAACGTGGGGAAAGGGTGTTGGAGGAGGCATCCAGGAGTTAAATGCTGCCTGGAGTATCAAAGCACTGGGAGTTTTCCATAGACAAATAAAAGGGGAATTAATCACCAAAATATCTGTTATTAAAAACAAACCGCCGGGGGATTTTTGGGTGTCTGATCAGGGCAGTCAGGAGATAAAATGTGAGATCCAGGCAGTGAAATCTTAGCTTGATTTAGGCTGGGAGGGTTTATTGCTGTTTCCTTCTCTCTGAGCAGGATTTCAGTTCTCTACTCAAGAGTTTTTAGAAGTTTCCAGTTGGTTGTGTAAGGGCAGGGGTGACCCCAGGGAGCAGTTCCTGTGTCTGGGGGAGCCCAATCTCACAGGAAGAGATCCCTGGAAAATTCCCAGTGACATCAAAAGGAAGGGGACGGGGAGCAGGGAACACGAGATCAAACCCCAGGGATTATAACTGATGTAAATCTGAGCCACTGAAACACCTAAAAGCAAGGAGCTGCCTCCATCACCTCCTTTGCATGTGGCATTTATTTCTTCCATAGGGCTGTGTTTCAAATTAATTCCTGTTAATTGAGGTTGCTCCAGTTGCTCTCCTCACCTTTTGTCATCCTGGATGACAATTTAATTGGGTCAGGAACACTATTTTTGGCTTAGCTGGGGACACAACCAGCTCAGGCAGCAGCAGCACCAATAATGAAAAGCCAAATTAATTCCTAGTGAATTTGGATTGGGTGAATTTTGGCTTTTAGGATGGATGTGACCTGGCTCCAGGTGCTCCTGCAGTCCCTCCCCACTGCAGAATCCATGGACATCTGTGCTCATTACTCTTAAAACTGCAACAACTCAACTTAAAAAAGCTTTTATTACTTTTCTTACTCCTGCCCAGTTTTCCACAGTCATTTTAAACCACAGATTTGTCACTTTGCTGCAGGAATTGCTAAAGGAGAGGATGCCAAAAGCCTCACTTCGAGTTGTTATTCTAATTTTTGTCCAAAAAATTTTGTTGTTTACTTCATTGCAGATATGTACACATGGCACCAGCAGCTGGATGGAAGGATTTGGGGCTGGATTCTGCTTTCACTGAGTGGTGTAATTCCAAAATAATCCCTATTCTTGGGTTCTCACTAAGGCTCTGAGCCCAGCAGGGTTGTAGGGCTGTTTATATACAGAATTTTGGGGTTAATATATGGCGAGCCAACAAGATGTTTTGTTCTCAGTTTAAAGTGGGTTTGTCAGCGTTTCTCTGGTATTTTACTGAAAAAAAAAAACCAGAACAAAACAAGAGACACAAAAAAATCTCTGTGTCTTCTCTTTGACCCAAATGCCTGGATTGGCTTTTTGGGCTGCCAGGGAGGGTCAGAGAGTTGACAGGAATTGGCTCAGGGAGCAGCTGGGACACAAAATTCCGTGTACTCCACACACGACATGCAGGAAGTAACTCCACAAAAAACTGGAATATTTTCCTTGCACTTCCCTTTGACAGGGTAGAGATGAAATTATGGAGATCAGTGTTGATGAGAATGAGAGAATTTGTTCTGGGAGTGGGCTTGGAGTCCTCCAGAGCGGTGGGGTTTTTTGGGAATGTGTCTCTCCTGAGCACATTTTCCCAGGTGTGGAGCCCAGAGTTACCTGGATAAAGCTGGATAACCTCTAGAATTACCTGGAGAAATGGAGCTGCAGCCCTGAGGATGTGACACCCCCCAGGAGCTCCTCCAGCTGCCTCCAAGGGACACTGCATTTCCTGGAGACCACCCAGGAGCTCAGAGTGTGTTTACAGAGCTGGTTTTTCCCCTTTCCCCCAAACTCCCCGTGGTTTTCCTTTATCCCTGCCCTGCTGCAGCTCTCTGCTCCTCTTCCAGAGCTTCTGCAGCTGCAGGGGTGGGAATTTTGTGCAGCAGCAGAGGCTGGTAGGGATCTCATCTGTTCTGGAGCTGCTGGGATGCCCAATGTGCATTCCAGAGTATCCAGAAGGAAGCAGAGCCCTCCACAAACTTCATTCATTTTTTTTTTCATCCCAATTTTTAATTTTTCCTTATAACAAGAAGGAACATTGAGGGGCTGGAGTGTGGCCAGGGATGGGAAGGGAGCTGGAAAGGGGCTGGAGAATTCTTGAGGGAGATGGGAAAGGATGGAGAATTCCTGAGGGAGCTGGGAAGGGGCTGAGCCTGGAGAAAAGGAGGATCCAGAGGGATCTTTTCCCTCTCTGGAATTCCCTGCCAGGAGGGCACACCGGGGGGGATTTGGGATCTGCTCCAGGGAACAGGGACAGGAGGAGAGGGAACGGCCTCAGGCTGGGCCAGGGGAGCTCAGGGTGGACTCAGCAGGAATTTCCCCATGGAAAGGGAGCTCAGGGAGGTTTGGGGTGCCCATCCCTGGAGTGTCCCAGGAATTCCTGGGTGTGACACTTGGGGACAAGGTGGGGATCTGGGATTCCGTGACCTTGGAATGCTTTTCCAACCTCAGGGATCCTGGGAATGTTGTGACACATGAATTTGTAAATCTCTTTTGAGAGCCTTGAGGATTGTTAAACTTTGAATACAAGCCCAGTGTGATAATTAATGATGCAAATGGGGTTAAGGAGGGGGTCAGACCATGGGAAAGAAGGAGGGAGGAATCCACCTTCCCTGGATGTTGTCAGGACAGGAGCCTGCAGTGCAGGTATATCCTGGCTTTTCATGGTTTTCCACAGAAACCTCAGACTTTTGGAAACATCCTGTAGAACTTTCAGTGATCATGGAATGGTTTGGGCTGGAAAGGACCTTAAAGCTGATCCCATCCCACTCCTGCCATGGCCAGGCCCTCCTGGCCTGGGACACTCCCAGAGATAAAAAGTTCACAGGGACCTCTCCCCTCTATCCTGGGTCACCAAATCACCTTCAAAGCACCACCAGTGTGTTCTGCTCTCAGCTGAGCCTGGAGAAATCCCAATAAAAGTCTCGGACATTTGTGAACTTTAATTGCTTCAGGTTCCTAAAGAACTTTGATCCAGGAATGAAAGGCATCCAGCAATTCCCAGGGACAATTCCCCTTCCTTTGGAGGTCCTGCCTTGTTTGGCTGCAGTTAATTTGAATTTTTCAGCCACAAACAGGGATGGGGATGATTTTTCCTTCTCCCCATTGAATGGAGGCTCTTGGGGTGAGGCTGCAGCTCTTCCCTTCTCCCACATTTTGGGCTCCTCTGGGTTCAAACATTTCAAAGCTTGACATCACCCCCAGCCCCGTTTCATAGGAAAAAAAAAAAAAAAAG
>SWJQ01000611.1:476970-496901 GCA_007252995.1 Zosterops borbonicus | reverse complement strand
CTGGAGAATAAACTCAGATTGGGGAGCTCCAGGTGAGGATGGGGAGTCCTCAAAGCCTGGAGTGAGAGCAGAGCTTTGATGTGGCTGTGGAAATCTGAGTGTGAATCATGAGGACCAAGACTTGTTTGAAGTGTTTGAAAACCCTGATCTTTTTTCCTAAGCCAGAAGGGATCCAGGTTTGCTTTTCCATCTCTCTGGGAGTAGTGGGAGGTGGGAGGACAGGAGGGGAAAGCCAGTGGGGAATTAATTCTCAGGAATTTGATTTTACTGTGCAGTGTCTCATGGAGGAGGAGGAGGAGTGGGAATTCCCTTCACCCTCACCTGCCTCATCAGGCTGTGTCCTGGAAAATGAGGATTTCCTGGGATTCCTTTCATGGTCAGCAGTGCCTTTATGGAAGTGGGAGGTTTAACTCTTTTCTGGGATGGATTTTAATGTCCCTTCCTCCAACACTTCCCTTGCCAGGCTCTGCTTTTCCTGCCTTTTCCCATCCCACATTTTAGGGCTTCCCACTGACACATCCAGGGCTGTTCATGGGAACAAATGGATCAGGAGGACTCAGTGCTCATTTCCCAGCACAATTAATGCCAGGATTCATTAATAAAAGGGATCCAGACTTGAAGATGATATGATCAATAAGAGCAGCAGCCCGATGCTATTAATTAGCAATGCTATTAATTAGCAGTGCTCATGCTTTTGAGTCATTTGAGCTGCTGCTGTGCTGGTTTTCCAAAACATTGAGCCTTTTAATCCTCAGGAAAACCAGGAATAAGTTGGAAAAAGCACAGCTCAGTCATTCCATGGGATGACCCAGCGTGGCCTGGGCTGCAGGAGGGATCTGCTGGTGCTTCCCTTCCCAGCTGGGTGTTTTATCCCCCTCTCACACATGGGATGTATTTTAGCATTTTCCCTGGATAATTCTGGGTTTCGCTGGATAATTCTGCAGGAGCACTTTGCCCCCAAGGCCTGGGGCCACCAGCAGCTCCCTCAGTGCCCTTTTTCCATGGAAGGGAACAGCAGGACAACCCCAAGGGGACATGTTTGAGACCAAGGCCAAAGGCAAGCCCAAATCCTACAGATCAGTCCACAAATGAGATTTGTAGCGCCAAAACCTGCAACTGGGAGGCTCCGCCAGTTTGGACGGGGCTTATGTATTTTAACTTTGGTTAAAAATACATAAATTTCCTTGTTGCACTCTGGTTTTATTTTTAACTCTCCAGCAATATAATATTTTGGAGGTCTGCTCATACTCCCCCCAGTTTTCCATCTGCTACTGTGATTAATTTAAGGCCCAGCTCCATCCTGCCAGCCCGGAGCTGGAAGGGAATGGAAACCTCACCTAGAATTGTTTGGCACGGAGCTGCAGACATGAATAACTTTGGAATTCAGTGGAGGGGGAAAAAAGCAAAGTCCCACGTTCCTGGAGCCAGGATGGGCTTGGACAGGAGCCCGTGCAGACAGCAGGAGGCTGTGCAGGATCCAGCTGTGGCTGCTGCAGGCTTGTGTCGGGAGGTGTTGCTGAGCCGTCGGAAGCGCAGCGCTCCGGTTTCCTACAGCCCCTTCCAGGCAGGGGGAATGTGCCAGAGCTCGGCTTGTCCCCCCTTCCCCAAGCCTGGGAGCACCATGAGGTAGTGGAAAGTTGCAAGTGAAGAAGGTGGGATTGGTTTTCTGTGGGTGAGAGAGGAAGGAGCTCACCTGGGTTGGGCTGGGCTTGCTCAGCCAGGGGGGTAAAATATGNCAGCCCCTTCCAGGCAGGGGGAATGTGCCAGAGCTCGGCTTGTCCCCCCTTCCCCAAGCCTGGGAGCACCATGAGGTAGTGGAAAGTTGCAAGTGAAGAAGGTGGGATTGGTTTTCTGTGGGTGAGAGAGGAAGGAGCTCACCTGGGTTGGGCTGGGCTTGCTCAGCCAGGGGGGTAAAATATGCTGGGGAGGGATGGTTTGGGAAAGCTGGGCTGGGACAGACTGGACAGAGCTGGAGAATAAAGCAGAGATTTATTGAAAGGCCTTTAAGGTACACCTTGGGCAGCAGAAGAGCCTGGCCAGGGCAACACCCAAAGTGGACTTAAGGTGGTCACAAAATGGTCACAAAATGGACAAACGGTCACAAGGTCTCACACTTTTATCAGTTTTGGTCCATTTGTATATTAAAGTTTAATTGTCCAATTCCAGCTCCAGGTTATGAAATCCCATCCTTCTTGTTTTCTCTCTTCTGTTGTTAGTGCTTTTGGGCCTGAAACTTTTAACAGTTGTCTTTGGTGTCCATCTGGGAAAGGATTTGTTTTGTCTCCCTGCTCTGTGAAGAGAACTTACATTTAATATGAGGCTCAGAACTGCACACTTAGGCAGCACAGAATCTGAAATACAGATTACAACTGTTACAACAGAATCTGAAATACATTAAAGTCACAACCTAAGGCATCACCAGAAATNATACAGATTACAACTGTTACAACAGAATCTGAAAAAACATTAGAGTTACAACTTAAGGCATCACCAGAAACNACAACCTAAGGCATCACCAGAAATGGTTATTTCTAATCTGGGTTGTGTTTGGTAGGAGCCATCCCTGCCAGGGCCAGCCAGGGCTGGAGTGAGGATGGAAATGAAGCTGCTTCAGCTGCAATTCCCACTCACAGAAAAGGGTTTTATGGGATCCTGATGGAAGCTGGGGATCCAATTAGAGGTGGAAACCTGCTCTGCTGGCACCGAGTGGGTGGGGACACAGGGGACACAGGAGAGGACAGAGTGGGGCCATCCCTGCTGGCCCCAGCAGGAGTTTGGATTGGTTTAGGAAGGGAATAAATCTGCTCTCAGAAGCCTTCAAAGCTCTAATTGGGAAAAGATGGAAGGGAAACCACAGGACATAGACCTGTCATTAAGTAAAGAACAGTGGGATGTGTGAAGCCCACGGCTGTAAGAGCTGGAAGGGGCCAGGAGACGTTGGTGAGTCATCCCAGAAATCCACAGGGAATAAGAAATCCATGTGTCTGCCTGGGTGTGACTGCAGCAAATCTCCTGGAGCCAGCTCAGTAGCCTCTGCCTGGGATCCTGCTGCTGGGGCTGGAGTTCAGGATTGGGAACAGTGCACTTGGATTTCAGGAGCCCCCTGGGGTAGTGCCATGCAGGGATGTAAAAAAAATAATTATTGCTTCCCATGGAAGTGAAAATATCGTGGTTTAGGATCCGGTTTTCCAGCAGGGAGTGGCTGTTGAGGGTAAGAAAATCCTTGGTCCAGGTTTTAGAGAAGGTATGGTGTGGGATCATGGAATATCCTTAGTGACAAGGATCATCCAGTCCAGCCTTTGTCCCTGTGCAGACACCCCAAAATCCCACCCTGGGCATCCCTGGCAGTGCTGTCCAAGCTCTCCTGGAGCTCTGGCAGCCTTGGCAATGTCACCATTCCCTGGGGAGCCCCAGCACTGATCCTTGCTCTGAAATCCAACCTCAAATTCCATGGCACAGCCCAGGTCCTGTCCCTGACCACAGAGAGCAGAGGTCAGAGCTCAGGAGGGGCTCCAGGCTGGGATCTGAGTCTCCCCTCAGTCTCCTCCAGCTGAACAAACCAAGTGACCTCAGTGCTCCACATCTGTCCCTTCCAGACCCTTCCTCACCCCTGTGCCCCTCCTTTGGCCACTGGCAGATCTAAACATCCCTTGGGCTGTGCAGGTGGAACCACCAAGGTGGTTCTTCCCTTCCCAGTTCCCTCCAGCAGAGACCAAGACAAGGTCCAGTCCATACCACAGTCACACTTTAAATCTCTTTTTGGGAAGTGGGTAGGAGAGGGAGCTGAGCCTGGCTGCACACAGTGTCCAGAGAGGGTTTTCCCTGTAGGAGAGGGCAGGAATGTCTGGAGGGCCATGAAGTGGTTTGTGTGGAGCAAAGCAAAGCCCTTCCCATGCCAGGCTGAGCTCAGATGGCTCCAGTTGGGGGTGAGATCACTGGAAGCTGCTCCCTGGCTCTTGTTTTCCCTGTTCTCCCATCCCTGCTGAAGCCCTGCCATGGCTGAGTCCTGCTGAGGTTTCCAGGCAGGTTTCTTGTCCCCCTGCCAGCCCTGGGGTGCTTAAACTGATTAAACTCTAAGGAGATCAGAGCTTGACAAGGGCTGCATTGCAGGTAAACACACTGGAGTTTTTCCTCCAGCTGAGAGCTGTGAAATACGGCTCAGGAGTGAGGAATGGTGCTGGAAGAACCCTCAGGGAAAAATACCAAGGAGTGCATGAAATGATAAGCAGAGCTGATAAGGTGCCTGGTGAGAGGCTGAGAGGAGAAGCAAGCCCAGATATGATCAGAGCCTATAAATACTGTCAACATGACAGCAGAGATGAGCTGGAGAAGGAGTCATTGTTATCTGATGGAGAAGGAGCTCTGGGAGGAGCAGCTGGGAGAGCAGGAGGTGTGGAGAGGATCCCCAGGAGGAGCAAATCCCCCATTCCCAAGCCTTGCCTGGCTGTCCTGGTGCCCATCAGTGTGGTCAGCACTGCATCCCCTGGCACAGAATGGCCCTGGGCACCTGTGATCCTGCCAGGAACTTCCTTAAATTCCGATTTTCCTGGTTGGCTGATCCCATCAGCTGCTGCTTGTCCACATCCCTCCTCTTCCCTGGGATGGGAGAAATGAAGGAAGTCTGAGCAGAGGATGGAGCTGGGATGGTTCCAGGGATCTCCAGGACATCCTGGTGGGATAAATCTGTGGCACACAGCTTGGGAAGGTGCTCCTGGAGTGAGATTTTGGTCTGAAACTCTGATTTATTGACGATTGATTTATTGATGATTGATATTTATTGATGCCTGATTTATTGTTGTGTCCACTCACTGAGAGTGGACTGCCAGAGGTCTCCAGGGTTACCTGGGGCCAGTCTGGGAATTCCAGCTGGAGCCCAGGAGATGCTGGAGCCCAAGAGGGGCTTGGCAGATTCTCCACCCACCACTTGGTCCTGCTGTGCTCAATCAGGATGATGGAGATCCTTTCCAGAGCTGGTGTTTGTAAAGCTCTCTGTGTGTTCCTGAGTTCCATCTGGGTGTTCTGGGTCCCATCTGGGTGTTCTGGGTTCCATCCAGAGTTCCTGGATCCCATCTGGATGTTCTGGGTTCCATCTGGGTGTTCCTGGGTTCTCTCTGGGTGTTCTTGGGTTCCATCTGGGTGTTCTGGGTTTCCATCCAGTGTTTTTAGGTTCCATCTGGGTGTTCCAGTGTTCCTGGTTTCCATCTGGGTGTTCCCGAGTTTCTTTTGGGTGTTTCTGGGTTCCATCTGGATGTTCCTGGATTCTCTCTGTGTGTTCTGGGTCCCATCCAGTGTTCCTGGGCTCCATCCGGATGTTTCTGAGTTCTCTCCAGGTGTTCCTGAGTTCTCTCTGGGTGTTTTTTGGGTCCCATCTGGGTGTTCCTGGGTCCCATCCAGAGTCCTGGCTCCCCCAGGAGCAGCAGCCCAGCAGTTACTCTGCACATTCCAGGCCAGGGCTCTTGGGAAAGCCGCCCTTCCCAGAGAGCTGTCCTGGAAGGAGAGCTCACATCAAAGGAGCCAGGGAAGATTGGGATCAGATAATTGCTGCCTCTCCCCTTCCTTCTGCCTGCTGTCACTCACAGTCTGGGATTGTTATCTCTGGGGCTTGGGCACCAGCAGCCCTGGCTCCAGGATCTCTGTCATCCAGATAAGGTGGTGACTTTTCCAACCTGGATGGCTCTTGGGGTAAAATAAGGTGGCATTTCATGGTCCTGTTGGGAAGGGACTGTCCTGCAGCCCCAGCCTGCAGTGCAATGGGAGGTGTTTCCATCAGGAATGTGCTCAGGGGAAGGGAACAGGACCTGCCTGGGGCACAGAGTGGCTGCTGTGCTGTGGCAGCTCAGGGAGTCCTGTCCTCTCTGCTGTTTGGAGCTGGGTGGTCACAGAATCCAAGAATAATTTGGATTGGAAGGGACTTTAAAGCTCATCCCATGGGCAGGGACACCTCCCATTACCCCAGGCAGCTCCAAGCCCCTCCAGCCTGGCCTTGGACACCAGGGGCAGCCACAGCTTCTCTGATCAGCTGGGCCAGGGCCTGCCCACCCTGACAGGGAACAATTTTCCCTAAAAACCCAGAACCTGGAGCTCAGGGCTGTCCCTCGTGTGTCCCAGTGGCGCCCAGCCCTGGGCCAAACCCAGGGGGAGGGAGAACATTCCTGAGCACCTCTGGCATCAGGAATCCACAGGGAACAGCAGAACAGCCCCAGCCAGGCTGCCTTGGGTTATCCAGCTGGATCTGGCTGTGTGTGACCCCTGCCAATGTCCCATCTCTCCACAGAATGCCATGAACCTGCCCCCCGACAAGGCGCGGCTCCTGCGGCAATACGACAACGAGAAGAAGTGGGAGCTCATCTGTGACCAGGTGAGGAGCCTCTGCAGAGCCCTGGGGAGATTCCTCCTTCCAGCTGCTCCATCCACAGCAGCCTGGGCTGGGCAGGACCTTGCAGGGCACCAGGAGTTTGAGGCATCCCTTCCTTTTTCTCCTTTGTTGGTAACTTTGGTTTGTAAATTGGTTATTTACAATTTTGTACCAGAGCCCAGTGCTCACACTAAAAGGGTCATTTCTGCTTTGACCCAATCCACTCTCATCACCACCCCAAAAGATGGAGAATGAGGAATAAGGAAAGGAACACAAGGCACCACCCAAACTCCACCATCCTGTCCCCCATTTACCTCTATTCTCTGAACCCCAAAACTACAAAATTTTGCATCTTCTACTGTGCTAAACTACTGTTTTCACACCTTTGTGGTTTGTAATTCCTCTCTCTGTGTCGGGAGCCTCTCCCATGGGCTAAAATCAAACCCAATGTTTTCCTGGGCTCCAAGGTCTCCAAACCCCCTGGACCAGCTCCACACCCCTGTCCAGGGCTCAAATTCATTTCTTTGAGTCCCAGCTCATCCAAGGGGATGCCCTGGACTCCAACAGTCACCACTCCTGGAAGGTGTGATGGTTTGAAGTTTGTAACTGGGTGTAAACACTGCTTTATGTAATGGAAACACTAATTTATGTGATGGTCTCACGTTTACCCAATTTTTGTTTGTTCAATTCAATGTAGTGGTTTGAGTGTTTGCTAGAACTTTGCTGTGAGATAGGATTAGGAGGAAGAGTAAAGTAGGTATAAACTTCAAGGGTGTAAAGATAGATTTATTAACACACACCTAAAGGAAAAGAAATAAGAATCAAAATGAAACTTTTAAAACACTTCTCCTTTTTGGGGAAAAAAAATTCCCAATATTCTCCTGATCTTTTAAGCTTATATAACTCCAAACTATGTCCCTATATTTAATTAACCAATCTATCAATCTCAAAACAAGCCACCAATTATTCCTTTACTATTTATACTAAACCAACACACAGGGGTAACTGCAGCCACCCCAACCCATCCTGGGATTCTGTCACTCCATGATTTGTGCCCCAGATGTTTCTCAGAGTGTCCCAGATGTTTCTCAGAGTGTCCCAGAGGGCTCTGAGCTCTGCTGGAGGCTCAGGCTGAAGCTGTTTGATCCCAGCCTGGATGTGCAAATTCCCTTTCCCAGCAATTAACAGGAGGTGATGGATAAAAAAAAATAAAAAAAATTACATTTTAGGGGGGAAAGTGAAATGTGCCAAAGGTGAGGTTTGAATTTGGGGGCCAGCAGCAAAATTGGGATCTGCCATGAAGTTCAGCAGTGGTGGGTAATGAAAATAATTGATCCAGCAGGGTGAGAGTTTGGCAGGAGGTCAGGGATATTGAGGTAAATATTATATTTATGGGACATTTTCTTATTCAGTTGTTACAGTGGTGGGGTGTCTGATACAATCATGGAATTCCAGATTGGTTTGGGTTGGGAGGGACCTTAAATCCCATCCAGTTCCAGCTCCAGGGACACCTCCCACTATCCCAGATTGCTCCAAACCCCATCCAGCCTGGCCTGGGACACTTCCAGGGATCCTCTGGGCAACCTGTGTGTGCCAGGGCCTCCCCACCCTTACAGGGAAGAATTCCTTCCTGATATCCCGTCTAATCCTGCCCTCTGGCAGTTTAAATTCGTTGCACAGGTACCTTAAAATAAAGCTTAATAAAGAATTGCTTTCTTTTCCCATGAGTTTCCTGTGCAGGGAATGTAAAGCTTGAGCTATTTAAAGCTTCAGTTTACTGAGACATTGAAAAACTGCAGGAACTGCTGCGAGTGAGTGCAGATTCCTCATCCCTGGGAGTGTCCCAGGCCAGGCTGGATGGGGCTTGGAGCAGCCTGGGGTTGTGGAAGGTGTCTCTAACCATGGCAGGGGTGGGATGGGATGAATTTAAGGTCTCTCCCAGTCCAATCCAGCGTGTGACTCTGTGATTTGTGTCCCTGCAGAGCTGAGAGCTCCATGCTGAATCCCTGCTGGCCCAGGGACAGGCAGGAGCCCTTTGATCCCAGCCTGGATGTGCAAATCCCCACCTGGGAGCTGATCCACCCTCTGCAGCTGCTGCTGATTCACTGCCCAGCTCCGGGCTCAGAGAGGAGGGACCAGCAGCAGATGGGAAGGAAATTTGCAATCTGGAGTAATCAGCTCTTAACAGCTCCTTGCACAACTCCAAATCCACCCCCAGGCTGGGATGAGTCTCTTCCCTGGGATGAGCCCTTCCCATTCTTTGGAAAGGCAGGGAAGCAGCACAGGGCTGATGTGGAGCCAGCAGGAGCAGGAGGAGGTGACCAAAATCCACCTTTTCATCCATCCAGGACAGGCTGGGGTTTGTCACAGCTCCCTGGTGTCCCCTGGGGCTGCTGCCACCCCCTCAGTCAGAGCAGCGTGAGCAGGTGTCAGTAAAAGCAGCAAAATGCAGCATATGGGCTGTGAAATATTTATATCTGTCCCTGGAATAACAGGGATGAGGGCACTTCCAGGAATAGGGGCTGGGCAGGATGTTTTTTTTATTCTAAATGCAGATTTTGATTCCTGTTTTCTCTTGGTTTCACCCACTATGCCGTTTTCACCTGGTTTTGCTTGTGAATCAAGGAGGAAATGAAACCTTTCTCTCCTGTGCTGATTTTTATCTTTGATCTGAAAGAAAAAAGTGCCCAGAAATGGTATTTTCTAAACAGTCTGTGCAGCAGATCCTGACTGTTTATCTGTGGAATATTTGGAGAATATTAGGAGTTAATGCCCCAAAAAGGAACTGTCACTTTGGCAAAAATGAGATTAACAAAAATGGGGAACCAGTTTCATCATGATGAAGACAATAATAATAATAATAATAATCATCAAAAATGAGATTAAAAAAAGTGGGGAACCAGTTTCATCATGATGAAGACAATAATAATAATAATAATAAGCAAAAATGAGATTAACAAAAGTGGGGAACCAGTTTCATGATGATGACGACGATAATAATAATAATGGATATTAATCTGCCTTGAATAGGATTGTGTGCTTTGTTTGGATCACTGTAAGAGCTGCTGGGCTGGTTGTGGAGGACTCATCCCACGTGGAATTTTCTCCTCCTTTGTTTATAAACCTTCCAAATCATCTCAGCATTGTCCCCAGAGCTTGCTCCAGCCTCTCTGGATGAGGCACAAAGAAGGAGGAGAAGAGGAAAGGCAGGAAATCTGTTGTCCACTCTGGAAAAGGGTCAAGGTGTCCATCTGAGGGGTTGGCATTGGGAATGGTCCAGGCAAGGACAAAGATGCCATTTCCTGACCTGGAAATCCAGGAAATGAGATCCTCAAAGGGTTTTTTTTTTGGTGTCCTCGAGGCTTCTGTGTCCAGCTGGGTGCCAGGAGGGGCTGCACAGGGATGGGGATGTTGGTTTGGGGACATCCTGCAAAGTTCTTCATTGCCCTCTAATGGCAGCTGGTGACAGAGGTGTCACCTCAGGGGACACAGGGATGGGGGATGAGGAGATCCACAGGAGAACTGTGGGTTTGCACCCCAAACCTCCTCCTGAGGTGTTGGAGCTCCAGGACAAGGCAAGTGCTGGGTGTTTTGGGGGCTGGTGGCCAGCGTGGAGCTCTTGGGGTTGGTCAGTGGGGTCCTGGACCACCCTCAGCTTTGCTCCCAAAGGGTTTTCCTGCCCAAGGAATCCATGGATGGCTGATGGAGAAGGGCCTGAGGCTGTTCTGGGGCATTTTTTGTCACCAATTCCTCAGTGGAGCCCAGATTTCTCATCTGAATGTGCTGAGGGCACTGGGAGACCTTATGGTGCCATTGAGCCTTTCCCAACAGAGATCCAGGGGTTTTACCAGTGTCCAAACAAGGATTTTCCAGGGGTTTTACCAGTGTCCAAACAAGGATTTTCCAGGGGTTTTACCAGTGTCCAAACAAGGATTTTCCAGGGGGTTTTACCAGTGTCCAAACAAGGATTTTCCAGGGGGTTTTACCAGTGTCCAGACAAGGATTTTCCATCCCTTTTTATGGGCTGCAGGAGCCATTTAGAGCTCTGGTTTGAGAGCCTTAAAAAACCTTGTGTATTCCAGAGAATCTTCCCTGTTGGGGTAAAGAGAAGGCAGAAAACTTGTGATTTACTGAGTGCAGGAGTTGGATTTTGGGACACTTGTGGCTTCTTTCATCTGACTGGGCCACCCTGGGAGAGAAGGCTCAGGGGAAGATGAGACAAGGAGGGATGGAGAGGTTGGAGATAAAGGCACGAGGAATCCCAGGCTCAGTGATTTGGGCTTGGGAAGGGCTCAGCACCCCTGGGGTCAGAGGGAGCAGCAGCTGGGTCCAGCACAGAGCTGGCAGTGACTGCTTTGGTTAATCCTGAGGGAATGGGCCATTCTGCCTCCTCATCAGTGCAGGGATGAGCAGCTCATTCCTTGAGGACACTTCCAAAGTGACACATCATCCTGCTGGGGGGAATGGCTGGGATGGGACTGAGCCACCCTTGGGACCTGTGCGAGATGGGGAACTCTGCACCACGTTCAGGATGTGTTTGAGACACTGTTCCGTCTCCTTATCCATCTCCTTCCCAACTGCTCCNGCAGTGACTGCTTTGGTTAATCCTGAGGGAATGGGCCATTCTGCCTCCTCATCAGTGCAGGGATGAGCAGCTCATTCCTTGAGGACACTTCCAAAGTGACACATCATCCTGCTGGGGGGAATGGCTGGGATGGGACTGAGCCACCCTTGGGACCTGTGCGAGATGGGGAACTCTGCACCACGTTCAGGATGTGTTTGAGACGCTGTTCCATCTCCTTATCCATCTCCTTCCCAACTGCTCCCCATCTCCTCATCCATGTCCTTCCCCATCTCCTCATCCATGTCCTTCCCCATTGCTCTATCTCCTTATCCATCTCCTTCCCCATCTCCTCATCCATCTCCTCCCCATCTCCTCATCCATGTCCATCCCCACTGCTCCCATCTCCTCATCCATCTCCTTCCCCATCTCCTCATCCATCTCTTTCCCCACTGATCCCATCTCCTCATCCATCTCCTCCCCATCTCCTCATCCATGTCCTTCCCCACTGCTCCCCATCTCCTNCATCTCCTCATCCATGTCCTTCCCCATCTCCTCATCCATGTCCTTCCCCATTGCTCTATCTCCTTATCCATCTCCTTCCCCATCTCCTCATCCATCTCCTTCCCTACTGATCCCATCTCCTTATCCATGTCCTTCCCCTCTGTTCCCCATCTCCTCATCCATCTCTTTCCCCACTGATCCCATCTCCTCATCCATCTCCTCCCCATCTCCTCATCCATGTCCATCCCCACTGCTCCCCATCCATGGGGTTTGTGCACTCCCAGCACAGCCTGTGGGATTCTGACCCCGAGCTGGATGCACCAAGTGCTTCCCCGGCCACTGTGAGTCCCCAGAATGAAAGAGCTGAGGGAGGATAATGATGATGATAATGAAAATCACATCTGTGCTAATGGAGAAAAATGCCCTGAATGGTCTGGGGAGCCAAGGGCTGTCGGAAAAGCCACAATTTCCTGGTTCCGGAGTGAATCCCTTTTCCAGAGCTGGGTGAGCAGGACATGGGTGAGCTTCTCTCTAGGAGCACATGGAGGAGGAAATGCACAGGTCCAGCAGTTCCTCTTGGCTGCTGGAGTAAAGCCCCCCCAGCCTCCCTTTTTTCCTGTATCCATCGGAAAAGAAAGTGCTGAGTGTGGGTGAAGGAGGCACAGGAGAGGAGCTGTGCTCCTGCATCCAGGATTTCCCCTGAATTAGGGAATCAGGGAGTGGGATGGGTTGAAAAGGACTTCAGAGCCATTCAGTGCCACCCCTGCCATGCCCAGGGACACCTTCTGCTGTCCCAGGTTATTCCAGCCTGGCTTTGGACACTTTCAGGGGATCCAGAGGCAGCCACAGCTCCTCCCCACCTTCCCAGCAAGAATTCCTTCCCAAATATCCCACCTAAATCTCCTATTTCATGTGGGAAACCATTCCCTGTGTCGTGTCCCTCCATCCCCTGTCCCAAACCCCTCTCAGAATTTAATCCCAATGAATTCTCCTCATTTATTCCCCCAAAAAGGGAAGTGCTGGCCCAGCTCATCTCATCACTGCCTGTTGTTTCTATCCTTACATTCCCTGTGCTGTTCCATCCTCAGGGATTTTCCAAGCCAGGAAAGACCTTTATCCTTGGGAATTAAGCTGGTTTTTTTTTGTAGGTGGCGGACAAAGGCAGAGTGGAGTCACTGCTGCTCCTGTCCCTGTGTCCTTTCAGGCTGCAGATAATGCTGGGGCTCACAGCAGTCACGTAGCAGAGATAAAAAAGGGTTTCACTCAGGATTTAGGAACTTTGTTGTGTCTGAATGGCTCAATCCAGGGAAAGCCACCGAGTCCCAGTCGTGATGTCACCCCACAGGATTTGCTGAGCAAAGTTTGGCCGCTCCAATCCGGATTTTTAGGCCTTTTTTATTTTTTCAGACAGTGTTAAATCCTGAGTTTGGAAGCAGAGCCCTGGCCAGGGAGTGGGTGGGAATTGCCAGAAGTGGAGGGGAGGAGCTGACAGGAATAAAAGCAGGGATTTTTTAACTCTTTAATTATTTTCCTAAGGCACAGCAGGGAGGTGTGGGTGTTGGGATGAGGACCAGGAGAGGATCCCAGTGAATTCCAGGAAGATCAGCCTGCAGCCAGCTCCATTCCAGTCAGATTTTTGGGAAGAGGGTGGCTGTGATCAGACATCCAGGGTGACTTGGAGGCCTCACTGCGCAGCCCCAGCCCTGGCCCTTGCAGCTTTTTAATCAGCCTTTAATATAAAACACTCCGGGCTGGCTAAACCAGACAGGGATCATGGCCAGGAAAGGGCAGTTCTAAAGGCTAATCCCTCCCTGCTTTCCAAACCAGCAAAAAAAAAAAAAAAAAAACCACTCAAAGGGACTCTAAAAATGTCCCCAGGCTTAGGAGATGTTTACCACAAGTGATTTTTGGTCACTCCTCAGGTAAAAAGCATGTTTGCTGTTCATGGGTAATGTTTTCAAAGTCCTTTAACCCAAATAATTCCACTCCACAAGAATGTGCAGCATCTTTTTTTTTTTTTTTTTAAATGAAGCTGCTGCAGAGATTATTACATAAATACATAATTACAGCCAGGTTTGAGGAAAACAAACACAAACATCCAGTAGCTGTTCAATGTGCTCCTGGAGTCTCTTTAAACATTTCATTTTGAAGATTCCAGGCAATTAAAAGTGGCTGTTTGGGAAAAGCTCCTGTCAACTTCAGCAGACAAGGGTTGATGACTTGGGAGGAAAAATTAATCCAAAAGAGCTTCTCTGGAGGATTGGGCTGCACACAGCTCTGTCAGCAGCAGAGAACTCCCAAAAAGAGGGGGGGATAAATGTTTTTTTAGATAAAATAGGAAATGCCAATTGCAGAGCTGTGTGGAGGTGCATGGAAAAAGAATCCAGCTGTAAAAGAGGAAAGCCATGAGTGCTCTGGGACTTGCAGAGCTCCCTCCAGGGCTGCTGGAGCTCAGGGAAGAGTTTTTCCTTCATTTTTTCCTGCTGGCCATGATGGATTAGTTCTTTTCCAGCCAGCAGCAAGATGATAACAGGAGGAACTTGTGGTGTTCAGACAGTTGTGGTAACTGGGCAGCAGTGTCCTGTTCATTCTGGAATAACTTTGGGATAATGCAGTCAGAATTGCATCCTGACCTCATAAAGGGAGGCTTCAGATAACAGTTAGAAAATGGGAAATTTCAGGAGATGGGGATGAGATCTTTTCCTCAAGGGAAAGGGGCAGAAGAGCTTAAAGTTCTTCCAAGATACAAATGGGATGAGAATTTTTGGGAATGCTGTGAGGAGCTTTGGACACAGCACACGGCCCATGGAGCAGCTTTGGTGGGATGAAATTCCAGCTGGACATTGGGAAAACAGGCAAAAATCAGGGAGCTCTCAGAAGACAGAGCTGGTGTTGGTCACCAAAATCTGTGACTCTGGGGGGGCTGGAGATGGAGTGAGCCCTGCACAAGGTGTTGGGACCAGAGGGCAGGGCTGGGTGGGACATTGGGAATTGGGAATTCCTGGCTGGAATGGATTTCCCAGATTTGCTGTGGCTGCCCCTGGATCCCTGGAAATACCCAAGGACAGGGATTGGAGCAATCTGGGATAGTGGAATTTCTTTTTTTCCCAAGTGATTAAAAAGGATTATTGTGTTGATGCATCCATCTGCTCTCCTGACTCCTCTCCTTCCTCTCCATGTTCCTGCTGAGTTCCGGCTCCTGGACCTTCAGATGGATGTGCCACTAAAATTCAAAATTCCCACTGCATGTTTAAGGTGTCTCTTTATGCTGTTGATAAAAAATACCAAGATCCATTTAAATCTATTTTATTTGCATGCAGAGATTACCCACTGAGGAATGGAATGCATTATAAATATATGTTGTTTAATAGGTATGTGATGGGTGAGTTTTCTGGATAAAGTAAATACAGACAAATGTTTATTCCTGGTTTTTTTTTTCCAGGAAAGATTCCAAGTGAAGAATCCTCCCCACACTTACATCCAGAAGCTGAAGGGATATCTGGACCCAGCAGTGACCAGGAAGGTGAGGAGCATCCTGTTTCCTCCTGCCTGTCCCTCATTCTCAGCCAGGATGGTCCTGGGCTCCACGTTCCTTCTTGCCTTTGTGCAAATGCCCTGAAACTTCCAAGGAGAAGCAAAGAGAAACTGGGAATTTGCTGCAGTTTTCCAGCTTGGGAAGGAGAGCAGATGTTGGGAAGCTAAAGACCATCTGACATGGAGCACAGCTTGTTTTAATAATGGGAAATAATCTGAGAAAGTGTCTCTGAGCTGGGCTCTAGGCCTGGCTTTGGCTGAAGCTCTGCCTGATGGCCCTGAGCTCAACCCTGGTGAAAGGTGTCTGAGTTTGGAGTCCTTTTCTCTGGGAATTCGCCTGGCAGAGGCTCAGTGCAGCTGAGTGCACTGTTCATGGTGGTCAGCTCCATCCATGGAGATCAGCTCCATCCTTGGGAATCAGCTCCATCCATGGAGATCAGCTCCATCCTTGGGGATCAAATACCATCCATGGGGATCAGCTCCATCCATGGTGACAATTCCTGTCCATGGTGACAGCTCCATCCATGGGGATCAGATCCATCCATAGGGATCAGATCCATTCATGGTGATCAGTTCCATTCATAGTGATCAGTTCCATTCATGGTGATCAGTTCTATCCATAGGGATCAGCTCCATCCATGGTGACAATTCCTGTCCATGGTGACAGCTCCATCCATGGGGATCAGATCCATCCATAGGGATCAGCTCCTTCCATAGGGATCAGTTCCATTCATGGTGATCAGTTCTATCCGTAGAGATCATCTCCATCCATGGGGATCAGCTCCATCCATGGTGACAATTCCCATCCCTAGGGATCAGCTCCCAATCCCCAGGGACCAGCTCTNATCCATGGGGATCAGATCCATCCATAGGGATCAGCTCCTTCCATAGGGATCAGTTCCATTCATGGTGATCAGTTCTATCCGTAGAGATCATCTCCATCCATGGGGATCAGCTCCATCCATGGTGACAATTCCCATCCCTAGGGATCAGCTCCCAATCCCCAGGGACCAGCTCTATCCATGGGGATCAGCTCCATCCATGGTGACAATTCCCATCCATGGTGACAATTCCCATCCCTAGGGATCAGCTCCCAATCCATGGTGACAGCTCCATCCATGACCATCCATATGGATCACCTCCCATCCACAGGGACCAGCTCCATCCGTGGTGACAACAACAACAAGAGCCTCTAAACCCAAAACCACAGCAGAGCCCAGCAGGTCCTGCCCTGCCCTGCCCTGGCTCAGCCTCCTCCCCTCCAATCCCATCCGGGGTTGTTCCCTATGGAAAACACGGATTCCCTGGCACAAGGAAGGTGTCCGTGGCTCCCTGTGCTCCCTGTCCTTGGGCACAGCACTGCTCTTGTTGGAGGCTCCAGGCAGGAGCAGGGCACCATTTCCTAGGAAACCCTGACATTTCCCTGGATGGATTTGTTCCCAGCCCGGTGAACGGGGTCTTTGTGTTGTTTTTCTCCGGAGGGCTTTGGAGGTTGTTCCGTGTTTGGCTCCGCTCCGTGGGCTCACATTGGAGCCTTTCTTGTCCCAGGCTCCTGTGACAAGTGACAAACCCAAAGGGGCTAAAAATACCCACCCCGAGTTCCTGTCTGAGCTTGGGTTATTCCGGATCACCCGCAGCCTTTCCTCAGCCCCGGCTGCCACGGGGGGTTTCCACAGGATGGGAGAGCTCATCCCATTGGGATTTCCATAGGGATGGGAGAGCTCATCCCATGGGATTTCCACAGGGATGATGGGAAAGCTCATCCCATGGGATTTCCATAGGATGGGAGAGCTCATCCCATGGGATTTCCATAGGATGGGAGAGCTCATCCCATTGGGATTTCCATAGGGATGGGAGAGCTCATCCCATGGGATTTCCACAGGGATGATGGGAGAGCTCATCCCATGGGATTCCCATAGGATGGGAGACCTGATCCTATGGGATTTCCACAGGAATAATGGGAGAGCTCATCCCATGGGATTTCCACAGGGATGATGGGAGAGCTCATCCCATGGGATTCCCATAGGATGGGAGAGCTCATCCCATTGGGATTTCCACAGGAATAATGGGAGAGCTCATCCCATGGGATTCTTGCTGGGATTGGGGTTCGCATTGTTCCACCTGCCCTCCAGCCTGTTCCCCATCCAGGAATTCCTTCCCAATATCCCACCTGAGCCTGCCCTTACCCTTTTTCCCCCACTCAGCTCTCGCTGACCCTGCTCAGAGTTGAGAATGAGCCAGAGCAGCTGCTCCAGAGGGATTTCTCCAGCTGTTTCAGCATTTCCCATGGGCAGAGAGAAAAGGAAGCTCCAGTCCTGCTCCAAATGGGATTGAGCTGCTCCCCCTGGCTCTGTCACCTCATTTTCTACAACCTTCAAGAGAAAGTTTTGTGCTAAACCAAAGCTTTGTTTATAAAGAAATGTTTATTTATCTCCAGGTTTTTAATTTCCTTAATCCTGGAAGCTGCAGGATGTTCCTGGGAGCAGGAGGGATTTTTCTCCAAGTGTTTTTGTTGACTGCTGGGCTGTTGTTGTTGTAATTCCTGAGGATTTGGAGGAGTTCTCAGTGACCTGCTTGTTTTCTCCATTCCCTCTGTGATGTTGATATTTTTTAATATGAGCCTAATTGTTATTTTTGCTGCTCATTCCATTACAGAAATTCAGGAGAAGAGTCCAGGAGTCGACTCAGGTGCTCCGAGAACTGGAAATTTCCTTGAGGACAAACCACATTGGGTGAGAAATTTTGATACCTCTGGATCCATTTAATTTTTATATATTTTTAAATAATTTCTATATTTTTTATCATTTTATTATTTATTATTTCCATTATCATTATTTAATTATTTTAATTTTTATTATTTTATGATCACGTTATTTTATCATTATTATTTAATTATTTTAATTTTTTATTATTTTATTATTATGTTATTTTTAATTTAAATTTGATATTTAATTAAAATTTTACTTCTTAATTTAAATTAAAATTTCAATTAAAAATTTTAAATTTAAATTTCAATTAAAATTTTTAAATTAAAATTCCAATTAAAATTTTTAAATTAAAATTTTTATTTTTAAAAATATTTTATTTTTAAATTCTAAAAGTGCCTGCCTTTGAGAAAACACCCCCTTTTGCACATCAATAAGTGATGCCACTTGATTGATAATTAAAGCCTGATGGGCTTAATTAAGGGGAGCTGGGCATTTCAGGAGGATAATTCAGCTTTAATCTTTTCCTGATGGATCCATCCACATTTTTCTGGGGGTTGAGGAAAGCTTGGAGTCAGAGCACAGGGATGTGTCCAGAATAAAAATAAAGCTGCAGTTATAAATCCATAATTCCAGTTATAAATCCATAATTCCAGTTATAAATCCATAATTCACCCCCCTGCTGCCTTACAGCTTTAGCAAGGGGCAATTCCTGGAGCCTGGTGGGAATAACATCCCAAATCCAGGATTTATCCACAAAGCACCAAATCCATCCCAAACTGCTCCAGCAGAATTACCAGAGATTTATTTTTTTAATCAGACATCCCTTTTCCATCCACATTCCCACCAATTTCACCTTCCTGTGGCACCAGAAGCTGCTCCAGCAGCCAGGGAGCTTTTCCAGTGGTTTTTTTCCATCATCCCACACTGTGTCCAGCCCAATTCCATCAATTTTTTTGGGATTTTGCTCTGATTTTGAGGGAATGGGGGTATTTTAAGCCATGGGAGGAATTGCAGTCCCAATGTGGTGATGGGATCCATCCCAAAAACTCCTCCCACATCCCTGCCAGGTGTTGTTCCCTCCTTTTCCAGCACAAAGGATTCCCCAGCAGAGGTTTGAGACATCCCTGGATATTCCTGGATTGAGGATGAGCAGGAGGAACCTCAGTTAAAGAGGGAACAACCCCAGTGTTCATTCATTCCCTTGGTGCCCCTGGCTGAAGGATTCATCCCAAAACACATTTTATAAAACACCAGGCTGGTTATTTTCGCAGGGAAATGACCAAAAATTGTCCATCCTGATGATCAGAATAAATCAGAGGTGATGAATTCCCACTTCCCTCCCTGGATTCCCTCATTCCAGTGACACTCAGCCACTCCCAGAGGATTTGCAGCCCCAGTTGGAGTTCAGGGAAAAGCTGGAGCTGTGCTGAGTTTCATTTTCCCCCAGCTTTGCCCCTAAATAAATGGATTTTCACATTTTTCCTTGCTATTTTCAAAGCTTTGGAACATAACAGACCTTCCCTGAATTATTTTGCAAAACCCAGGGGTCTGAATCCACTGTTAACAGGTGAACACCTTTTGAAAAAAGAGACAAAATTGCTGTTAAATGTACACACACCCAGGACATCCATCAGAGAGTCTTTTCCTGCTTTTACAACCTGCTGGAAATCAGGATGAGATAAAAACTGAGCCAAGTCCTTGTGTCAGGAGCTGACCTTCACAGTGCTGCAAAAAGGGAATATTGGTACATTTGAAAAGGCATCTTTAAAAAACATTTTGAAAAAACCCTTTTTTTTTTCCTCCTGAGTGCTCAGACTCAAAGTGCTGCAGTGGCTCTGTCTGTAATTTTTCCTGAGGATTCCAGGGAATTCCACATCCCCAGCAAGGCTCTGATTGTTTGGATTTCTCTCACAGGTGGGTCAGGGAGTTCCTGAATGAAGAGAACAAAGGTCTGGATGTCCTGGTGGAATACCTGTCCTTTGCCCAGTATGCAGTCACGTAAGTCAGGCATTCCTGGGATTTCCTGCCAGGAATTGCATGGAAATTGGGGAATATTCCTTCATTCCAAAGGGGTTCAGCACTGAACAGGCTGCCCAGGGAATCAATCCTTGGAATGGTTCAAAAAATGGTTTGGAAGTGTTTGGTGGTTCTGGTCTTTTCCAGCCTCAATAATTCCATGATTCTGTGGGTCTGGGAGCACAGGAAACCTTGATGTGAGTCTGGAATTATTTCATCACAGCAGACCAAAACCAAACAAAAACCAAACAAA
>SWJQ01000611.1:455242-466830 GCA_007252995.1 Zosterops borbonicus | reverse complement strand
CCAGAATCCTCTGGGATGAGCCCATCCCTCTCCACCCTGCCATGGGTAGAGACACCTCCCACCATCCCAGATTGCTCCAGCCTGGCCTGGGACATTCCAGGGATCCAGGGGCAGCCACAGCAAATCTGGGATGGACCCCAAACCCCCCCAGCTCTGATGAATTCCAGCTCCTCATCTCTGTGAGCCCCACCCTGGGCTGCTCTCCCGGGAACCAGGGGAGAACAGGAGCTTTTCCAGCGGCTCCAAAGGTGAAAATGCTGGGAGAAATCAGCTGGGATTTGCATTGGATTGGGCCAGTCACACTCTGCACCCTGCACTGGGAATGTCCTGGAATTCCAGAGGGGTTTGGGATCTAATTCCAGCCTTCATCCACCATCCCAGGGTGATCCAGCCTGGCCTGGGACACTCCAGGGATCCAGGGGCAGCCCCAGCAAATGTGGGAATTGCAGCCCAGGCAGGAATTCCCAATTCCCAATGTCCCAGCCAGCCCTGCCCTCTGGCAGTGGGAAGCCATTCCCTGTGTCCTGTCCCTCCAGCCCTTGTCCCCAGTCCCTCTGCAGCTCTCCTGGAGCCCCTTCAGGCCCTGCCTAATTTAAATCTGAGATAAACCAGTGTAGGAACCATCTCTGTGGGTCTAAATCACTTTATTTTTTTTTATGTGTTTTTGATATTTGGTGTGATGATTGTGTGGAATTGGCAGGTCTTGGGGCAGTTCAGGTTTCAGCTCCAACCCCTCCAATTGTGCTGATCCCAAAGTGGGTCACGTTTCCCAAAATCCCTGAGCTGATGGATTCATTCATATTTATGGGTGGAAAAAAAAATTTAAAAATCTCCTTTGACAGAATCCTGCTTTGAATTTGGGGATTCCTTTCATCTCAGCACAGCTGGGGGAAGGAAAAGCCCAGGGCAGGGATTGTGGAAAGTGAGAACTGTGGGCACAGGGAACACCAGCCCTGGTGTGGGACCTTGTTCTTTTTTGCTTGAAAAAGGGGGAATTTTGCAGGAATGAGCTGGGAAATCACATTAAATACAGTGTGGGGTATTCCCTGTTCTGTTTTTATAGTGAATTTAAACAGGGGATGTGCAGGGTTGATCCAGAAATTCACAATAAACTCAGTGTGGTATTCCCTGTCCTTGCCTTTTTTGTGCATTTAAAAAGGGGGAATTTGCAGGGATGAGCTGGGAAGTCACATTAAATACAGTGTGGGGTATTCCCTGTCCTGTTTTTATAGTGAATTTAAACAGGGAATGTGCAGGGTTGATCCAGAAAGTCACAATAAATGAGTGTGGTATTCCTTGTCCTTCCCTTTTTTGTGGATTTAAACAAGGAATTTGCAGGGTTGATCCAAAAAGTCACAGTGAATGCGTGTGATATTCCCTGTCCTTGCCTTTCTTGTGCATTTGAAAAGGGGGAATTTGCAGGGATGAGCTGAGAAATCACAGTAAATACAGTGTGGGGTATTCCCTGTTCCTGCTTTTATAGTGAATTTAAACAGGGAATTTTCAGGGATGAGCCAGGAAGTCACAATAAACCACTGTTTACCTGGTTCATTCCATAATAAACCATTCCCTGCCCTTGCCTCTTTTTTTTTTGTGGATTTAAACAGAGGGAATTTTCAAGGTTGAGCCAGAAATTCACAATAAACTCAGTGTGGTATTCCTTGTCCTTGCCTTTTTTATGGATTTAAACAAAAAAATCCAGAGGGAATTTGGAGGGATGAGCCAGAAAGTCCCAATAAACCAGTGTGATATGCCCAGTTTTATTGGGAATATTCACCAGTGCTGGCAGGAAAGGTTGAGGTGCAGCTCCTGCTGTGGAGCCATAATAAAAATCCAGATTTTTATCCTTGCCAGGACCTTTTCCTCCTTTATTTCCACAAATAATTTTCTACTTCTCCTCTGGAAAACTCCTGCCTCCTCACCCAGTAGAGGAAAATCCCTCTTCCTTTCATTTCACTCGCTGAAAACACTCCTGTGCTTGATGAGAAATGAGGATTATTTTATTTTTTTGCAGGTACAACACGTTGCCAAGCCGAAGAACCCTGAAGAATTCCAGATTAGTGAGTAAAAAGGATGATGTCCATGTTTGCATCATGTGTTTACGGGCCATCATGAACTACCAGGTAACTCCCTGGGGTTTTCTGGCTGGTGAGAAATGGGGAGGGAAAGGTGGGTGCGGGATTTTTTTTAAAGGTAAAATCTGTGGAAATATTGAAATTCTCATTAAATGGGAAGGAATGAGAATGGGAAGCCAATTCTGGGATTTTGGGGTTTAGGGAAAGGGCAATAAGAGCCTGGATGTGCTGGGCCAGCTCCTGTTCATTAGGAGCTAACCCTAATTAGGTTGTAATTAATCTGGAGTTTAGCAGTAAACACTTCAAAATAGGAGATTTTTTGGAAAAAAAATGGAAAATCCAAGTTTTGCCTTTTATGTCCTTATGACAGAGCACTTGGGATAAGTGGGAATAACCCCCTAGACCAAGCTCATCCTATTTCCCTGAGATTTTTCTCTCTCCAATGGGATACTGGGATCCTGCAGCACTGCCCTGGGAGCACCAGAAATTTGGGATTTTCACCCAAAACCAGTTAAAACCATGGAGAACACCTCAATGAGGAGCTGGGAGGGATTTATCTCTGCCCTGGGGGTGGACAGGAAAGAACAATCCAATGGAGCAGATTCCAAAAGAATTATTTTTGGGGTTTGGAGAGCAAATCCAGCTGTGCTGGTGCAGGGGCTGCAGGAGAATCAAATTCCAATTTAGACAATAAATAGGAACAATTAAACAGGGATTGGAGGGTTGGGAGTGGTGCAGGAACAGCTCTTGGAGCTTTTTTTTGTTGCTGAAATGGCCAAACCCAGCACTTCCAACAGGGAATTGTAAAATCATGGAACACCCATGGGATGGACAGTGGGAGGATGAAAAATTCTGGGTTTTAATTCTACAAGATTTTGGGTTTCTTGGGAGAAGCTGCTGTGGGATCTGGTCAGGGAGGTGGGGCTGGTGGGATTTTGGTGGAATTTTGGAGGAATTGGTGGGATTTTGATGGGATTTTGGAGGAATTAGTGGGATTTTGGTGGGACTGGTGGGATTTTGGAGGAATTGGTGGGATTTTGGTGGGATTGGTGGGATTTTGGTGGGATTTTTGGAGGAATTAGTGGGATTTTGATGGGATTTTGGAGAAATTGGTGGGATTTTGGAGGAATTGGTGGGATTTTGATGGGATTTTGGAGGAATTAGTGGGATTTTGGTGGGACTGGTGGGATTTTGGAGGAATTGGTGGGATTTTGGTGGGATTGGTGGGATTTTGGTGGGATTTTTGGAGGAATTAGTGGGATTTTGATGGGATTTTGGAGAAATTGGTGGGATTTTGGAGGAATTGGTGGGATTTTGATGGGATTTTTGGAGGAATTGATGGGATTNAATTTTGGAGGAATTGGTGGGATTTTGGAGGAATTGATGAGATTTTGGTGGGATTTTGATGTCAGACTGAGACAGGACTGTCCCCTCTCTTTCCAGTATGGATTCAACATGGTGATGTCCCACCCTCACGCCGTTAATGAGATTGCACTAAGTCTGAACAACAAGAACCCCAGGTAGGCTCCTCCTGCTTGTAGGGTTTAACAGGCAGGTGAGTGAAGAGGCTTTGGGAAGGGCTGCCAGAGGGGGATTTGTAGGAGAAAAAATCTGGATCAGCTGGATCTGGAATGGTGCAGATCAATGAACAGTGGGTGTGTAATTCCAGCTGCTTCTCCAGCTTTAATTCTGGCTTTATAAGGAGAGGGGGTTTAGGTGGGATTTTGGGAAGGAATTCCTGGCTGGGAGGGTGGGCACAGATTCCCAGAGGAGTTCTGGCTGTCCCTGGATCTCTGGGAGTGTCCAAGGCCAGGTTGGATAACCTGGGACAGTGGGAGGGTGGCACTGGATCATCTTTGAGCTCCTTCCCACCCAAACCATCCTGGAATTTTGGGATTCAGCTGAAATTTGGCTTCTGGGAAAACCCCACTGACAACGAGCAGCTTAATGTGGGATTTTCCTGAAGAGAGGGAAAAACCTTCTTTAGGGAATGTTATCCAAGATCCTTTAGCTTGGAATTTCTTTGTGGAACTCCTCAGTGGAACTGCTGGTGGTGATTCCATGTCCCTCCTGTCCCTCACATCCCTGTGATCCCAGAATTCTGGACCTTGGCAGGTTCCAGGGAAAAGTGGAACAGGGGGATGAGCTGATAAAACCAGCCCTGGATGTGTTTTCTGCAATCCTGTCCTGAGTAAAAAAACTTCTTCCTTCTTCCTTTTATTCAGTCCCTAAATCACCAAGCCAAGAATAAATAGGAAGTTTATTGTTTTTATGATTTTTAAGTTTTTTTTCATCAGCATTTTTATCATTTTCCAGTGCCTGGAAATCAGGGGAGAACCCAAATTTTTACTCTTGGAAGAAGTGGTGGATTAAAAAAATCCTTTAAAATGTGACTGGAATAATCTGACCTGCTCAGAGCCCAAACTGGGTTTGTTTTAACCCTTGATCCTTAAAAAACCCTGGAAGTTCTTCTGGTGGCAGGAAGAAAAAAAACCAAAAAAACAACAAAACAAAAAAAACCCCAACCCCTTGAGGAGGCAGAATTGAACATTCCATTTAAAATTTCCTAGGGAAGTGACCATTTTTTCTGGTTTCCAAAGATAACCTTGACCCTTTGAGAGCCCACAAGGTATTTCTTGTTCTGTAACCTCTGCTTGAGCATGGGACTAATTTTATTTTTCTTTTTTTCTGTGTGTGCATGGTTTGCCTCTGCTCAGAGCTCAGCTGCCCCAGAAAAGTCTTTTGTTTTCCAGGAATTCTGGAAGGAAAACACTGTGGATTATTTACACCGAGTTTGCTGCATGGTTTTTGGTTTTTTTTTTCTCTCTCAGTGATCTCGTTTTCTCTCTGTTTTCACTGCTGAAAATCAACTCAAATTCCTGATTTTTAAGGAGAAGGACGTGCTCCAACAGCCTGTGTTCCTGCAGTGGAGTGTGTGTGTGTTTTTTGGGGGGCTGGAAATATGAATTATCATGGAGGATAATTCAGAGTTGTGTCAGGGAAACTGCAGGTTGGGAATTTTCAGTTTTTCCAGGGAAGGTGCAAAGCTGCTCCTCCCTCCAGGTGTGTGCAGGGAATTCCCTGGGAGGAGCAGCAGCAGCTCTCAAACCCTGCCTTTACCAGAGCCCTGCCTTTTTGCTTGAATTTCCAACTTGGGATTTCAATCCCTGCATGGTTTGAGAAGCTTTAAAACGGGGAGGGGGAACTGCATGATCCCAGGAGAGGAGAAATCCCAGGATCAGCACTGTGCACCTGCAGGGAAATCCATCCCAAAGGCTCCAAAACACACGGAATGAGGCTGCAGCTCCCACTTTTCCCTGGGGCAGGGAGGAGATGGATCAGATGTGGCCCTGAGTTTTTCTTTTTTTGGTTTTTTTTTCCCCAGGACAAAGGCCCTGGTGCTGGAGCTCCTGGCAGCCGTTTGCCTGGTCCGAGGGGGCCACGAGATCATTCTCTCTGCATTTGACAACTTCAAGGAGGTCGGTGGAGCTGCTGCAGCAAAATTTGGGTGTCTCCTGCTTTCTCTCAGGATTGATTGGAGCCTCCTCATCCAGCTCAATTCCCTCCAGGGAGGGTTTTCCATAAAGCTCCATGTTTCCCCTGGAGCACAGTGTCCATTCCATTGTTTTTGTGTTGATGCAGAAGAGGTGGAATTCCAACAATTGCAGCATGTTTTCTTCCCAGCTTCTCAAAATGCTGCTGGAATGGGATATCCCATTGAGGAGCTCCCTCAGCAGCATTCCCAGCCCTTTATCCTCCTTCCCATGGGTTTGGGAGCAGCAGCTCTGTGGTTTTATCCACATCTCTGGGTGGGAAATCATTTGGAATTTGTAAATAAACCCAGGATTCAGGTGCTTTGGAAATAAACCCAGCATTGAGGAGCTTTTCTGAAGGTGATCCATCACTTTGAAGAGTCCAGTGTGTTTTGCTCCGAGGCAAGAAGAAATGCCAAGAAAATAATCTGGAATTCAGCTAATCCAGGACAACTTTTGGGAAGGTCACTCTGGAATTCTGACCCAGCTGATTGTTGCACTGATTTATTTCCACTCCTCCTTTAGCCAGGGATAATTTTCTCTTTTTTTCCCCCCCTTTCCCTGTCATTTGGGTTTGTCCCTAATTACAGAGAAAAGTCATCTCTGAGCTGTGGCACAGCCTGGTGCAACTCTGCTCCTTCCACTCATGGATAAAATCCAGTTTTTAAGGAGGAAAGAGATAAAAAAGAGTTATTTTGTAATTCCAAACATGCAAGAATTGTATTTGAGGCTCCTCAGCCTCACACTGCAGGTGCCCACATGGAATTATTTGTGATGAGGGATATTTTAACAGGAGGAAATCTGGCTGGAGAGGGTCTGGCCAAGCAGATAAAATATATTTAAAATCCTTTGTGGTGCTTGTTTGCAGGTGTGTGGGGAGAAGCAGCGCTTTGAGAAGCTCATGGAGCATTTCAGGAATGAAGACAACAACATTGACTTCATGGTGAGTGTATTTTCCACAAAATCCTGGTTTTTTTCATTGTTTTCTTTCCCTGGGCCTGGCCCTGCTGTCTCAGGCAGAGCTGGGACAGCAGGGAGGGTGTTGGTGGCAAAAAATCTCCCAAATCTGGGGGTTTAAGGTTTGTGCTGGAATGTGAGAAGCTGAAATCCAACTTTTAATCAGGAAAACTCTCCCTTGAACTCCTTTTAATCAGGAAAACTCTCCCTTAAACTCCTTTTAATCAGGAAAACTCTCCCTTTAACTCCTACTCAGCGCTTGGATTTAACGTGGGTCCATTCTGAGCAGGATTTCTGAATTAATTCAGAGATCCTGCACCTGGGGATCCTGTTGTAGGGGCATTCCTGGGCTCAGCTGGGCTGTCCTTGCAGGTGGCCTGCATGCAGTTCATCAACATCGTGGTGCACTCAGTGGAGGACATGAACTTCAGGGTGCACCTGCAGTATGAGTTCACCAAGCTGGGCCTGGACGAGTACCTGGATGTGAGTCTGCTCCCCAAAAAACCTCCCCAAAAGCTCACCCCACAGCTCCTGGGCTGTGCCACAGCTGGAGGGGCCCGTGGCCAGCAGGGGATGGCTGCAGCCAGCTGGAATTACAGCCTGGAGCTAAATCTGGAGCCTGATAACAAAGGGAGGATGAACCACAGCCATCCTCGCCCTGCCACGTCCCCCCAGCTCCAGCCACGGCTTCTCCAGGCTGGAAAAGTCTCCTTTGGGATTCTCTGAGTCCTCTGGTGTCTGTCTGTCAGAGGGAAGCTGCTGCTTTGTTTCCCCTTTTCCCAGAATCATTTGGGTTGGGAGGGACCTTCAGGAATTCCTCAATCCACCCCTGCCATGGACAGGGACAATTCCACCATCCATCCCAGGCTGCTCCAAGCCCTGGGCAAACCTTGGACAATTCCAAGGATTGGAGCAGCCACAGCCTCTCCAGGCAGCATTTTTCTCCCTTTCCTTGGGAGCACATCCATGGAAACTCTGCTGCTGTTGGTGTGGGGATGATTTATCCCTGCTGATCCCTCCAGGAGAGGGATTTGGGCTCTGTGGGATGTGTTTGGACACAGCCATGGGTGTGTTTGGGGGAGTCCAACCAGGCAGAGCCTTTCCCAGCAAACACAGAGGAAATCATGGAATGGTTTGGGCTGGGAGAGACCCTCAACCCTCACTCTAATGGGCAGGGGAGTTGTGATGTCCCCTGGAGTGACAGAGGACAAGTCCCTGAACTGGGGACGTTCCGTGTCCGAAGGGTTTCCCTGGGTGATGGAGGTGCCCTGAGCTCCCCCAGCATTTGTGTCACCTGTGTCCCCTGTGTCCCCTGTGTCCCCTGTGTCCCCTGTGTCCCCTGGGCTCTGCAGAAGCTGAAGCACACAGAGAGTGACAAGCTGCAGGTGCAGATCCAGGCTTACCTGGACAATGTATTCGACGTGGGGGCTCTGCTGGAGGACGCCGAGACCAAGAACGCGGCCCTGGAAAGGGTGGAAGAACTGGAAGAAAACCTTTCCCATGTGAGTGGCTCACCTGCATTCTGGTGGTTTTGGGGGAGATTCGTTTGGAAAAAGCCTCAGGATTGCTGGGAAAAACTCTGAACTGGGAAAAAATCAACTTCCAGGAGGGTTCACCTGGCGCAGGTGTGGGAGCTGGGAGAGCTGATTCTCATGGAAAATTCCAACTCTTCAGCAGAGCAGACCCAAAATAGGGGAAAGAACATCCTGGCTGTGCTTTAACAGACCCAAAATAGGGGAAAAACATCCTGGCTGTGCTTTAACAGACCCAAAATAGGGGAAAAAACATCCTGGCTGTGCTTTAAACAGGGCTCAGGAGAGAATCCTCTTGTGTAGATGCTCAGGGTTTACTGTCCCAAACCTTGGTGTCATTTCCTTTAGGCTGGAAGCCACAGCCTGGCTTTTGGGAAAGAATTTTTATAAAAGGGATTTTTCATACTTTAAAACTGAGAAAAGGCTTTTCCTTCTCTCACCATCCTTGTATTGCAATCATTTGGAAAAAATAATGTTCTTATCTCAGTGTTTGCCCCTCTGAGGTGTTGTAGGGATCAGGGAGTGGTTTGGGTTGGAAGGGACATTAAAACCCATCCAGTCCCATGGGCAAGGACACCTTCCCCTATCCCAGGTTGCTCCAAGCCCATTCCAACCTGATGTTTCCCATCTCAGGCAGGAATCTGTTCTCTTTCCAAGGAAAAGCTTCAGGGTTTCCTGGAATATCAATAATTTATCAATTTATCCAAGAAGTGACCTCTTATTTTGATGGATAACCCCCCAGATTTCCAGTTATTTAACCCATTTCCCTTTTGCTGGACAGTTATCTGAAAAACTCCAAGATACGGAGAACGAAGCCATGGCCAAGATTGTGGAACTGGAAAAGCAACTCATGCAAAGGAACAAAGAACTGGACGTGATCCGGGTGAGTGGGGTGGGGAATCCTGGATGGATTCAGGATGCAGGGAGTGGAGATCATGGATCTGGGGCAGGGGAATTCTCTTGGCTCCCCAGGATTGAACCTGGGGCAGATTTCAGGTGGAATTATTTGTGTGTGCACTCAAAGGATGGACACAAGTCCCTTTGGATGTGCCAGGAATCACTGATGGAGCATTCCCAGTGGGAGTTTTGGACCTGTGGAGGTCCCAAGGGGTGGGAGAATCCAGAATTCCTCAGGCTGGGGCTGCCCTGGGTACGGTGCAGTGCAATCCCCTGTCTGGATCTGTTCTGACCCTGCAGAATGAGGGAATCCTGAATGCACATCCCCTGTCCCCCTGTCATTGCAGGAGATCTACAAGGACGCCAACAGCCAGGTGCACACCCTGAGGAAGATGGTGAAGGAGAAGGAGGAGGCCATCCAGCGCCAGTCCACGCTGGAGAAGAAGATCCACGAGCTGGAGAAGCAGGGAACCATCAAGATCCAGAAGAAAGGGGACGGGGACATCTCCATCCTGCCCGTGGCGCTGGGCTCGGGGATGGTGCCGGCGGGAGCAGAGGCAGTGCCAGGGACGTGTGGCCCTGCTGGAGCTGTCCCTGTCCCTGTCCCTGTCCCCTCCTCAGTGCCACTGCCCCCAGCCCCACCGCCCCTGCCCGCCCTACCCGGCTCACCTGAGACAGGTGAGGATGGAGGGAGAGCCCAGCGGGGTGGGTGTCACTGCTGGGGACACAAAAGAACCACACACTCACCTGGGTCAGGTTGAAGTGAGCAAAGAAGGGGCAGTTTATTATGATTTATGATTTAGGGTTTAAATAGGATCAGGAATTTAATCGAGGATTGGTAGATGAGAGGAACCTCTCTGATCCTAATGGTCAATTCAGAAGTGCATCGCAGAAAAATACGAAAACGATCTACATTGTTTTAAGAAACTCTAGAAAAAAAAATGTAAACAATTATCAGAAGGCTAAAGAATTAGTGACAGGCAGGCACCATCCAGACCTCCCCGGGCAATCCCAGTGCCTGCTGAGGATCCTTTATTTCTGTTGGGAAATTCCTGCTGTGCCCAATCCCAGGGCATTCCCTCTCCTCCTGTCCCTGTTCCCTGGATAGGAGCCTGACCCCACTTGGCTGCCTCCTCCAAGGGGAAAATTCCCTTCTTTCCTCGGGGCACTTCCAGGTGATGAAGGCCCTTGGTGGCCCAGGGTGGGGAGGGGACACTGGGAGGATGTTCTGACTTTCTTTGTGTCCCTTCACCCTGATGTAAAGCTCCATTTTCCCTCCATCCCACAGTGTGGGGACATTGGGATGATATTGATACTCTTTTTTTTTGTGCCCCTTCACCCCCCAGTAAAACTCCATTTTCCCTCCATTCCACAATGTGGGGAGGGAACAATTAGGGGTGACATTGATACTCTTTTTTTGTGCCCCTTCACCGTAATAACTCCATTTTCCCCCCATCCCACACTGTCGGGAGGGAACAATCGAGGGGATGTTGATATTCTTTTTTTGTATCTCTTCACCGTGATAATTCCATTTTCCCTCCATCCCACAGTGTGGGGAGAGGACACTGGGGCAATGTTGTGGCTCTTTGAGCCCCTTCACCCCAATGAAAAACCCCATTTTCCCTCCATCCTACACTGCTGGGAGGGAACAATCAGGAGGGATGTTGTGACTCTTTCTTTGAGCCCTTCTATGGTAACTAATGGAGTTACCCCATTGTAACTCCATTTTCTCTCCACCCCACAGTGCCCAACGGCCCCGTGGCAGTGCCTGTGCCACCTCCACCTCCTCCTCCTCCACCTCCTCCTCCTCCTCCTCCTCCTCCTCTGCCTGGCCCAGCTCCGGACGCGGCTCCTGCAGCTCCTCCACCACCACCCTCCGCTCCCCCCCTGCCCGGCACAGCCTCACCCACCGTGGTCTTCAACTCTGGCCTGGCAGGTAAATCCCCCTCAGCTCCCCTGAATAAATCCCACTGCTCCTCTCTGGGGTTGGAATGAGGAGTGGGAGCAGGGAAGGAGCTTTCCTGGGTTGCCCAGAGAAGTTGTGGGTGTGTCACTGAAGGTCGGCTCGTTCCCTGCCCAAGGTGGGCTTGGAGCAGCCTGGGATGGGGAAACAGGATAATCCTCCCTGTCCCTGCCAGCCCAAACTGATAAATCCCTGAGATTTATCAGCCCAAGGGTTTGGGTTTGGGCTGGAAGGGTTGGGTTGTCCAGTGGGACAAAACTCACACCAAAAGTGAGTTTTATAAACAGGGCCGTATTTTTGACTGACAGAGTATGGGGTTGGTTTCTTCTGAGATGAAATATCTCTGCAAAATTTGGGAATTGTGCCTGGCTCCTTTTTTTGTGGAAAGTTGGGAAGAAAAGGTGAAATTTGGGAAATTTTTTTTTGTGGAATTTTGGAAAGAAAAGGCAAAATTTGGGGATTTTTTTTTTGGAAGGAAGAACAATCTACTGCCCATCTTTACCCCTGTTTCTGTCCCAGCCTCCTGCCAGGTGTCTCAGGGGGTGACTGAGAGCTCAGGGGTGTCCCCCAGAAATCTCCAGAGCTCCTCCTGACTCCAAATCCAAAGAAAGAAACTCTCATTAAGAGCTTT
>SWJQ01000611.1:436755-454753 GCA_007252995.1 Zosterops borbonicus | reverse complement strand
AAAAAAAAAAAAAAAAAAAAAAAAAAAAAAAAAAAAAAAAAAAAAAAAAAAAAAAAAAAAAAAAATCGAATTAAATATTCCAGCCTTTGAAGGTCACTTGGAAAACAAAAAAGCATCCTGGATCCAGAGTGTCCCAGGGTGTTTTGTAGGAAAATAAAATCCCCAAAGGGAGGGCTGGTCCCTCAGGATGTGGCTGTGGAGCTGCAGATCCCATTTTTCAGTGGGAATTCCAAGGGAATGGGACTGGAAGTGCCTTTTGTGGATGCAGGGGCTCCACAGGAAGGAGCATTCCCAGGGCAGGAAGGCTGTGGGGCCGTAGGGGAGTTGGGAAATAACAAATGCTGCTTTTCTGACCTTTCCTAACACTTTTTTTCTCTGTTCCTTCTGCTTCCTGCTAAGATGGGCCCATCAAGCTCTTCTGTAGGTTCCTTCCTGCTAAGTATTCCTTATTCCAGCATTCCCTGTGTCCTGGGGAGTCCAGGGCCACCTGGGGGGCTCCAGGGGATGGGCAGGGGGAGGTTGGAGCCAACCCTTGGGATTTGGGCACCCAGAGCTCGGGAAGGGAGGAGGAGGAAGGGAAATCTGAAGGTTTCTGAATCTGAATCTGAATTCCTGCCTTCCCTGTCCTGGAATAACCCAGGAGCAGTTAATTATCCATTCCAAGTAGAAAATTCCTTTTGCCATGGGTGTTCAAAGCTGTTCCTTCTTTTATTTTAGGAATTATTTTTAGTAACCCCATCATTGAAGCAGAGAGCAAAACCCTGTTTTTAGTGTAGATGAGCACAAGTTGGATAAATACAATTCCCACTGGAATATTCTGTGTATTCCCTGTTATCCCCTTGGTGTCCAGCACTGCAGGGCTGGGATTTCTGTTCCATGTTTATCAGATTGTTTTGGGGAATTAATTCAGGAACAAAAGGTTGATTGATGAACTTTAATTAATTGATTTTGTAGCAAGGAATGAATTTGTGTTCTCATGTAAGGAAAAAGAAATTGGAACTGGATTATGGGAATTATTCATGTGGTGTCCAGATTGAATGGATTGAGAATGGGAATGGGAATAGGGATGGGGATAGGAATAGGATGGGAATGGGAATAGGAATAGGAATAGGATAGGAATTGGAATAGGAATAGGAATAAGAATAGGATTATTCCCTTGCTCAATCAGGCCTCATTTCCAGGTTTCATTTTCACAGCTCCTCTGTTTAAATTCCTAAATTACCCCAAAGTTCCCAAATGACTCGGATTTGCTGGGTTTGCTCAGCACAGGAATTAAAACCTGGTTTTAAACCCCTGTTAAAGCCCAGCTTTGCTGCAGCTCAGCCCCTTTGGCCTTGAAACTCAAACCTGCGGAGAAGGTGCCTCGCTGCTCTTTCCCCAAATCCCATTTCCCAAAACCTTTGGAACGGGGCTTTTTTTCCCTTCTCATTACCTATTTGTGCCGCTCTCCCCCTTTTCCATGGGATTACCCAGAGCCTGGGGGTTGAAATCAATCCCAGATTTCCCTGTGGGGAGTTTGCAGAGCCCTGGGGGTTGGTGCTGTCCTGCTCAGGGCTGGGATTCCCCTCTCCAGCAGCTCTGGAGGCAGCAGCACCTCCCCAGGATCCCAGTGGGATAATTAAATTTGCCCAGCTCTGCTCTAAGTGCTCAATCCCATCTGGGGAGCTGCACTGGGGCGNTGCCAAATCCCATCTGGAGAGCTGCACATTCCCAGGCAGCTCTTCAGGGATTCTCCATGTGCTGTCCCCAGCTGTGAAGATCAAGAAGCCCATCAAGACCAAGTTCCGCATGCCCGTCTTCAACTGGGTGGCCCTGAAGCCCAACCAGATCAACGGCACCGTCTTCAACGAGATCGACGACGAGCGCATCCTCGAGGTACTGCCTGCCCCTCCCTGCTCCAGGAAAACAGGGAATCCTGCAAGGGCAGGCCTGGAAAAGCCTCTCAGAGCACCCAGCCCAGCACTGCCCCACGTCCCCCCAGGTGGGGGTTCAATCCCTCCTGGAATGGGGGTCCAGCTCTTCCCAGTGTCTGACCACATTTACCAGGAGGAAATAGTGCCAATATCCAACCAAACCTCTGCTGGAGCAACCTGATCCCGTTTCCTGTCCTGCTGTTCCCCAGGAGCAGAGCTGGCTGCCCCCTTCCTGTCAGGGAATATCTCTGCAGGGATAGGGCCCAGCCGTGACCTTGGGAAAGGCTCATTCCAGGTCCTGGATGCTCCCATGGATGTTTCATCCATGGCTGGATAAAGCACCAGTGCTCATAAGTGTTTCCTGAATTTCTGAACATGTACAGAGCTGTTTGGGGCTGGATTTCTGGGATCTGGCCGGATTTCCATCTCTCAGCCTCTAACAGAACTCTTTGCATTCCAAAGCCAGGCTGGACAGGGTTGGAAAAAGGGGAAGGTGTCCCTGCCCATGGCAGGAGGTGGAATTGGGATGAGCTTTAAGATTCCAACCCAAACCACTCCATGATTCCATGATCCAGTCTCGGCCACCACAACACTTTTCCTGCAGTTCTGGGTTAGGATTTGGTGTTCCCTGCAGGATAAATCCTCTCCTTTCCTTTGGTTTGGTGTTCCCTGCAGGATAAATCCTTTCCTTTCCTTTGGTTTGGTGTTCCCTGCAGGATAAATCCTTTCCTTTCCTTTGGTTTGGTGTTCCCTGCAGGATAAATCCTTTCCTTTCCTTTGGTTTGGTGTTCCCTGCAGGATAAATCCTTTCCTTTCCTTTGGTTTGGTGTTCCCTGCAGGATAAATCCTTTCCTTTCCTTTGGTTTGGTGTTCCCTGCAGGATAAATCCTTTCCTTTCCTTTGGTTTGGTGTTCCCTGCAGGATAAATCCTTTCCTTTCCTTTGGTTTGGTGTTCCCTGCAGGATAAATCCTTTCCTTTCCTTTGGTTTGGTGTTCCCTGCAGGATAAATCCTTTCCTTTCCTTTGGTTTGGTGTTCCCTGCAGGATAAATCCTTTCCTTTCCTTTGGTTTGGTGTTCCCTGCAGGATAAATCCTTTCCTTTCCTTTGGTTTGGTGTTCCCTGCAGGATAAATCCTTTCCTTTCCTTTGGTTTGGTGTTCCCTGCAGGATAAATCCTTTCCTTTCCTTTGGTTTGGTGTTCCCTGCAGGATAAATCCTTTCCTTTCCTTTGGTTTGGTGTTCCCTGCAGGATAAATACTTTCCTTTCCTTTGCAGGATCTAAACGTGGATGAATTTGAGGAGATCTTCAAAACGAAAGCCCAGGGCCCAGCCATGGATCTGACTTCCAGCAAGCAGAAGATCCCTCAGAAAGGATCCAACAAAGTCACGCTGCTGGATGCCAACAGAGCCAAGAATTTGGCAATCACCCTGCGGAAAGCCGGGAAAACGGCGGACGAGATCTGCAAAGCCATCCACGTGTGAGTGCAGCAAAGAGCCCAGCCCGAGGTTCATGGGACTGCTGGGAAAGGGTTTGGGGCTGGCAGTTACTGGGAATGGTTTGGGGTTGGCAGATAAAGGAAATGGTTTGGAGTTGACAGCCAGTGGAAATGGTTTGGGGNCGGGAAAACGGCGGACGAGATCTGCAAAGCCATCCACGTGTGAGTGCAGCAAAGAGCCCTGCCTGGGGTTCACTGGGAGTGCTGGGAAAGNGGAAAGCCGGGAAAACGGCGGACGAGATCTGCAAAGCCATCCACGTGTGAGTGCAGCAAAGAGCCCAGCCCGAGGTTCATGGGACTGCTGGGAAAGGGTTTGGGGCTGGCAGTTACTGGGAATGGTTTGGGGTTGGCAGATAAAGGAAATGGTTTGGAGTTGACAGCCAGTGGAAATGGTTTGGGGTTGGCAGTGGGAAGCCATTCCCTGTGTCCTGTCCCTTCTCCAGGGGAACATTCCCAGCTCTGCCTGGAGCCTTCCCTTCTCCAGGGGAACATTCCCAGCTCTGCCTGGAGCCTTCCCTTCTCCAGGGGAACATTCCCAGCTCTGCCTGGAGCCTTCCCTTCTCCAGGGGAACATTCCCAGTCTGTCCCCATGGACAGAGGGACATGCTCTGTCCCATGGTGGGGATGAAAACCAGGAAAGTTTTTGTTCAGGATGTGTTTGGATGTTAATTTTCCCCCTGGCTGAGGCACATCCCTGGCCTGGCTGAGCTCTGTCCCAGCCCCTTTTCCCGGTTTTTCCCACAGGTTTGACCTGAAGACGCTGCCGGTGGATTTCGTGGAGTGCCTGATGCGGTTCCTGCCCACGGAGAACGAGGTGAAGGTGCTGAGGCTCTACGAGAGGGAGAGGAAGCCCCTGGAGAACCTGTCGGACGAGGACAGGTTCATGATGCAGTTCAGCAAGATCGAGAGGCTGATGCAGAAAATGACCATCATGGCCTTCATCGGGAACTTCGCCGAGAGCATCCAGATGCTGACCCCGGTCAGTGGGGCTGGGAATGGCCAGGGCTGGGGGGACCCACGGGATCAGGGATCCAACCCCTGGATCAAACACCCCGACACCTGCCCCAGGACAGCCCCTGGCACAGGCAGGGCTTGGCTGCAAATATTTGCTGATGGAAAGAGCCACCTGAACTGCATCTTTCCCAGGAATTCCAGGAATTTTTTTCAGGGACATCCATGCTCTGTCCCATGGTGGGGATGGATGAAAACCAGGAAGGTTTTTGTTCAGGATGTGAGTGTTGGGATGTTAATTTTCCCCCTGGCTGGATGTGCATTAACCAAAGCTCTCCCCGTGTTTCCCCACAGCAACTCCACGCCATCATCGCTGCCTCTGTCTCCATAAAGTCCTCCCAAAAACTGAAGAAAATCCTGGAGGTGGGTCTGATCTCAGCTCTCCTTCCAGGGCTGTCCAAACCTCCAAGGATGTGTCCTGAGAATTCATGCTCTGCTGTGTTTCCTCCTGGCAGATCATCCTGGCCCTTGGGAATTACATGAACAGCAGCAAACGAGGGGCTGTGTATGGATTTAAACTGCAGAGTTTAGACCTGGTAAGAGGAGCAGGGATGTGTTTGGGCACACACAGCTGGGGATTAGAGCTGTGGAGTTCCTGAGGTTGGAAAAATCTTCCGAGATCACGGAGTCCAACCATCCCCAGCACTGCCCCCTGTCCCCAGTGTCACATCCACAGGGCTGGGAAATCCCTGCAGGGATGGGGATTCCACCTGAGCCCCTTTTCCTGATGGAATTGTCCCAAATCTCCCCCCTGAGCTCCCCTGGCCCAGCCTGAGGCCGTTCCCTCTCCTCCTGTCCCTGTTCCCTGGAGCAGATCCCAAATCCCCCCCGGCTGTGCCCTCCTGGCAGGGAATTCCAGAGAGGGAAAAGATCCCTCTGGATCCTCCTTTTCTCCAGGCTCAGCCCCTTCCCCAGCTCCCTCAGGAATTCTCCAGCCCTTTCCCATCTCCCTCAGGAATTCTCCAGCCCCTTCCCAGCTCCCTTCCCATCCCTGGCCACGCTGCAGCCCCTCAGTGTCCCCCTTGTCCCAGAGCTGTCCCCAGCCCTGGGGCTGTGTCACACTGGGGCTGGCACAGCCCAGGGGCCTCTTGCCCATCCCTGGGGNTCTCCAGCCCCTTCCCAGCTCCCTTCCCTTCCCATCCCTTGCCCCCCAGTGTCCCCCTTGTCCCAGAGCTGTCCCCAGCCCTGGAGGTGTCCCAGCAGTGCCAGCACAGGGACAGGTCCAGGGGCCTCTTGCCCACCCCTGGGACACCCCTGGATTCATGTCCATCACCCCCAAACCCTTTCCCAATTCTCCAGNCTTCCCTTCCCATCCCTTGCCCCCCAGTGTCCCCCTTGTCCCAGAGCTGTCCCCAGCCCTGGAGGTGTCCCAGCAGTGCCAGCACAGGGACAGGTCCAGGGGCCTCTTGCCCACCCCTGGGACACCCCTGGATTCATGTCCATCACCCCCAAACCCTTTCCCAATTCTCCAGCTTCTCTATCCCAACCCAGTGACCCTTTAGGGGAGTCGTGGTGACCCAAGTGGCTGCTGGGGGAGTCCCCTGGTGTTTCCCAGGATGGAAAACAGGCTGGAATCCCTGTGCTTGGGGCCTGTCCCAGCTGCCCACCCCTCTGTCCCTGCCCTCCCCAGCTGCTGGAGACAAAGTCCACGGACAGGAAGCAGACCCTGCTGCACTACATCTCCAACGTGGTGAAGGAGAAGTACCAGCACGTGGCCCTGTTCTACAACGAGCTGCACTACGTGGAGAAGGCAGCAGCAGGTACAGCCCCTGCCCTGCCCTGCCCTGCCCTCCTGCATTCCTGGCAGGGCTGGCACACTCAGAATCCCCCCTGTCACCCCTCAGTGTCCCTGGAGAACGTCCTGCTGGACGTGAAGGAGCTGCAGCGGGGCCTGGAGCTGACCAAACGTGAGTACACCATGCACGACCACAACACCATGCTCAAGGACTTCATCCAGAGCAACGAGGGCAAGCTCAAGAAGCTCCAGGATGATGCCAAAATCGCCCAGGTACCTGTGTGTTCCTGATTTGTGGGGAGGGGGTGACACCCAGGGGTGGGCTGTGTTCCTGTGGGGTGCTGGGGGTGCCTGGCAGGGTGTGCAGGGCACTGAGGCTGCCTGGGCCTGTTGCAGGATGCCTTTGATGATGCTGTGAAGTATTTTGGGGAGAATCCCAAGACAACCCCACCCTCGGTCTTCTTCCCGGTGTTTGTCCGCTTTGTGAAGGCCTACAAGGTAAACCAGAGATTCCTTCTCCTCCTCTTCTTCCTCCTCCTTCTTTTCTTCTTCCTCCTCCTCTTCTATTTCTCTTTCTCCTCCTCCTCTTTGTCCTCTTTTTCTTTTCAACCTCCTCTTTCTCCTTCTCTTCTTTTCCTCCTCCTCTTCTTTTTTCCTCCTTCTCCTTTCTCCTTCTCCTTTCTCCTTTTTTTCTTCTTTTCTTGTTCCTTCTTCTCCTTCTTTCTCCTTCTCTTCCTCCTCTTTCTTCTTCCTCCTCCTCCTCCTCCTCTTTCTCCTCATCCTCTTTGTCCTCCCCCCACTTCTTCTCCTATACTCTTTTCCTCCTCTTTCTCCTCCTTTTCTTTTCCTCCTCCTCCTTCTCTTCCTCCTCCTTTTTTCCTTTCTCTTCCTCTTTCTTCTTTCTTCTTTCTCCTTCTCCTTCTCCTTCTCCTTCTCCTCCTTTCTCCTTTTCTTCCTCCTCTTTTATTTTTCTTCCTCCTCTTCTTTTCCTCCTCCTTTCTCCTTCTCTTTTTTCCTTTCTTCTTTCTTTCTTCCTTTCTTCTTTCTCCTTCCCCTCTCCCTTCCCCAGACACCCCCATGGTGTCACAGTTCCCATTCCCCCCTGGCTCCCCTGGAGTCTCTAACCTGTGGATTTTCTCACAAACAGCAAGCAGAGGAAGAGAACGAGCTGAGGAAAAAGCAGGAGCAGGCCTTAATGGAAAAACTCATGGAGCAAGAAGCACTGATGGAGCAACAGGACCAAAAGGTATGGGACAAACACAGCTTCCAGTGGGACCATGTTCCTGATCTTCAGAATCCTCAGGTTCTGTGTGAGGAATTGCAGTTGCCTAAAAAGAGCTGGAAATTTTTATGGAGGGAACTGGGATAGGCTGGGAAAGTTACAATGTTCTGCTGCTTTGGAAATCTGCAGAATTCAGGAAAACTTAAATATGTGGAAAGTTGTCTTGTCAGTATTTCCAGGAGATAAACTTTATCCTTCCCTGGATAAAAGGATAAAGATAAACTTCATTTTTCCCTGACTTCTCCATGGAGCGGGAGCAGGCGGCACATGGGGATGGCAGTTCTGGTGGGACTGGGGGGGATCCCTGGCTGGGTGAGGCTCAGGGAGAAGTCCAGGAGAGCTGGAGCTCCATCCTGACCATCCCTGGGCCTGTTCCCAGTCCCCTTCCCACAAGAGCAAGCGGCAGCAGCAGGAGCTGATCGCGGAGCTGCGGCGCCGGCAGGTCAAGGACAACCGGCACGTCTACGAGGGCAAGGACGGGGCCATCGAGGACATCATCACAGGTACCCCCTGCCAGCCTGGGATGCCAGGATTGGGAATACAGGGGAGCTGTGCCCCAGATGGGAATGCCAGCCTTGGGAACAGCAGGGGGATATGTGCCCCAGTTGGGAATGCCAGCCTCAGTTGGGAATTCCAGCCTTAGGAAGAACAGGGAGATCTGACCCTCAGTTGGGAATTCCAGCCTTACGAAGAACAGGGAGATCTGACCCTCAGTTGGGAATTCCAGCCTTGGGAACAGCAGGGGATCTGTGCCCCAGTTGGGAATGCCAGCCTTGGGAACACAGGGGGATATGTGCCCCAGTTGGGAATGCCAGCCTCAGTTGGGAATTCCAGCCTTAGTTGGGAATTCCAGCCTCAAGAACAACATAGGGGTCTGTGCCCCAGTTGGGAATTCCAGCCTCAGGAAGAACAGGGGGATCTGCCCCTCAGTTGGGAATTCCAGCCTCAGGAACAGCAACAGGGGGATTTGTGCCCCCCCAGCTGGGAATTCCAGCCTCAGGAACATCAGGGGGATCTGATCTGCCCAGTTGCTGCTCCAGGGGTTTGTCTCCTCCTGAGGGTGTTGCTTTGGTGATGTGGAGCAAGTCCAGGAGGTTCTGCTCCTTCTCTTGCAGCTTGTGGGGACATCCCCAGGGTTTTAGAGCAGGCTGGGGGTGCCTGATCCCAGCAGCTGCTCAAGGGATCTGCCCCAGGTGCCTTTTTCCTTCTGCCCACAAATGGGATCAGTGTCAGGGTGAAGAGCCTCTGTTTTCATTAGGATTGATCCCAGAAATCCTTCACTCAGCACCAGTGACCCCAGAGTGCTCCAGGTTTTCCTGCTGATCCCAGAGGGAAGGGACACAGCCCCAGGCACAGGCAGGACTTGGCTGCAAATATTTGCTGATGAAAAGAGCCACCTGAAGTGCATCTTTCCCAGGAATTCCATCCTTTCTAACACTTCCAGCTTCTGGGATTGCAGAACTGGGAGTTTTCCACACCTTTTTTCACCTGTGGTGTGGAAGGAAAATGATTTCACACCTCAGGAGCTTCACAAACTCCACTTCCTTGCACAGAACCCCCCCCAAAAAAAGTCTTTGCCAACTGCTCCTGGAAGTTTTCCACAGGAGTTTCTCCTGCAGAAGGGCAGGAGAGCTGTTTGACCCCTGACTAAGGAGAGCCAGGGAATTTTTGCCCAACTGGATGAAGTGTGTGAAGCTTTCCCAACTCCTTTTAACCTGGATTAATGGCCCTGAGATAACATTCCTCATTGAAAGGGCAGGGTGGCAATAATAGCCAACCTGGCATTGCTTCCACAACTCCTCCGGACTCCTGGGACTTGGTTTAATTGGAAAAATGCTTCTCCTGCTCTGTGGGAGGAACAGATTGCCTGGCAGACACCCTCCCCTATGGAAAAACCATCCAGGGAGAGAGTGCCAGGCTCCAGTTAAACATTTCCTGTGCTCTTCTGCCTGGATTTGCCCATTTTGGGGCCTCAAGCTACAGAGGAGGAGGAAAGGTCAGGAATGGAAGGTCAGGTAGGACCAAGGTCACCTCCTCATCCCTGGGGATGTCCCAGTAAATCCTGCACCTCCCCATCCCTAGGAATGTTCCAGGCCAGGTTGGAAGGGCTTGGGGCACCCTGGGATATGGGAGGTGTCCCTGCCATGGCAGGGGTGAGACTGGATGGGATTTAAGGTCCTTTCCAATCCAAATCATCCCCAACACCAAGGTCTTCCCACAAACCTGTAGCACACCTTAAAGCAAATTCTTCAAGGGAATAATTTTATTGGAGGCCACGGGGGAATGGCTTTAAGATGAAGGAAAGATCAGGGATTGGGAAGGAATTCCTGGCTGTGAGGGTGAGGAAGCCCAGGCACAGGATGCCCAGATTTGCTGTGGCTGCCCCTGGATCCCTGGAAGTGTCCCAGGCCAGGCTGGACAGGGCTTGGAGCACCTTGGGACAGTGGAAGATGTCCCTGCCATGGCAGGGCTGAGATTAGATAAAGTTAAGATCCCTCCCAGCCTAAACCAGGCTGAGTGGATGAAACATCTCCTGAAGGCTGATGAGGAACTTGTGCCAAGGGCAGTGAGGAGCAGTGTGGAGATGTCCCTGTGTCCCAGGGCAGTGCTGACTGTGCTGTGTGTGTGGCTGTTGTTGTTCCCATGCAGAGCTGATCTCAGGGTGTGTGTGGCTGTTGTTCCCATGCAGTGCTGACTGTGGTGTGTGTGTGGCTGTTGTTGTTCCCATGCAGAGCTGATCTCAGGGTGTGTGTGGCTGTTGTTGTTCCCATGCAGAGCTGATCTCAGGGTGTGTGTGGCTGTTGTTGTTCCCATGCAGAGCTGATCTCAGGGTGTGTGTGGCTGTTGTTGTTCCCATGCAGAGCTGATCTCAGGGTGTGTGTGGCTGTTGTTGTTCCCATGCAGAGCTGATCTCAGGGTGTGTGTGGCTGTTGTTGTTCCCATGCAGAGCTGATCTCAGGGTGTGTGTGGCTGTTGTTGTTCCCATGCAGAGCTGATCTCAGGGTGTGTGTGGCTGTTGTTGTTCCCATGCAGAGCTGATCTCAGGGTGTGTGTGGCTGTTGTTGTTCCCATGCAGAGCTGATCTCAGGGTGTGTGTGGCTGTTGTTGTTCCCATGCAGAGCTGATCTCAGGGTGTGTGTGGCTGTTGTTGTTCCCATGCAGAGCTGATCTCAGGGTGTGTGTGGCTGTTGTTGTTCCCATGCAGAGCTGATCTCAGGGTGTGTGTGGCTGTTGTTGTTCCCATGCAGAGCTGATCTCAGGGTGTGTGTGGCTGTTGTTGTTCCCATGCAGAGCTGATCTCAGGGTGTGTGTGGCTGTTGTTGTTCCCATGCAGAGCTGATCTCAGGGTGTGTGTGGCTGTTGTTGTTCCCATGCAGAGCTGATCTCAGGGTGTGTGTGGCTGTTGTTGTTCCCATGCAGAGCTGATCTCAGGGTGTGTGTGGCTGTTGTTGTTCCCATGCAGAGCTGATCTCAGGGTGTGTGTGGCTGTTGTTGTTCCCATGCAGAGCTGATCTCAGGGTGTGTGTGGCTGTTGTTGTTCCCATGCAGAGCTGATCTCAGGGTGTGTGTGGCTGTTGTTGTTCCCATGCAGTGCTGAAGACGGTGCCCTTCACCGCCCGAAGCGCCAAGCGCGGCTCTCGCTTCTTCTGCGACCCCGTTGTCCCTGAGGAATTCCATTACTAAACCCTCCCTCTCTCACACCTGACGCTCTTAGAAACCAGGAAGGTCGCTGTAGACTTTTTTTTTTTTTTTTGCCACTTTGTTTGTGTGGATCTCAGCCAGGAATCTTTGTGACTGTCGAGTGTGTAGTGGTGTCCAGCGTCCTCCTGATGTAGTGGTGTCCCCTCTGTTGCACGTCCTCTTCATCCATCCCATCCCATCCCATGGGCTGTCCTTGTTGTCCCATAGAACAGCCGGGTGGGACTCACTGGGATGAGGCTCCTGAGCAGCCCGAGCAGTGACAGCTCACTTGGCTCGTTGTCACCTCGGGGGTGCCGTGCATGTGGCACCTCAGAGTGGAATTCCGGCCTGCATGGACCTTGGGAATGGCCTTGGGGGTGGCTTCTGGCTGGGGATAACCCCCATGGGGGGCTTTAGGGTTCCTAACCAGCACCTGCATGTCCAGCTGCATGGGGGGGAACAGCGGGGTGAAATCTCTCTTTGTTCAGTCACTCACGTCCATGTTTAACTCTCTTATTCCATGTCAGTTCCATGCCAGGTTTATTTATTTCCTGGAATCAGGAATTCTCACTGAGCCTGGACTCTGTGCCCAGGGCTGGGAATCATGGGAATACAGGGCAGAACCACGGGAATGGTGCCGAGGCAAACCTGGCATGGAACTGAGGCACTGCCATGGTGGTGTCCCCACCCCAGCACGGCCCTGGGCACTGCTGTCCTCATTGAGGACTCGGCTTAAGGAGGCAGCAGTGCTCCTTCCCCTGTTCCTGTGTGATTCCATCAGTGCTGCCAATAAACCCACAGACTAACCCACCTCATGGTTCTGTGCTCTTCGGGTTCTCTCTCTGTCTTCTCTTGCTGGAGCCAACCTTCAAAGCAGCTTGGAATTGGGGTAGGGATTGGCCTCTGTCCCTCCTGCCCTGTCTAACCCCTCCTGCTTCCTGCCTGGGAGGTTTGAACACTGACTTGACTTGCTCTTCATTCTCCATCCCATTTTTTTACTTAACCATCATTTTTTTTGTGTTCTGTTTTTTTGTTGTTGTTTTTTTTTGTTGTTGTTTTTTTGTCTGTTTAGCCCTAAAGAAGAATAATATCACTAAATTTCCCAATGTTCACTCGAGGGTAAGGATTTCTTCTAGCACAGCCGTGGTGGAGGATTCCCAGAGCTGGCAAGCATCACTTTTTACTTGGCTTCCTCCTCTCTCTCTGTGCCAGGCAGCTGGTGGTAGATGTGGCTGAGCTAATACTGGTGAGACCCTCGAGGCCAGTTGAGACCCAGATCCCTGATTTTCACCTCTGGAGGTGCAGGGATCCACAGGATGTTGGCTGGTGACCATCAGCACACTGTTTTGGCCACTTGTCCTCAAGCTGAGCCCAAAACAGTCTTGTCCCCAAGTGCTCTTGGTTGGTAACAATCCTCACACTCCATTTTGGCCATTGGAATTCAGGTTGAGCCCAAAATAATCTTGTCCCCAGGTGCTGGTGACACCAACACTCTGCTTTGGCCATTTCTCTTCAAGTCCAGCCCAAAATAGTTTTGTCCCCAGGATGGCAGCCCCACACTTGGGTTCTGCATGAGGTGGACAATCTCCAGCTCCAGCTGTGGAGGGGGGAGAGCTGAGAAGTTTGGGAGGTCTTTGTAACCCCCAACACAAATTACCCAGGAAACCTGAGGGATTTGCTCAGTCCCACAAATATTTTTGGCCAAGAGACCAATATTTGGACTGGGTTTGTTCTGTTGTAGGTGCACAAGTGACAGCACATTGTGACATCTCTAATGGGCTTCCACCATCACATCCATCAGCCTTTTCCCTCTTCCATCCTTCCATCCATCCATCCATCCATCCCATGCTCAGTGTTCCCTCCCGACCTCTCCCCTCCTTTGGCTGATGAAGCATTGCTCCAGCCATGGAAAGCAGCTGGAGAATCCCATCCCAGGGCCAGCTGCTTTTCCCAGGGGCACCTCTTTTAAACCATGGAGGTCCTTGCCAACCTGAAGGACGCCATGAATTTGTGCTAAAGGGGATGTAGGGATCCTAAACCCATCACGCACCTGCCGCGAGGAGCATCCTCCGGCTCCGGCGTTTGAGGGAGTGTGGGAACACCTCAGAGCTCCTCAAAGTGGGTCAATGTGGCATTTGTGAGGGGACATTCCCATAGGGGACACCCCCATTCCCGTGGGCCCAGCAGCGTCCCGATCCCACCAGTATTACCCGGTCGCTTGGGGCGCGTAGTCGGGGCACGTCCGTCCTTCCCGCCCTCTCTCTCTCTCTGTCCCGTCCTTCCTCCACAAGCTGCTTTGACTGGCTTCCAGCGGGGCTGTCCCCTCTCCCTGTGTGTCCGTGTGTCCGTGGCGTGTCCGTGTGTCCGTGCTGACGGGCGGCTCCCCGCAGATCTCCGGAACCAGCCGTACCGCCGCGCCGACGCGCTGAGGAGGAGCGTCCGCCGCCGCTTCGACGAGCACGGGCTGCGCTCCAACGGCGCCGAGCTGGCCATGTGAGCTGTCCCCTGCAGGAGACGATGCCCACGGCCTCCTCCACGCCCCACACGGCCTTTTCCAGGGGAAAACGGACCTTGGGGAGGGTTCCCAGCCCGGAGCTGGGCTCTCTCTCCCTTCTCTCTCCGCTGCCAAGTGCCTGAAATGGAAGTTCCTGCTCCGCCGGATCCAAGCAATAGGGTTGGGTTGGGGTTGGGTTGGGTTTCTCTGGAGGCCAAGACTCTCTCTCTGCGTCTCTCTCTGTGTGCAGGATTTGTAACCAAAATGTAAAATAAGGGGTTGGTTTATGGGGGGAGGTTGGGGTGGTGAGAGTGGGGCCTGACTGGTTGGAAACTGGGGCTATTGGGAATACTGGGATGTGCTTGGCTTTTAATGCCGGGCCGAGGAGCGGGCCCAGCCTTCAGCTGCACTTAACGGCTCTTTTTTAATTAAAACTACAAACAAAGACATTTAAGGGCTTTCTGGACACGGCATTAATAACAACCCAGCCCTTCTCCCAGCCCAGGGAGAGGAATGGAACAGGAGGTCTCTCCCCAGCCCAAGGTGGGGCTTGGGGATGTTCCAGGGCTTTGGAAGGCAGCATAGGGCTAACAGCCTATTTATTAATTAGCACTAAGCAATTAACAGCCAGTAATCAGTATTAGGCTCTGAGGACCACTGCAGTCCAGCTCCTGGCAGGGGGATCCCAGCCCTGAGACATTCCCACTCGGATCCATTCCCTGCCGAGGCTCCTGTGGAAGGAAAGGGAAGCCCAGCCTGAAATTCCCGGTAGGTTTGGGGTTGTCCGTGGCATTTTCCAGGCCTAAGAAAGGGCCAGGAGGTTGTTTTGGGGCCCCTCCCTGTGCCCTGGAGCAGGGGATGGATCCCACTCCCTGCCAGCAGCATCAGGAGCTGGGCAGAGCTGGACTGAGGAGAAATTCCCAAATCTCATTTTGCTTCCAGCTTCCCCTGCCCGGGGCTCATCCATCTGTTCATTGTAAAATTTCTTGTATAGTATTTAACCACTGAATTTCTTTTGCCCTTTTCCATTGTGCTCCTGTGAACCACTGGTGAAGGTCCCTGTTTTGTTTTGGTTTGTTTTTTTTTTTTTTTTTTTTTTTTTTTTTTTTTTTTTTTTTTTTTTTTTTTTTTTTTTTTTTTTTTNTTTGTTTTTTTTTTTTTTTTTTTTTTGTTTTTCCTTGGATAATGTGTAGTTATATGATAATCTGTTTTTAAATGTACAGATATTTTGCTACAAAATTGGTGCAGTTTTTTATGGTTTTTACACTTTCTCCCCTCCCCTCCCCTCCCCACTTTAGCCTCTGGGTAATATTGTAAATATTGTTTAAAAGGAAATAAATGCATCAAGCCTGTGCTATACAATCTTGAATGTTATTTTAACTTATAGTTTTTGTTTTTTATATTTAACTAAAAGGACAGTTTGGGACTCAGAGTTACCACATTGACCAATTTCCAGGAATTTTTTTTTCCTTGAAAAACTGCCAAGTTTTGCATTTCCAGCACTGTGTACTTTGACCTGCTAAAGAGAACATGCCACTGTTGGAATGAGAGTTTAGATCAAAGAAAAACAGATAATTTGAATTTCAGATCTCAGCACTTGTCGGGGCATAAGCACTAAATCTCATTTTCTTCAGCTCAAAGGTATTTTTTTAATAAAAGCCCAAAATGAAAGCCAAGCTGGCATGTTCTCTTTAATATTTTTCTAGTCATAGATCTGCTTCTTTAGCAAGATTAGAAATGTTTTCTAAAGCAGTTCACGTTCCTCTCCTGGTCTGTTCCTGCCATAAAAATCAAATAAACTATTTACACTACTACACTGAAATCCAGAGGGTTTTTTTTTGGGTCCCTTTTACCTGTTTTGTTCCCCAAAAATGGTGCCACATTTGACAGGTGAAAATGAAAACCTGGAGCTTGAGTGGATGAAAACTGAAAGAATTTGCAGCATCAATTTATTCTTTTGTTATTTGAGGGAGAGAAATTTGGGGTGTGGATTTTCCTGGGAGACACCTGGAGCAGCTCCAGGGGAGAAATAAATGGGGATTAATATTTGCTAGAATTGCACTCAAAACAATCCAAATATTTAAGGCTTAAACAACTGGAATTTTAATACCAAATATAAATTTTTTTAAGGGTTTAATAAAATTATTCTGATTAACCAGCACAGCCAAGGTTTCAACATTGCTGGACGTGGTGAAAAATCATCCAAAATCATCCAGTAATTGATTTAAAAATATCAATTTGGCCACAATTCCTTCCAGTTTCCAGGTGGGAATGCAGAGGTTGAGCTGTGGGCTGTGCTGGGGCTGCCACAGGAAAAAAAAAAATGGGGCTGGGAAATAGGAAAGAAGAGGAAAACATCAAAAGAAAACCTGGAAAAATAATCCTGAACTCAATTCCCTGGAAAACTCAATCCTGCTCTGCTTGGTTTAAAAGCAAGCTCAGCTTAAAGCTGAGTTTCTTCCTGAAAATTGAATTAAAATGTTAAGAAAACCCTACCATTGGAATAATTGACATTCCCAGTTTTTAATTTTGAATGGAAAAATAAAGGCAAACATTTGAAGAGTGAAATTCCTTTAGGAACAGCTTTTTCCTTCAATTCCCAAGGGAAAGAGTGGGATTGGGATGTGCTTTCCCAGCCCAAAACATCCCAGGAGAAATTCCAAAGCATCCCAGGAAAAAAATGGTGAAAAACCTCCTGCATTTTTATATTTAAAATAATTTCAATTTCAGGGTGTTGTTCAGGATCCTGAGCCTTGTAACCAACTACCCCAGGCAGAAAATTCCCTGGATAAATGGATCCTTTGGGTGTTTAGGCACTGGTGGTCAAAAAGGGTCAAAATTCAGGAAAAAAAAAATCCTGAAAAGGAACCTGAACAATCTTGGAGCAGGTTTTGTCAGTGATTCTGTGGCTCAGAGCTGTACAGAGTATTTAAGGAGAAATAAATACCAGTACATGCTAAAAGACAAGGTTTAATCATTGATAAAAATGTACAAAAATATTCCAAGGACAGCGGCTTCCCAATTTTCTCACCGAGCAGGGCTGGGGGCACCTTCCTGAATCTGGGAAACAGGGCTGGAGCTGCTTCCTCCTCCTCCCTCCTCTGGGCTCTGCAGGGACATTCTGCAGCAGGTTCTTAAGGCAACACATGGAATTTGCGTTGAATATTGGATTTTTTTATTCCTACATTTTCCCAAGGGGAAGAGGAAAGGTGGAGGGAAAGGCTGGAGTTACAGCCAGGGCTGGGTTGGGTTGGGATGTTGGGAATGCTGAGGAAATGTCCCAAATGCTCCCTCTGCTGGCACAGCACAATTCCCAGCCACCACATCCATCCCCAGGGATTTGGGATTGATGGGAGTCAGGATTTGAACATGAATCAGTCTTGGATTAAAAGCTCCAGTGCCAAACAACCCCAAAAATCCAGGGGTTTGCAGAACACATCAGGACATGGATTCCTTCCTCCTCCTGCTGCCTTCTTCCCCCCCAAAAAAAATCCCACCCAAGCGAATCCAGCAGTGAATGAAAGCACAAGGAATTAAATTAGGAATTATTTTTTTTTCCCTGAAGCTGAACTGGGCTCTGCCCAGGCAGCCCAGGGTTGTTCCCTGCCTTGGGAAGGACACAGGGAAAAGTGCTTGGGGACACTGCTGCCACCACTGTGTCCCCTCCAGGGGATCCCATCCTGCCCCACAGCTCCAGGCCAGGCACAGCTCTGCCCTCAGAATTCCATGGATTTTTCTACTTTTGACTGGATTGAAGTGGTAAAAAACTAAAAGCCACCGTTGTTGTGGCCACAAGCCACCGGCCACCGGCCCCAGGGCCTCGCCCACAAAAGGCTTGGTTTTATTTTGCCACCTGTAAACATTTTTGGTATCAAGGATCTTGTCATTGATCTTCATCCAGCTGCTCCAAGAGAGTCCTCCTCTGTTTCTCCAGCTCCCCCTCGCTGAGCTCGCTGCCAGAGGTGTCCCAGTTTCCCTGGGGAGAGATGGGACAGGGCTCAGGGACAGTGGGATTTTGGGATTTGGCAGGGAGGTCCCACACTGGGAGCCTCAGCAGGGACACTGAGCCAGAGCTGGCTGCTCTGTGTCACTCAGAAACCCCCAAAATCTAAATTTGGGAATGGCAAAGACCTCCAGGATCATCAAAATCCAACCTCTGACCCTTCCCAGAGCCCAAAGCATCAGGGAAAAAAGGGAAGCAGAGCTTACAGAATCTTTTCCAGGCCGTTTTTTAGTGGGGGATTTATGCTTGGACTCGGATCTCTGTCTGGCTCTTTCCTTCTCACTGTCCCTCTCTCTCTCTTTCTTGTCCTTCTCTCGTTCTGCGTCAGATTCTGGTGAATCCTGGGGAAAAAAAAAAAAAAAAAAAAAAAAAAAAAAAGAGAA
>SWJQ01000611.1:395917-423973 GCA_007252995.1 Zosterops borbonicus | reverse complement strand
CAAAAAAAAAAAAAAAAAAAGAATTCAAGAGCTCCAGGAAAAAGGGCTGAAATACCCTCAGGGAAAAAAGGGTTAAAAGGCCCTAAAAAAAAAACCAAAGGGGTTGAGGATCCTCAAAAAAAAGGGTTGAAAGATCCCAGGAAAAAAGGTTTGAAGAATCTCAGGAAAAAGGGTTGAAGGATCCCAGGAAAAAAAAATAGTATAATATTAAAAATGTACCTGTTTTCTTCAGCTTTAATCATTGCTAGAGGGAAAAAAAAAAAGGAGAAAAACAATTAAAATGTAGCTTTAAAATAGTTCATATACAAAGAGAGTTCTGGTAATTCTTGATTTAATAAAAGGGAAGTTTTAAATATTTTTGTTACTATCGAAAATTTTAATCTTTGGGCCCTTTAAAGACTATAATTAATCAAGATTAAAATTAAGTTTAGAAATGCCACTATGGGAAGATTGGAGAATATAAAAATGACTTTTTGCTTTAAAATAATTATTTTCATTTATAAAAAAAATAGTTCAAAGACCCATAAAAAAAATCAGGATTATTAAACAAAATATTATGGATAAAAATATTTAAATTATTGCTGCCTATTCTTTTTTTTTTTTACATTTATTTTTTTCCCCAGTTGATTTTGTCGCTATTTAAATCAATATTGTAATGAATTTAAATATATTTATAAAATATAAATAAGTCCAGCATCTTTTTACCTTCAAGATCTTCCAGCTCTTTGGGTTTTGCCCAGCGAGATTCCTTTGTTTGGGAATTGTAATAATAAGGTTTCCCAGAATCTGATTTATATTCCTTCCAGGGACACTTGGACAGCAATTGCTGATGGAGAGAAAATAAAGATTGTCTAAGGAAAATCTCCTTTAGGAATTCCTTAAATCAGGATTCCTGCTCTTTAAATAATTAGGAACATCATTAGGTGGGATAATTAATTAAGTGGCTGTGAGTATATTAAAGTTGCATTCCTGGAGTTCTTCCCTTTTGAAATTCCTTCCAATTAAGGCAAAAAATCAACAAAATTCCAAGTTTTCCCATTTTTTTCCTGGTGGATTTAGCTTTGCTTAAGGTTTATTTTCAATACTCAGCTACAGATTTCAAATATTCCTCAAGAAAATAGAAAAAAATTGGTTGAAAAGTGAAAATAAATCACATTGGATCAATTTGATTTGATATTATCCAACGGGAATAAACCAGGGGAATCCTCAGGAATTTGTTGTGTATTCCAGAGGAATTTAGGGATTTAAATCTGCATGGGGGCAAAAAATAAAATTAATTCTAAACTGAAATGGCTGGCAGTGGTTTTAAGTGAATCTTTTAGGCTTGGACTAAATTTGTTTCTTAAGAACAGGATTTAATTTGTGTAATTTGACCGAAAATAGGAAATTTCAAGAATTTTTTTGTTCTCTAAATACTTCTCTATTTATTACTTCTATGAATAATAAAAAAGACAAGGTTTTAAAATAAAAATATATCTAAAAAGGAGGAAAATGGAGGAATTTTGGCCACTTTGCACCCTCAAGTTCTCCCAACATAAAGAGAACAATCCAAATATTTTCACATTTCTTAAAATAAAAAATGTATCTAAAAAGGAGGAAAATGGAGAATTTTTGGCCACTTTGCATCCTCAAATTCTCCCAACATAAAGAGAACGATCCAAATATTTTTAAATTTTTTATTGGAAGAGTTTGTTCCTATTATTTCCTGCAGAATTCCCCCTGCTGCAGGTGTCAGGTTTGGCAATCCTGGTGTCCCCAAAACATCCCAGAATTAATTTGTGCTCTGGTTACCTCAGCAGGAGTTTTGAGATCATCAGGTTTCTCCCAGGTGGATTGCTTGGTCTCGGTGTTGTAATAATAAGTCCTTCCATCCGGGGATTTGTGCTCCGTCCACGTGGATTTCTGGGGAAAAAAAAAAACCAAATTAATGATGAAGAAATAAATTTAAAAAAAAAAAAGGGATTAAAGGCTATAAAAGGAGTGGGATCCAAACCTGCTTGGAGTGGTCCTCGCTGGCAGAGCTGGTGGTGCTGGAGCTGGGCTGGACCGTGGACACCACGGGGTGGGTCGTCTGCAGGGAGATAAAACGGGCATTGGGGAATCTGCTTTAATTGGGGGGGTTTCACACAAATATCCTGAATTTTACAAGTGGTTCAGCAGCACAGGAAAGGTATGGAGTCAAAATCATCCCTTAAAGTCAGTGTCTTTCTAAAAAAACTCATTTTTTGGGAGTGCAGCTGTGCAATTCCACATTCCAAGTGGCCTAATTCCAACCAGAGAGTGGAATTGGTCAGACCACAACAAATCCAAGTCAAAATTCCAGCAGCACTTCCCAAAACTGGAAGGAAATTTGCTTCAGGAATATTCTCTGCCTTCACTCACACCAAATCACATCTTAAGTCAGTATTTTTCCCAAAAACCTCCTCCTTTGGGAGTGCAGCTGTGCAATTCCACATTCCAAGGGGTCTAATTCCCACCAGAGAGTGGAATTTGAGGGATCAGAACACAACTCCAAGTCAAAATTCCAGCAGCACTTCCCAGAATTTGAGGGAAATTTGCTTCAGGAAGATTAAGATCACATATAAAGTCAGTATTTTTCTCAAAAAAACTCCTCCTTTGGGAGTGGAGCTGTGCAATTCCACATTCCAAAGGGCCCAATTCCCACCAGAAAGTGGAACTGGTCAAAATTCCAGCAGCACTTCCCAAAACTGGAGGGAAATTTGCTTTCAGGAAGATTAAGATCACATCTTAAGTCAGTATTTTTCCCCAAAATCTCCTGCTTTGGGAGTGGAGCTGTGCAATTCCATGTTCCAAAGGGTCCAGTTCCCACCGGAAAGTGGAATTTGAGGGGTCAGACCACAACAATTCCAAGTCAAAATTCCACCAGCACTCCCTGTTCCCAAAACTGGAGGGAAATTTGCTTTCAGAAAGATTAAGATCACATCTTAAATCAGTATTTTTCCCCAAAAACCTCCTCTTTTGGGAGTGGAGCTGTGCAATTCCACGTTCCAAAGGGCCTAATTTACATTTTCCTGCTGCTTTCCATGGCTGTTTTTCCTATAAATTCCCTGGAATCAGGATTGTGGATCAGTGATTGGATGTGGCCAAGGAAAATTGGATTTCCTGACAGTCCAATGGCACAAGGAATGGAATTCTCATGGATATCACCAATATTTCATCATTAAATTGGGATAAGACCCACAGATTTCAAGGAAGAACCAAAAATTTTGGAAAAAAGAGAGGAGGAAAAACCAGAATTAAGGTTTTTTTCATTTAAATGCCTAAAATGAAGTTTTCCCCAGAGCACACTGGAATTCCAACCTTCTGGAATTGTATTTTCCACATACCTGAGTTCCAGGAGGGGTCACACCTGCAAAATAAATAATTAAAAATTAATAAAAGGTTTGGTTGCTTCATTTTTCTAAAAATTCCTCAATGTGTGCAAGGAAAAAAAATATTCTAGGCACCAATGGAGATTCCAGGACTGAAATGTTCCATTTTAGGGAAAAGTGGGGATTTTTTTTAAATGTTTCAGCTGATTTTGATTAAATATTTTGAAATTATATCAAGTTTTTTACTCACCTACTTGTGCATCCATGCTGTTCACTCCTGGCTGGAAAAAACAATTAAATGGAAAAAATTAAACTTTTAAATAATTAAATTTAAATAATCAATTACTGAGGAATTAAATCCTAAAAAAAAATCCAATATTCATTAAACAAACAAGGCCCTTCTGCCACAAAAGGCTCTAATTCACTAAATCAGGATTTTTGCTTCCCTCTTCGTTATTCCTGTTCTTTAAATAAATAATTAGGAACGTCATTAGGTGAGATAATTAATTATGTGGCATTTAATTATTTTGGGTGTATTAAAGTTGCATTCCTGGAGCTCTTCCCTCTCTTGAAATTTCTTCCAATTAAAGAAAAAAAGTAACAAAATTCCAATTTTTCCCTTTTTTTTTTCCTGGTGGATTTAACTTTGCTTAAGGTTTGTTTTCAGTTCTCAGCTACAAACCTCAAATATTCCTTAAGAAAACAGAAAAATTGGTTAAAAAATGAAAATAAATCTCATTGGATTAATTCGATTTGATATTATCCAACAAGAATAAACCTGGAAAACCTCAGGAATTTGTTGTGTATTTTAAGAGCATTAATTTGACTAAAATAGGAATTTTTAAGATTTTTTAAACATATTTTTAAGAGCATTAATCTGATTAAAATATTGATTTTTAGGAATTTCACTGCTCCTAACCAGCACAGCAAAGGTTTGTGCTCAGCACCACAGGAAATTCCAGAGGAATTTAGGGATTTAAATCTGCATGGGGGCAAAAAAAAATATATTATTTCTAAATTGAAATGGCTGGGAATGGTTTTAAGTGAATCTCTTAGGTTTGGATTAAATTTATTTCTAATTTAAATTTTTCCCCCTCAGAGATTTCACTTGTATTTTAATTTTTCCCTTTCCATTTCCACCCAAAGAATTTTTCATTCCTTGAGGAATTCCAGCCATTTTTATACTCAACTGAATTTCAGGAACTTTTAATTAAAAAAATCCTCTTTCTAACGGATTCAAATCTTTTTAATATTGAATTAAAACTTTTTAAACAATTACAACTAAAGAGAGAAGAATCAGGTAATTTAACAATCCAAAGTCCAAACTCCAGGAAGTGAAGGATAAGGAATGAAAAGAAAACTAAAAGGAGTTTAAAGACTGATGAAAATCACTAAAATCTCATTTTTATAATTATTCAACAGCCACATAAAACTCCACTGCAACAAAAAATGCATTTAAAATTTCAATTCTCGTTTTGTAATTAAAGAAAACAAAGAGTGAACAACATCAAGTGCTAAAAAAGAGCTTTTAAATGCTAAAAAAAAATGGAAATAAACTCACAGGAACCGTGGGCTGCATGGCAGCCTGGGACATGTGGGACATCATCATCCCCGGCATCACCGACTGCATCATCCCAGGCATCTGAAATTCACATTTTTCCACAGATTTTATCATATTCTCAACACAAAATACAGAATTTTTATTTAAAATACATCCTCTGATACTTCTTTTTAATTTAAAAAAACCCCAAACTTTGCTCTTAGGTAATAAAAAATAAAACAGGTTTGTAGGATTGTGATTCCCTCCGTGACATTCCCACTGAATTGGGATATTCCTGTTAATAATGACGTGGCTAGATTCCAAAATTGGATAAGAAATAACAATAAAAACCATTTAAACTGCAAAGGAACAATATCAAACGATGTGGGATTTGATTCCATGATTTAAACGCTGAGTGAAAGCAGGAAAAGCAAAAGTTGGGAATGATTCCTGCAGAATTCCAAAGCTACAGGGAATAAATGACCAAAGGAAAGGTGAAACCCCCAGAAACAACATTTACCTTCAGCTTTTTGCTCTCCATCTACCAAAAAGTCCTGAGTTACTCCCTAAAATATGAAATATTGAAAATGTCTCCTGGCTAAGAGTGAGAATTGTGCAAAAGGAATAACAAAAAACCAGAATTTCTCCTTCAATGGACACACACAGTGCTCAAGAGTCAAATCCTCCTCCTTTTTAAAAAATTTTTAAAAATCCTCCTCCTTTTTTACCCCAGAAGCTGCAAATTCCCACTGAAAAAAATTCCTACCAAATCTTTACACATCAATTTAAGGGAAATATGGATGTTGTGTCCAAGGAATTGCAAAGGAAGAAGAGTTGTCACCAAAGGTTTAATTTTTCCTTGTCTCTCTTCCATCACAAGGAGCATCCTGAGGATATTCAGCATTCCTGGGATATTTATTATCTCCAGGAGAATGATTTCTTTGAAGAGTTGAGGATTGAATTACAAACCACACAGGAATTGTGATAACTGAGAAGAAAAAGCTGCCAGCTGTGTCTTTTCCAGGGTTTTTTTCCAATCCCATGGCATCAGCAACAACAGCATCCAGGGATTGTAAACAAATCCCCAGAATTCCAGCAAAAAATCCCAGATTTCTTTATTTCTTCTCTTGCTAGAACATTCATGTGTGTGGATGTAGGAATTAAAGAAACATAAAGTCCCAAAACAAACTCATTCCTTCAAAACCTACAGGAAACTTCCAAAAAACTTTAATAAACCCCAAATTATAGATTTATAATTAAAGGTGTATTAATTATGTGTTCTCATACCAATTTTTAATTAAAGTTACAGAGATGCATCAATTCATTATAGATTTATAATTAAAGTTAAAGGTGCATTAATTACCTGTCCTCATACCAATTTTTAATTAAAGTTACAGAGATGCATCAATTCCCTGCTCCCCATGAGAAGAGCTTTAACCTGGACAGGATAAAAAACCCTAAATCATTGAACAAAGAGATTCTCCCACCTCAAGGAAAAGGAAAAAGGGGATGAAAAGCTGCAGGAATTGCCTTACCTGGCCCATGGGGGGCCCTCCCATGGGGGGCATCATCTGAGGCATCATCCCGTGGGGCACTGGGGGCATGTTGGGGGGTCTCTGCCCCATGGGGTGCATCCCCATGGGGGGATAGTGGGGCATTCCTGGGTGGCCCATCTGGAAAACAACAACAAACAGGGGAAAATCAGCACCCAGACACACTCAACAGAAGAAAATACATTTCCTGGTTTTGGTTTTTTTTTTATTATTCAAATAGTTGNCCCATCTGGAAAACAACAACAAACAGGGGAAAATCAGCACCCAGACACACTCAACAAGAAGAAAATAGAAGATATATTTCCTGGTTTTGTTGTTTTTTTTTAATTATTCAAATATTTGAAAGTTTCTGTTTCAGAGAGATGCAATGGTTTTGAGAGTATGAAGATAAAGCCTGGGCAGAATTTCCCTTTGGAAAACATATTTAGCAGGAGAAAAAAAAAACTAAAAAAAAAATTAAGTTATTGATCACAGAATCCCAAAATGGTTTGGATATGAAAGACCTTAAAGTTCCTCCAGTTTTACCCTCTGAAACACCTCCCACTGTGCTCCAACCTGACCTTGGACACTTCCAGGGATGGGGCAGCCTGGAATTCCATCCCAGGATCTCCTCACCCTCACAGGGAAGGATTTCTCCCTAATTTCCCTTACCTCTACCACCTCTCAGCCCAAAACCAGTTTTCCAATGATTTTTCTTCTCCCAGAAGACTCCCTGGGGCTGGGAGTCACACAAAGAAACCACAAACAACTAAAAAGGTTTGAAAATTCTGGACAGAACACTTGGCTTTCCTCAATGACATCCTCTCACAGCACACGCAGTGACAGTTNAAAATTCTGGACAGAACACTTGGCTTTCCTCAATCACATCCTCTCACAGCACACGCAGTGACAATTCCTGTCNCTCAATGACATCCTCTCACAGCACACGCAGTGACAGTTTCCCAAGCCCCAGGTAATTCCAGGTGGGACAGTGTTATTTAAAATTCTCTTCTGCCCCTTCTCCAGAGTGTGTTTTTTACTTTCAGAGGGTCCTGCCCACCCTGGTGCTGTCACCAGTTGTGGAGAGTGAGAAGATTCTCTCTGAGTCTCTTTTTCTCCAGGCTGAGCCCCTTTCCCAGCTCCCTCAGCCTCTCCTGGTGCTCCAGCCCCTTCCCACCAGGTCTGTGATCCAGTGTGTCCTGGGGGCATCAGGAACAGCATCTTCACTGTTATCAGAGAGTGATTGTGACCCTCTGAGGCACCTCTGGGTGCTGTGTCCAGCCCTGGGGGCACCTCTGGGTGCTGTGTCCAGCCCCTGGGGCACCTCTGGGTGCTGTGTCCAGCCCTGGGGGCACCTCTGGGTGCTGTGTCCAGCCCTGGGGCACCTCTGGGTGCTGTGTCCAGCCCTGGGGGCACCTCTGGGTGCTGTGTCCAGCCCTGGATCCTCAGCACAGCAGGGACAGGAGCTCCTGGAGCTGAGGAAGAACCTCTGTGCCCAGGAAAGGCTGAGGGAGCTGCGAAAGGGGCTGTGCCTGGAGAGAAGCCTTCAGTCCTGGGTGTCCCTGTGTCTCCCCAGTTCTGCATCCTCAGCACAGCAGGGACAGGAACTCCTAGAGCTGAGGAAGAACCTTGAGAGCCCAGGAAAAGCTGAGAAAGCTGGGAAAGGGGCTCAGCCTGGAGAAAAGGAGCCTCAGCCCTGGGTGTCCCTGTGCCCCCAGCCCTGGGTGTCCCCGTGCCCTCAGCCCTGGGTGTCCCCGTGCCCCCAGCCCTGGGTGTCCCCGTGCCCCCAGCCCTGGGTGTCCCCGTGCCCCCAGCCCTGGGTGTCCCCGTGCCCCCAGCCCTGGGTGTCCCCGTGCCCCCAGCCCTGGGTGTCCCCGTGCCCCCAGCCCTGGGTGTCCCCGTGCCCCCAGCCCTGGGTGTCCCCGTGCCCCCAGCCCTGGGTGTCCCCGTGCCCCCAGCCCTGGGTGTCCCCGTGCCCCCAGCCCTGGGTGTCCCCGTGCCCCCAGCCCTGGGTGTCCCCGTGCCCCCAGCCCTGGGTGTCCCCGTGCCCCCAGCCCTGGGTGTCCCCGTGCCCCCAGCCCTGGGTGTCCCCGTGCCCCCAGCCCTGGGTGTCCCCGTGCCCCCAGCCCTGGGTGTCCCCGTGCCCCCAGCCCTGGGTGTCCCCGTGCCCCCAGCCCTGGGTGTCCCCGTGCCCCCAGCCCTGGGTGTCCCCGTGCCCCCAGCCCTGGGTGTCCCCGTGCCCCCAGCCCTGGGTGTCCCCGTGCCCTCAGCCCTGGGTGTCCCCGTGCCCCCAGCCCTGGGTGTCCCTGTGCCCCCAGCCCTGGGTGTCCCTGTGCCCTCAGCCCTGGGTGTCCCCGTGCCCCCAGCCCTGGGTGTCCCTGTGTGCAGGGAGGGTCAGCACTGGCACCACAGGAACAAACAGGGACTGATGCCCAGGAAGTTCCAGCTGTACACAAAAAAGAACTTCCTCTAGCAGGTGCCAGGTGCCTAGCTAGCCTCTGCCATTTCCCTCAGCGGGGATATCCCTCACCACACAACACCCATCCCTCCCAACCTCTGGCTGACCCTGGAGAGCAGAGAGGCGGGACCATCTTCCGCATCTCCCCAGCCTTCAAGCAGGCACTCACCATGAGGGACCCGCGGTCGACGCCGCCGGGGCGCATGGCGGGGCTGAGCAGGGAGCTGCCGCAGCGGCCCAGGAGGCGGCCCCGGAGCGGCGGCCGGGGGGCGGCGGGCCCGAAGGGCAGCAGCGGCTCGGGCTCCCCGCGGGGCGGGAGCAGCGGCGCCAGCAGGCTGACAGGCTTCCCCGCCGGCCAATCGGGCCGCGCCGCCAGCCGCGCGCTCTTCGGCGATTGGTCGGCGCCCGAGCCCACCGGCCGCACGGCGTCGCCCGGCGTCAGCTGCATGAGGGGCGGCGGCTTCGGCAGAGAGAACGGCAGAGGTTGAGGGGAGGCGGCGGCGGCCGCGGCTGTGGAGTCCCCGCCGGACATGGTGGCGGCGATGAGCGGCCCCGCGGGGCTGTGCTCGGGCGGTTCCCGGGAGAGCGGGGCGCGCTGCGAAGCGGCGGCTGCGGCGGCCGAGCGCGGGGCACGCCGGGAAAGCGCTCACGTGGGGCCGGGGGCGGTGCGCGATTGGGGCCGGGCGGTACCAACAGGGCCGCAAGGACGGGGGGGATTTCCCGCTCCACTATATCAATCCGACAGGGAGGTGGCGGTAATCTCCCCTCAGTCGTGCTGTGGATGGTACACGCCGAATTCCCCCCTCCCAAAGCGGGGCGGGTGGTACGGGCCGCCCCCCCCCGCCCTGTGTGCTGTGGTTGGGGCCGCTGAGAGGGAGATTCCGGTTGGATTTGGGAATATTCCAGTGGGATTTGGGAATATCTGACCCCACAGGGGTCAGCCCGTCCCCCTCCTGCACCTGCACAGCCCCACAGTCCCGCCCTGTGCCGGGGAGCCTCGTCCGAGCGCTCCCGGGGCTGTGGCAGCCTTGAGGCCTTGGGCACTGCCAGGGATCCAGAGACAAGCACAGCAAAGAAATCTGGGAATTCCAGCCCAGCCAGGAATTCCCAATTCCCAAAATCCCATCCAAGCCTCCCCTCTGGCAGTGATTCCCTTTGTCCTGTCCCTCCAGGGCCTTGGAAAAAAAAAGGCCAGAACTGGAAACAGAAACAGTGTTAAAGCTCAATGTAACTTCAGCTGGAATTGGCTAAAATGCAACTCTTGGTTTCCCAGGAAAGGTTAAAATCCTGGTGTTTTCCTCCAAGGAAAGGTTAAAATCCCGGTGTTTTCCCCTGCACAAACCCTTCCTGTCAAGGTTTTGGTGTGGAGGAAGGAGTTACATTGATTAAATGAAGGTAAAATTGTGTGTGAGGTAAAATTGCTGCCTGTCAATCAAATCACCGGCAGAGACGCTTTTGGATGTATTTGATAATCTTGGCTCAATATCAAAAATCCACCTGAAAAAAGAGGGAGAAAGGCTGGGAAAGTTGGGGGGAAAAAAATCCCCAATAATTTATAATTTGGTTTTGTGTATAATTTGTGTATAATTTAGTGTATAATTTGCACTTCACAGCAAGTTTAGCTGGGATGGATCCACCCCACAGAGGAGAGTGTGTGGGAATTTTGGGGAATAAACCGAATTTTGGTGAGAACTCCAAAGGAAAAGGACTTGGGAAATACAAAAAATTATCTCTTTCCCTTTAGTGTGTTTATTTACTCCTTGTTTCTCTTCCTGTCCCTGAAATTACACAACTTGGAATATTTTCCTGTCCCATCTCTCATTGTTGTCCTTGAGGAAAAAGGGATTTTCAGGGATGAGGATTTTATTTTTCCATGAGATTTTTGGATTTCCACACACCCCCATGATTATCAAACACTTCATTTGGGGTACAGATATTTAATAAATCTCTCAGCTGAAGTGGGGCAGGAGCTGGTTTGGCTCAGCTCATGGAAATGTGGAGTGGTTGGGGATAAAACCCCATGATCAAGCAGTGAAAATAAAATTTAAGTTGATTTTTAATTAAATCTTGAAATCTCATTTCAATCTCTGCAGTTGCTTCTGTCAATCCGAGGTGTAACTTTAGTACTTTGAGCATTTTTGTTTCTTTATTTTTTAAGCCCAGCTGCCTAAAGTCAGTCCAAATCAAGTGAATTAATTTAAAGTTTTCTGAATTTTTTTTAACTGTTTTTGTGGTTTTACAGGAATTTTGATGGAGAATCCAGTCCTTCACTCTTCGTCCTGATCTTGGAGGAAACTCCTGAGTTTTAATCCTGTTTTTTAAACAGGATTTGTAGGAAATACAGAATTCCAAAATTTAAAACTATGAAATACAAGTTCTGGAATAGAGAATTTTGAAATAAAAAAATTCCAAACCACAAATTCTGACTGAAAAATTCTAAACTAGAGGATTTCAAAATCTAAATTCTGAACTGCAAACTCCAAAATAGAGGGTTTCGAAATATAAATTCAGAAATAAAAACCCTGAAATAAAAACCCTGAGACACGAATTTTGAAAAAATAAAAATTCAGGAATACAAATTCTGAAATAAAACCCCCTGAAATTTATATATATAAATAAATAAATAAATAAATAAATGAAATTTAAAACTCTGAAACCAAATGATTAAATAAATAAATAATTTTTAAAACCCTGAAATAAAAATAAAGAAATAAATAAATAAACAACAAAAAACCAACCAAACAAAAAACCCCAAAAACCAAAACAAAACCCTTGAAATAAAAATTCTGCAATAAAAATCCGAAAATATAAATTCTGCAGCGCAAATTCTGAAATCTGGAATTCTGGAGTACAAGACACTTGCCACAATCAGCCCTAAAATTCCTTTTCCATGGAATTTTAACTGGAATTTTTAACTAGTGTATTTATATTTAACCCACAATTTCTCATTTTCTTTTCTCCTCATAGAAAATACCTCTTTTATTTCCAATAAAATCACTGAGGGCTGGATTTCCTTTGGAAACCCCTGAAAATTCCAAGAGAATTTATTCCTGGAGCTGCCAGCAGGGAGAGGCCTCGCACACGGAATTTTCCCCAGTTTGTCCTGGGATTCCTGAACCGACAAGAGCTGCAGAAAGGACAAATTAATTTTATTTTTTAATCTCTTTCCAAAGATATTTTTCCATTCCCCATCCATTTAGAATTCTGTAATTCCCAGGAAAAGCCGGTTTGGTTTATTTTATTTTTATTATTTTATTTTATTTTATTTTATTTTATTTTATTTTATTTTATTTTATTTTATTTTGTTTTGTTTTATTTTATTTTGTTTTATTTTATTTTGTTTTATTTTATTTTATTTTATTTTATTTTATTTTATTATTATTTTATTTTATTTTATTTTTATTTATTATTATTATTTTATTTTATTTTTTATTATTTTATTTTATTATTTATTTTATTTTTTAATGTTCAGAGTCTCCTTGGCAACCACATTTCATCCCAAAAGAAATTTGAGTTGCAAATCCAACCCCAGGCAGGTAAAACCTGGCTCTGGGTGTTCCCAATCCCAAAAAAAANCAAAAAAAAAAAAATCAAAAAAATCAGGATTTGATCCAATGGGATCCAGGAAAAGCTGCACCGCCTTTCCTTGGATGGTTTTTCCCGGCAGCTCCTCCTCCAGATTTAGCTGTTTGGGTTTTTTTATTTTATTTTTTTTTTTTCCATTAGAGCTCATAAGTTATTTAAGAATTGCAGTGATTTGTGTTCCTGAAGTGGTTCTGTGGGGAGGGTGGGGCTCTGCTCTCCTTCCAAGGACAAGGATGGATTCAGCACATCGTCCTTTGGAAAAACAGCTGCAGGCAGCTTTTCCCCACATCCATCAATTTTTTATTATTATTTCTTCTTCTGATAAACTTTTTTTCTTTCTTTAGCCCAGGAAAATCAAATTTCTGGCAGTGATTTTTCCTTATAAATCTGAATTTTCCTTATAAATCTGAATTTTCCTTATAAATCTCAATTTTTCTTACACATCTGAATTTTCCTTACAAATCTGAATTTTTNATCTGAATTTTCCTTATAAATCTGAATTTTCCTTTTACATCTGAATTTTCCTTACACATCTAAATTTTCCTTACAAATCTGAATTTTCCTTATATATCTGGATTTTCCTTATAAATCCGAATTTTCCTTATACATCTGATTTTTCCTTGTAAATCTGAATTTTCCTTATAAATCTCAATTTTCCTTATAAATCTGAATTTTTCTTATAAATCTGAATTTTCCTTATACATCTGATTTTTCCTTATAAATCTCAAATTTCCTTATAAATCTGAATTTTTCTTACAAATCTGAATTTTCCTTATATATCTGAATTTTCCTTATAAATCTAAATTTTCCTTACAAATCTGAATTTTCCTTATACATCTGATTTTTCCTTATAAATCTGATTTTTTTTTCTTATAAATCTGAATTTTTCTTATAAATCTGAATTTTCCTCACAAATTTCCCGTGGGATTGTGTTTTCTGGATGCTGCAGCATCTCCCATGGGAATGTGTCACCCCAGGCCTGTTCTGCTCCCACTTTTCGCCCCAGAAAACATCAGGCCACAGCTGGATTGTCACCAGCCTAATGCAGGGAAAAGTAAAAACACTAAATATTTTATTTCCTGAATAAAAAAAATCTAAATCTGAGGATTAATAATTATTATGGAATGTTTAATGTGATGGAAAGAGTGGGAATTCCTCTGGAAATGAGGTGTCACCTCTGGAGGGGTCTGGAATGTGGAGATGTCCATTCCAGGAGATCCATTTGAGGGAATTTGGGAGCCTGGAAATCTCAGGATTTGGGGAATTCCTATTTTTTAACAGCTCAGGAAGGTGAGGATTTGAGGGATGGGGGCCGTGAGGAGCAGCACATCCCAAATCCAGCACCAGAGGATTTGGGATTTGGGATCTGGGAGGCAGCTGGAGCAAAATGCAAAGGAAAAAATGTGAGAATTCCAAACCCAGCCATTCCCCTTGGATACCTCCTGGTTTACAGGAACTCCAAGAGGAATAATTTGGATTTTGTATCATAAATGTGAGACTTTTACCACTCAAGAGGAATAATTCGGACTTTGTATCATAAATGCGGGACCCACCCAAGAGGGATAATTTGGACTTTGTACAATAAATATGGGACTTTTCCCACCCAAGAGGAATAATTTGGACTTTGTATATAAATTTGGGACTTTTCCCACCCAAGAGGGTTAATTTGGATTTTGTATCACAAATATGGGACTTTTGCCACCCAGGAGGGATAATTTGGACTTTGTACAATAAATGTGGGACTTTTCCCATCCAAGAAGGATAATCTGGACTTTTTATCACAAATATGGGATTTTTGCCACCCAAGAGGAATAATTTGGACTTTGTATCATAAATGTGGGACTTTGTATCATAAATATGGGACTTTTCCCACTCAAGAGGAATAATTTGGATTCTGTATCATAAATGTGGGACTTTTCCCACTCAAGAGGAATAATTTGGACTTTGTACAATAAATATGGGACTTTTCCCACCCAAGAGGAATAATTTGGATTTTGTACAATAAATGTGGGACTTTTGCCACCCAAGAGGGATAATTTGGACTTTGTATCATAAATATGGGACCCACCCAAGAGGAATAATTCATATTTTGTATATAAATGTGGGACTTTTGCCACCCAAGAGGAATAATTTGGATTTTGTACATAAATATGGGACTTTTCCCACCCAAGAGGGATAATTCGGACTTTGTATCATAAATATGGGACTTTTCCCACCCAAAAGGAATGATTTGGATTTTGTACAATAAATATGGGACTTTTCCCCACCCGATTTGCCCTCCAGGACAATCCCAGTTAAATCCCTGCTGCTCCTCACCTGCTTAATCCCGGATTTCTGTGGTTAACCAGGGATTTCACCCTCAGGAATTGCAGCTCCCACCTTATTGTTTCCATCTGCTTGTTGTTTCCCAGAAAAATCACGCCCCTGGAGCAGAGATCAGTGATATTTCTGCCTTGATCCCGCTGCTGCATCGCTGATGAATTCATGGATTTAGGACAAATAAATCCAGATTTCATTACCAGCAAGTGGCTAGAAATAAAAACGGGCAAAACAAAACCAACCGAACAAACAAATCCCGGAGTCGTAAGAGAGGATTAAAATTGGAAAGATAAAAAAAATATAAAAATCTCTCAGGAGAAATGTTTAAAAGAGGAGAGTGGTGACAGCTGTTTCCCCAAATCCAGCCCTCCCAACAACACTTGGATATGGGAAATAAATGTGGGGAAGAGCTGGAGGAGCAGCCCAGGGAGAAATCCCAGTGAAATCCGGCTCTGGATGAGCTGGAAATGTTGTTTTTCCCAGTTTGGAGCTGTCTGGGATGTGCCCTGAGGAGCCTCGTGGGGCTGAAGATGAAAGTGTGGGGAGCTGGGCACAGTTAATTCCCAACCCCTGGGAAGAGGAGTGGGGAAATGGCCATTAAATGCTCCTGAGAAGGAAAAACAAAGATGGTTTTATCCAGGGAATAGCAGGAGGAGTGGGATAAGGGCCATTAAATGCTCCTGAGAAGGAAAAACAAAGGTGATTTTTCCAGGGAATAGCAGGAGGAGTGGGATAAGGGCCATTCCCTGCTCCTGGGAATGGATCCCTCCCAGCAGGAGGGGAGAACACAGGGAGTGTCAAGTGGGATCAGAGTTGGGATAAACATCCTGAGGAGGATATTTGGGAATAGCTGTGGACATCAGCTGCTCCAGATCCAGCTGTGGATCTTCCTTCTCCCTCAGGAAAGCAAATTCTTAGTGAATAATCCTCTGGAATGCTTTTTTCCCTTCTTTGTTCTTTATTTTCCTTTTTTGTTGTTGTTCCTTTTCTTTCTTTCTTTCTTTCTTTCTTTCTTTCTTTCTTTCTTTCTTTCTTTCTTTCTTTCTTTCTTTCTTTCTTTCTTTCTTTCTTTTTCTTTCTTTTTCTTTCTCTCTCTCTGTCTTTCTCTCTCTCTTTTTCTCTTTCTTCTTCTTTTAATAAATCTCACGTACCTTATTCCACTCCTGGAGTTTATCCCATAAAATTCCAGACTGGTTTGGGCTGGATGAGACCTTAAATCCCATCCCATCCCACTCCTGCCATGGGCAGGGACACCTCCCACCATCCCAGGGTGATCCAGCCTGGCCTTGGACACTCCCAGGGATCCAGGGGCAGCCCCAGCAAATCTGGAAATTCNAGCCTGGCCTTGGACACTCCCAGGGATCCAGGGGCAGCCCCAGCAAATCTGGGAATTCCAGGAATTCCCAGTTCCCAATGTCCCAGCCAGCCCTGCCCTCTGGCAGTGGGAGCCATTCCCTGTGTCCTGTCCCTCCATCACTTCCCCAAAGTCAGCTCAGGGGCACAGGCACCGCCAGGATGGAAACACAACGGGCTGTAATTGCATTTTGCATCCAAATTAAAAAATCCAATTATATCCGATGCCTTTAAACACGGTTAATGAATAGAAAACTTCCTCAGGAACTCAGCCTGGGGGAGAGGAGCTTGGAGGTGACCTAAATGTGACATTCCAGGGCCTGGAGGGGCTCCAGGAGAGCTGCAGAGGGACTGGGGACAAGGGACAGGACACAGGGAATGGCTCCCACTGCCAGAGGGCAGGGCTGGCTGGGACATTGGGAATTGGGAATTCCTGCCTGGGCTGCAATTCCCACATTTGCTGGGGCTGCCCCTGGATCCCTGGAATGTCCCAGGCCAGGCTGGAGCACCCTGGGATGGTAGAAGGTGTCTGAACGNCCTGGATCCCTGGAATGTCCCAGGCCAGGCTGGAACACCCTGGGATGGTAGAAGGTGTCTGAACGCAAAATTGGGATATTTATCTTCCACACAACAATATTCCAACCCCCCGGGACATTTTCTTGATACAATTTCCATGTTGGTTTGGCGATGCAGGGCAAAGCAGACAAAACCAATTTACAATTAAAATGTGATGAAATCCAGTAATTTTTTCCTCACTTCTCCTTCTGTTTAACTTCCACCTGATACAAATCAGCAATTTTGGGTTCCTGTATTCAAATCCTCGGGCTCTCTGATATTTGTGCAGCTCTGTTTTGTTTTCTAACCCCACGGGGAGTGAGTTATTTAAGAATTTTTATTGGATTCAGTGAAAACAGGATTGTTCTTCTGCCTGATTTTAGGAGTTTCTCTTCCCTATGGTTTTTTATAAATCCTGGAGTTGTAATTCCATGCCAGCCATTTGCAGCCAGAAATAAATTCCAAAATTAATTTTGTACCAAGGGTACAAAAGGGTTTGGACAAACAGACAAAAGCTAAAATTGCAGCTGTGTTATCCTCCATTAAAAAATTTTATATATTTTAGCATTGTTTAGAATTTAGTCGCAGATTTAACGACTAAATAATCGCAGGAGGAATTATTAGGGGGATGTTTTGTCTTTACAAATGATACAAACCCACTTTTCCTGCAGTATTTTTATTTTTTTTCCCAGGAAAATCAAGCCTCTAGTCGTGTGTGAAATTACGTTCGTCTCACTTAATTTCCTCCACATAAATCAGGAGNAAAAATGAAAAAAAAAAAAAAAAAAAAGGCTTTGAGAAATATAAACGGGTTGTGTGTCAGGATTAAATTGTGGAGGAGCAGTGCCTGTAAGAAATGCAGGGTTTAAGGAATTATTTATCCAGGGAAGGAGCTGTTCTCTTTAGAAACCCCAGCACTGGCAGCAGGTGTCTGTGTGACTGACAGCCCCGATTAAAAATGTATAAAAATACATTTTGATTGGTCTAAAAATGCTTTTTTGTTCAGGCAGGTGCTGTCTGTGTCTGTGGAGAGCTCAGCAGGGTCTGTGCTCTTTGCACTCAAACCAGGCCTGTCCTTTCCTCCTCCAGCTGTTGGTGTCAAAACACCAGGAAAACAAACCCCTCCTGTCCTTTCAAGTCTCTTCCCCATCAGGATTTGAAGAATTTCAAATAAGTGCATGTAAAAGTCAAGGTGAGTCTGCAGAGCCTGGTTTGGTTGTTGAAATAATTCAATAAAATGGGGTTTGCAGCTCATCTTTTGCCACCCAGAGGGGCAGAGCTGAGGATGGAGCTGGAATTTCCCCCTGTGTGCATTTTTCCATCTGCGTGTCTGGAAGTGCAGAGTTGGAGCTTTGCAACAGAGAATCCCAGGATCCCTGAGGTTGGAAAAGCATTCCAAGGTCATGGAGTCCAAACTGTGACTGATCCCACCTTGTCCCCAAGTGTCACCTCCAGGAATTCCTGGGACACTCCAGGGATGGGCACCCCAAACCTCCCTGGGCAGCCCCTGAGCTCCCTTTCCATGGGGAAATTCCTGCTGCTGCCCACCCTGAGCTCCCCTGGCCCAGCCTGAGGCCGTTCCCTCTCCTCCTGTCCCTGTTCCCTGGAGCAGATCCCAAATCCCCCCGGCTGTGCCCTCCTGGCAGGGAATTCCAGAGAGGGAAAAGATCCCTCTGGATCCTCCTTTTCTCCAGGCTCAGCCCCTTCCCAGCTCCCTCAGGAATTCTCCATCCTTTCCCATCTCCCTCAGGAATTCTCCATCCTTTCCCAGCTCCCTCAGGAATTCTCCAGCCCTTTCCCATCTCCCTCAGGAATTCTCCAGCCCATTCCCATCTCCCTCAGGAATTCTCCAGCCCTTTCCCATCTCCCTCAGGAATTCTCCAGCCCTTTCCCAGCTCCCTCAGGAATTCTCCAGCCCTTTCCCAGCTCCCTCAGGAATTCTCCAGCCCTTTCCCATCTCCCTCAGGAATTCTCCAGCCCTTTCCCAGCTCCCTCAGGAATTCTCCAGCCCTTTCCCATCTCCCTCAGGAATTCTCCAGCCCTTTCCCAGCTCCCTCAGGAATTCTCCAGCCCATTCCCAGCTCCATTCCCGGCCACTCTCCAGCCCCTCTCGAGGTCCCCCTTGTCCTGAAGGGCCCAGAACTGGGCACAGCCCTGGAGGAGCCTCCTGAGGGTCAGATCCTGGATGGACAAACCCATCCCTGCCCCAGAGTTCCCCCTTTCCCAGGAGCAGGATCAGATTTTCCCCAGAACTTTCCGATTTCTCTCACCACTGGCTGGAGCACGGGGCAGGGACAGTGCCTGGGATCCGATTCCGTGTCACTGAGGGAGTGTTGAGAGTTGCCACAGTTGTGCTCGTGTGGCCTCATCCCTTCTCCTTCATTTTCCCTGCTGTGTGTGGATTGAAACCTGACCTTCCATCCCTCATCATTCCCTGCAGCTTCATCCCTTTGGATGGTTCCCAAAAATCCTCACCCTGTGCTGGAGTTGATTCCCAATTTCTTCATTCCCCTATCTGAGTCTCAGAGCACAACCAGCATCCCCAGGGGATTTTTTATTTTAAGTTTTATTTTTAGCTTTCCCAAATAATTCCCAGATTTGGATTAAATTTCCCTCCGTGGAGCAATTTCAGGCCGTTTGGTTTGTGCTCAACGTCTGTCGCTGCCACCACCGGTGACCTACAAAAGGCGGGTGATGATATCCTAAGGATGAATTATTCAGCTGCTCTCACACTCTGGAGATCCAGGAGAGGCTCTGGAAATCCACCCTGAGCCTTTGATCCCCTCCTTCCTCCCCTTCTGGCTCTTGGCCTCAGCTGCCTTTGGGGAGGGGGCTGCTGGAGGGGGGGAAACCACAGGGAGGAGATGGAGAAGGGACAGAGGAGAAATGGTGATGGAAGGGATGGTGCTCAAGGGGAAAATCATGGAATGGTTTGGTTGGAAAATTCCTCTGAGATCATCGAGTCCAACCATCCCCAGCACTGCCCCGTGTCCCCAGTGTCACATCCACAGGGCTGGGAAATCCCTGCAGGGATGGAGATTCCACCTGAGCCCCTTTTCCTGATGGAATTGTCCCAAATCTCCCCCCTGAGCTCCCCTGGCCCAGCCTGAGGCCGTTCCCTCTCCTCCTGTCCCTGTTCCCTGGAGCAGATCCCAAATCCCCCCCGGCTGTGCCCTCCTGGCAGGGAATTCCAGAGAGGGAAAAGATCCCTCTGGATCCTCCTTTTCTCCAGGCTCAGCCCCTTCCCAGCTCCCTCAGGAATTCTCCAGCCCTTTCCCAGCCTGTTGCTGCCTGAAGGGGCTCCAGGAGAGCTGCAGAGGGACTGGGGACAAGGGCTGGAGGGACAGGACACAGGGAATGGCTTCCCACTGCCAGAGGGCAGGGCTGGCTGGGACATTGGGAATTGGGAATTCCTGCCTGGGCTGCAATTCCCATATTTGCTGGGGCTGCCCCTGGAATATGAGAATATGAGCTGAGAGGAGCAGCTTTCTTCATCCCTTCATTCCTTACAAATTCCTTCATTCCCTACAAATAATTCCCACACAAAGCTACATTGGTGTAAAACATCAGGATTTGGATTTATGAAGTGCTTGAGGCCCGGATGAATCACTCTGCACATTACTTATGGTAATTCATGCAGATGAAAGGCCAGAACAAGAGAAGTTTCCTATTTATTTAGACCAAAAGCACAAAAGACTCGGCAAATTGCGTTTTTTTAACTGGTGGGGAAAAGGGGCTTTCAGTCATTTCAGCCTCACAATGGAACTCAGGTCAAGCTGGCATTAAAGAAATAAGAAAAAAAAAAAAAGGATTTTAATGGAGTTTTTTAGCTGCTTTTTGCTCATTAGCTCCTTGAATCATCCCAGAATCCTGGATTTTTGGGTGGGAAGGGACCTTAAAGCTCATCCAGGTCTGTCCCCAACACCTTCCACTATCCCAGGGTGATCCAGCCTGGCCTTGGACATTCCAGGGATCCAGGGACAGCCAGAGCAAATCTGGGAATTCCCAACCCCTCCTCACCCTCCCAGCCAGGAATTCCTCCCCAACATCCCACCTAATCCTGCTTTACCTCAGCACCAGCAAAGCCCAGCCCCTCTGAGCTCAGATTTACAAAGCCCAGCTCACTTTTCCCACCCTGCAGCTCTGCTGGTGCCCAAAACCTCGGGAAATTCATCAGGGAAAACCTCACCAAGCACAGTTTGAGGCCGTCTGGATGCCTCATTTCCATCAGGAGTTATCCCTGCAGCTAATTGAGGGATGATAATTCCAGGGCTTGATTGCTCTCTGCAGGGATGGGCAGCCCTGAGGAGCCACTTCCATCTCTGGGATGATGAATCCCAGCCCTTTGTGGAGGCAGGAGCCTGGGGAGAGTTATCCCTCACAGTCTGCTCCTGGAAAACATCCCAGGGAACATCCCAGCCAATATCCCAGCCCTGCTGCAATATTGATATTCACAGGATTGGATGGAATTGGAAGAGGAGATCTCAAAAAATCTTGGGATTGTCAACCTGGAGAAGAGAAAATTCAGGGAGCAAGAATTGTGACCTTCCAGGACCTGTGGGGAGCCTGCAGGAAAAATGGAGAGAGGCTTTGGGACAAGGGCCTGGAGGGACAGGACATTTCCTATTTCTATTTCTAATTATATTTATATTTATAACAAATTTATATATCTAATTTTATTTAAAATTACATTTATATTTACAACAAATTTATATGTCTAATTCTATTTAAAATTACATTTATATTTACGTTTATATTTACATTTATATTTACATTTATATTTATGGTTATATTTACATTTGTATTCATATTTGTATTTATATTTATATTTATATTAACATTTATATTTATATTGACATTTATATTTATATTTACATTTACATTTGTATTTATGGTTATATTTACATTTGCATTTAGGTTTATTTTATATTTATATTACATTTATAATTACCTTTATTGTATATGTATTTTGCATATATATATGTGTATTTTGCATTTATATGTATATGTACATGGCATATGTATTTTGCATATGTATATGTATATTTTGCATTTATATGTATATGTATATTGCATATGTATATGTACATTTACATTTACATTATATTCACATTTATTTTATATTTAATCTGTCTATAACATCACCATACTAAACAATTACTGGAAATGGAAAAAAGCTTTACAGCTGCTGAAAACTCTGCAAAAATTCCCTTTTTTCCCTAAATAAATAAAGATATTTCCTGCCATGACCTCCTAAACCCCACCTGACACACCCTCAACCCAAGCCTGTGCTGATTTTTAATTTCTGGCTGCTCCAGCACTTTCAATCAGCCTCCAAGAATGTTGCCATGAACATTCCCAGGATTTATTTCCCCTGGACAGCGAGTGTGGGGCTGTGAGAACACGGAGGCCCCAATAAAGCTCATTTTCCAGGGGATGATGATGCAGGATTTAATGAGCCATCACTCCCTGGGATGGCTGGAGCAGGCTGGATCACTCATTCCAGAGAAAAAAACTCCTCACAGGAGAGATTCCACCAAAACCTGGCTCTTCCTTGGCCTCACCTGCACAAAAACACAAACCCAGCCAGATTTCCCCATTTATTCCTTCCTGCTGCAAATTCCAGGAGAAATCCGTGAAGATTTATTATGGAGGAACTCCAGGATCAGGCCTGGCTCCAGCTCTTGGAAAAAGAAACCTGGATCTGGGTTTTTAATTTTATTTGTCTCAGTTCAAAATGAGAGAGAGAATTTTAAATTAAAATTAAAAATTAAAAATTAAAAATTGAAATAAAAATTGAAATTGAAATTGAAATTCAAATTGGAATTGANTAAAAATTAAAAATTAAAAATTGAAATAAAAATTGAAATTGAAATTCAAATTGGAATTGGAATTGAAATAGAAATTGGAATAGAAATTGGAATTGAAATTGAAATTGAAATTGAAATTGAAATTTGTTGGACAGGGCTTGGAACAACCTGGGACAGTGGAAGGTGTCCCTTGGTTGGAACAGGATGGATTTTAAGGTCCTTTCCAACCCAAACCAGCCTGAAATTTCAGGAGAAAAGCAAAAAATTGAATTTCCCTGGAAGTTCCTTGTGCTGCTGGCAGACCTCATCCCACTTTTTCCTGGAGACATTCCATCCCCCCTTCCTCACCCCTATTTCCCATCTTCTCCCAAACTCTTGGGAAGACTCAGAGTGTGGAAAAAGTGCCTGGTGAGAATTCCAAGGAATCTGAGCTGACCCTGCTGGGACCTGCTGGGATTGAGGCAGAGCTGCCAATAGAGCAGGGACAAACAGGGATAATCCCAGCCCTGATGAATATCCATCAATATCCCTCCCAAAGTGGTTTAGCCACAAATTAGGAGCCTCTGCTACCAAGTGAGAGCACTCCCGGCCAAATCTGGGCTTTATTGGAAGATTATCCAAAGAATCAAAGGGATTCTCCCTGGCCTGTGGTTAACAGTTCATGTCTGGAGCAGCGGGGAGCGGGGCTGGCACTGGAGAATTCCTTTCTGGGCATCATTTCTTTGGGATATCCCAAACAAATCCCTGATTTCAGGCAGGAGCAGCAATTCCAAGCCACTCCAAGGGCAGTGGCAGCATTTGGGATGGGTTTTTCCAGCAATTTTTGCCACACAGGAGCTCAAACAGCAGAACATCTGCGACTCCCTCTGTCCCTTTTGGAATATTTGGAGCCATTTTCCAAGTTTTTCTCCACTTCCGGAGCAGGGAATTGATGAAAATCCCGGCAGGTGCCAACTTAATTGGAGGATTTGTGCATCTCATGGAGGTGAAGGTGGGAGAGCAAACCCTGAGCTCCCCACACCCCTGGGATCTCCAGGTTCCTGTGTGGAATCTGAGAAAGATCCAATCCAGCAGAGCCCAGAGTTGGGCTGGATCCCAGGCATGGAGCAGGCTGTGCTCCCATTGCCATTCCATTGCCATTCCCACTGCCATTGCCGTTGCCATTGCCATTGCCATTCCATTGCCAATTCCATTGCCATTGCCATTGCCATTGCCATTGCCATTCCATTGCCATTGCCATTGCCATTGCCATTGCCATTCCATTGCCATTGCCATTGCCATTGCCATTGCCATTCCATTGCCATTGCCATTGCCATTGCCATTGCCATTCCATTGCCATTGCCATTGCCATTGCCATTGCCATTCCATTGCCATTGCCATTGCCATTGCCATTGCCATTCCATTGCCATTGCCATTGCCATTGCCATTGCCATTCCATTGCCATTGCCATTGCCATTGCCATTGCCATTCCATTGCCATTGCCATTGCCATTGCCATTGCCATTCCATTGCCATTGCCATTGCCATTGCCATTGCCATTCCATTGCCATTGCCATTGCCATTGCCATTGCCATTCCATTGCCATTGCCATTGCCATTGCCATTGCCATTCCATTGCCATTGCCATTGCCATTGCCATTGCCATTCCATTGCCATTGCCATTGCCATTGCCATTGCCATTCCATTGCCATTGCCATTGCCATTGCCATTGCCATTCCATTGCCATTGCCATTGCCATTGCCATTGCCATTCCATTGCCATTGCCATTGCCATTGCCATTGCCATTCCATTGCCATTGCCATTGCCATTGCCATTGCCATTCCATTGCCATTGCCATTGCCATTGCCATTGCCATTCCATTGCCATTGCCATTGCCATTGCCATTGCCATTCCATTGCCATTGCCATTGCCATTGCCATTGCCATTCCATTGCCATTGCCATTGCCATTGCCATTGCCATTCCATTGCCATTGCCATTGCCATTGCCATTGCCATTCCATTGCCATTGCCATTGCCATTGCCATTGCCATTCCATTGCCATTGCCATTGCCATTGCCATTGCCATTCCATTGCCATTGCCATTGCCATTGCCATTGCCATTCCATTGCCATTGCCATTGCCATTGCCATTGCCATTCCATTGCCATTGCCATTGCCATTGCCATTGCCATTCCATTGCCATTGCCATTGCCATTGCCATTGCCATTCCATTGCCATTGCCATTGCCATTGCCATTGCCATTCCATTGCCATTGCCATTGCCATTGCCATTGCCATTCCATTGCCATTGCCATTGCCATTGCCATTGCCATTCCATTGCCATTGCCATTGCCATTGCCATTGCCATTCCCATTCCATTGCCATTGCCATTGCCATTGCCATTTCCATTGCCATTCCATTGCCATTGCCATTGCCATTGCCATTGCCATTCCCATTCCATTGCCATTGCCATTCCATTGCCATTCCCATTCCATTGCCATTGCCATTGCCATTGCCATTGCCATTCCCATTCCATTGCCATTGCCATTGCCATTGCCATTGCCATTCCCATTCCATTGCCATTGCCATTGCCATTGCCATTGCCATGGCCATTGCCATTGCCGTTGCCATTCCTATTGCCATTCCCATTCCCATTCCCCTTCCCATCCCATCCTTAAAGAGAATTCCCTGGAATTCCCTGTCAGCCCCCAGGAGCTGTTTCCCAAATCGAGGTCTGGCTCCATCTCACTGTTCCCTTTGTGTATCCCTGATCCTTCACCCTGTCCGGGCCAGCTCTCCCTGATCCCGCTGATCCTGTGGTTCCCACTGTGGAAAATAAGGTTCACTTTCTCAGTAAATTTTAAGAGATTGGTTTAATAAAAAAATGAAGACAATTAGGAGATAAAAAAGCAAAGTATAGCCAGGTGACTTGGCACTCAGACAAGTCCACACCCTGCTATATCAGAGACATTCTTTAAATACTCGTTCTATTGTATCAGTCTGTTGCATATTCATATTTTTCCACAAACTAGTTTCCATATTCCAGGAACTGTTTTGCATGGTCCCTCCTTGGGTTTGCCTTTTTAGAGCATTTGTGTTTCTGGGCTGTGTCTTCATTATCACCTCCAGCCTGGGCCTTGGTCCAGACTTTCTTCAGATGGAGATGCTGATAGTTGGTGTATCAATAGCAGAGTCTTCTTTACATGTTCACTGGATGTTATTCCAACCAAACAGACAGTTTAGGCAATTATTATATCAACTACTACCACTATGCCTAATTTTCTTTACTAATACCAGAAATAAAAACTTCTATCCTTACCACAACGTTATTAACCATACAGCACACATCTTGCCAAAAGCCAACTCTATAACATCCATTTATAACACCACATTGTGTGTCCTGAGGTGACAGAACAAACCGTGCCCAGATGTGCAGCCTCTTGGGCCGCGCCGAGATTTCGGCTCCCGCCAGATGTTGCGGAGGAGAGGTGGAGCCAGCAGCTCCCTCCCCTGGGATGAGCCCGGGATCCAGGTCAGGGAGCTGCTCCCGGCAGGAAAGGGGGGCCTGGGGCTCTCCACATCCCGCCTTTGGAGCAGGACAAACACCCGGACAATTAGTGCTGGGCTGTTAATGAGCAGGGAGGGGTTGGTGGCCGATGGGGAAGGGATGGATGGGCTCTGGCAGTTCCACCACACTCCCAGAGCCCATCCAGGGATCCACGTGGGACTGTGCAGGGCAGAGCTGGAAATTTCATTTCCCAAAGAGTCTGACTGTGCTTTTCCCAAATGATCCCACCCATGGAGAATGACCCCACCTATAGGGAATGATCCCTCCCATGGGGAATGATCCCATCCATGGGGAATGATCCCATCCATGGGGAATGATCCAATCCATGAGGGATGATCCCACCCATGGGGAATGATCCCACCTATAGGGAATGATCCCATCCCATGGGGAATGATCCCATCCATGGGGAATGATCCCATCCCATGGGGAATGATCCCATCCATGGGGAATGATCCCATCCCATGGGGGAATGATCCCATCCGTGGGGAATGATCCCATCCATGGGGAATGATCCAATCTATGAGGGATGATCCCACCCATGGGGAATGATCCCACCTATAGGGAATGATCCCGTCCATGGGGAATGATCCCATCCATGGGGGAATGATCCCACCTATAGGGAATGATCCCATCCATAGGGAATGATCCCATCCATGGGGGAATGATCCCATCCATGGGGAATGATCCAATCCATGGGGGAATGATCCCATCCATGGGGGAATGATCCCATCCATGGGGAATGATCCCATCCATGGGGGAATGATCCCATCCATGGGGGAATGATCCCAACCCTAGGGAATGATCCCATCCATGGGGAATGATCCCAACCATGGGGAATGATCCCAACCATGGGGAATGATCCCATCCATGGGGGATGATCCCATCCATGGGGAATGATCCCATCCCTGGGGGAATGATCCCAACCATGGGGAATGATCCCAACCATGGGGAATGATCCCATCCATGGGGGAATGATCCCATCCATGGGGAATGATCCCATCCATAGGGGAATGATCCCATCCATGGGGAATGATCCCATCCATAGGGGAATGATCCCATCCCTGGGGGAATGATCCCAACCATGGGGAATGATCCCAACCCTAGGGAATGATCCCATCCATGGGGAATGATCCCATCCATGGGGGATGATCCCATCCATGGGGGATGATCCCATCCATGTGGGAATGATCCCATCCATGGGGAATGATTAGCACCGGGCTGTTAATGAGCAGGGAGGCGATGGGATGGGATAATTCCATATGGATGAGATCATTCCCATTGGGTGGGATCATCCCTCATGGATGGGATCATTCCCCATGGATGGGATCAAGGGGATGGGATCACTCCCTATAGGTGGGATCATTCCCTGTGGATGGGACCATCCCCCAAGGGTGGGATCATTCCCCAGGGGACCCCTGTGTGCAGGGAATGTTTACTTTGCTCTCAGCAGCTCATGCAAACACAGGCAGGGAAGGATTTCCTGAACTCCGTGGAATTACGTAAGGATATCCTTGATCCCGGAGAGGATCTTTGCGCTCCGATCGGCTTAGGGCGACTTATTTTCCATCTGTGGCCTTTTTCACTGCTGGGTTTAACGAGCTATTAGGGCTGGCCTCCATTCCTCCTCCTCCTTCCCGAGAGCTGGGATTGTCCTGGGAGCCCCACAAAGAGCTGCTGGCTCTGATTCCTCATTAAATCCTCGGGATCTGCCACCTCCTCGAGCTCCTCCTGCCTGTGACCCGTGAGGAATGTCCCCGTGGGCTTTGGGCCATCAAACAGGAATTGCTGGCCTTGACCAAAGTCTAGATCAACTCCTGATGAATTACTGAGCCCTTGGGAATGCTCTGTGTCCTTTGGAGAGCTGGGAATGTAGGGCAAAGCTTCCCAAAATCAGCTCCAGGGCCTCTGAGAACTGGAATGAGTCCAGAGCTTCTCCTGGAGCCAACCTGGGAGAGCTGGGAATGTTCCCCTGGAGAAGGGAAGGCTCCAGGCAGAGCTGGGAATGTTCCCCTGGAGAAGGGAAGGCTCC
>SWJQ01000611.1:339865-362569 GCA_007252995.1 Zosterops borbonicus | reverse complement strand
CCTCCGGCCGCCCCGAGCTCCTCCGGCCGCCCCGAGCATGTCCCGAGCTCCGGCATCCCTGGGGCCGGTCTCTGTCCGGAGGAAAGCTGCAGGGAGCTGTGCGGTCAGTAGGGCCCCACCACCACCGCCTCCACCTCCTTGGACGGCCGGCGCTCCTTGACCAGAAAGTTGATCATGCCCTCGGACTTGATGAGCAGGTTGCAGCCGAGGAAGAAGATGCCGAAGACCACGGTGAGGGCCAGCACGCACATCACGGCGATCTGCACCACCCGCATGATGTACAGGCTGCGCTCGTCCCCCGCAGAGCCGCTGCCGTCGGTCACCACGGAGGCGGCGGTGCAGCAGCGCAGAGCCCGCTCCAGCTCCAGCTCCAGCAGCCCGGGCAGCCCCAGGGAGCCGTTCATTGCCGGGGGAGCCCCCAGGGAGCCGTTCATTGCCGGGGGAGCCCCCAGGGAGCCGTTCATTGCCGGGGGAGCCCCCAGGGAGCCGCCCAGCCCCGGGGGAGCCCCCAGGGAGCCGCCCAGCCCCGCCGAGGAGCCGTTCATCCCTCCCGCCGGCCCCGCCGCCGCCGCCGCCGCATGCAGGCGGCCCGAGCCGGGCCGGGAGGAGCCGTGCCGGGCACAGGAGAGCCCAGCCTGGCCGGGCCGAGCCGTGCCCAGCTCAGGAGAGTCCAGGCTGGGCGCTCCGCCGTGCCCCCAGCCCCGCACGGCACCGCCCGAGCCGCCGCTCCGCCCAGAGGGGAAACCGGGGAGAGAACGGGATGGGCTGGGAGAGAGCGAGGGAGGGGGAAAAGGGAGGGGAGAGGGGCTGGGGATGGACAGAGAGAGAGAGAGGGAGGGTCTGGATGGGGAGGGAGGGGCAGAAGGGAGGGGAGAGGGTTGGGGATGGAGAGAGGGAGGGTTTGGATGGGGAGGGAGGGGAGAAGAGGGGAGAGAAGGTTTGGGGTGAGAGGAGGACAACGGAGGGGAACAATAGAGGGAGGGTTTGGATGGGGACAGAGAGGGAGAAAAGGTTTGGGGATGGAGGGAGGGAGGGAGGGGCAGAAGGGAGGGGAGAGGTTTGGGGCTAGAGGGAGGGAGGGTTTGGATGGGGAAGGGAATGGGAGAAGAGAGGGGAAAGGGGTTGGGGTGAGAGGAGGAGAAGGGAGGGGAGAAATAGAGGGAGGGAGGGAGGGGCAGAAAGGAGGGGAGAGGTTTGGGGATGGAGAGAGAGAGAGGGAGGGAGGGTTTGGGAAGTGGCTCTGGGGGAATGGGGTTTGGGAGCACTTTTGGGGGAACAGGCAGAGACCAGATTTTGTGGGAGTGGGATTTCCCATGTGGGAGCGAGCTCTGGGCTGTGCATTCCCGGGGAGAGCAGGTTTTTTGGGAAAACGGGTTTTTTGGAGGAGGTTTTTGTGGTAAGGGGAGGCAGGGCCAGCCCTGGGCACTGTGGGAAGAGCCAGAGCAGCTCTTTGGGGGCCTGTGGGGTCATCCCAAACATCTCCAGGGATCTGTATGGGATCCATGTGGGGTCAGTGGGGACAACCCCTGCCCACAGGCCTTGGGGCACTTGGGGATTTCCTGGGATGCTCCTCATGGGAATGACCCTGTGGAGAGGCTCTGGCCTGGAGAAAGGATGTTTTCCAAACCCCTTCCAGCTGATTTGTCCTGGTGTGGTGGCTTGGGGTGGCCCTTGGGGCTCAGTGCTTTGGGAATTTTGGATTCAATGACCTTGGGGGGCTTTTCCAACAAAGCCATTCCATGATGAACTGGATCCTGGATGTCACCTGTGCCCCCATCCTGTCCCCTGCACCCCTGGGTCACCTCTAGGGGTGACAATCCCCCCTGGGTCCCCTCCCTGCTGGGATCCTCTCACCCTCCTGGCCCTGCCTCGCTCCCTCACCCCACGGGAACATTTTGTTTTCCCGCTGGAGGAAAAAGATGGGATTGATTCTCACGAGCCAAGGGAGTGCTGGCAGTTCCTGCAGCCAGGGGAAAAGCTGGAAGAGCTCTTGGAACTCCTCATGATTCCCGTTTGGAGCGAGGTTCTGTCCCTTCTCAGCAGGCACGTGGGCCCAGCTCTGCCCTTGAGCTCTTCACCTCCCAGCTCCTGCCAAATCCGTGAGAAAATTAATTAAAATAATAAATTTTCCCATCCCTCAATTATGGCAGGAAAAATCCCATCCCCCAGTTATGGAAGGAACAATCCCATCCCTCAGTTATGGCAGGAAAAATCCTGTCCCTCAGTTATAGCAGGAAAAATCCCATCCCTCAGTTATGGCAGGAAAAATCCCGTCCCTCAGTTATAGCAGGAAAAATCCCATCCCTCAGTTATAGCAGGAAAAATCCCATCCCTCAGTTATGGCAGGAAAAATCCCATCCCTCAGTTATGGCAGGAAAAATCCCATCCCTCAATTAGTCCAGGAAAAGCCCCATCCTTAAATTATGAGAGGAACAATTGGAAGCAGGAAGGCTCCTGTTCCCTCCTGTGTCCCACACACATCCTGATCCCATTCCCCCATCCCTGTCCCACACACCCCATTCCCATTCCCTCATCCCTGTCCCACACATCCTGATCCCAGTCCCATCCCTGTCCCAAACATCCCAATCCCATCCCTGTCCCACACACCCCAATCCCATTCCCCATCCCTGTCCCACACACCCCAATCCCATTCCCCATCCCTGTCCCACACACCCCGATCCCATTCCCCATCCCTGTCCCACACACCCCAGTCCCATTCCCCATCCCTGTCCCACACACCCCAATCCCATTCCCCATCCCTGTCCCACACACCCCAATCCCATTCCCCATCCCTGTCCCACACACCCCGATCCCATTCCCCATCCCTGTCCCACACACCCCAGTCCCATTCCCCATCCCGGCCCTGTTTCCCGAGTCCCGTATCCCGGGATTGCCGGGAGAGCAGTGACACCTAGTGACACTCGGGCTGCCTCAGATTCCCGGGAATTCCATGGCTGGAATCACGGAATGCTTTGGGCTTGGGAGGGATTTTTAATCCCATTCCAGCCTTTCCATGGGCAGGGATACCTCTGACTCCCCCGGGACCTCCTGCAGCCCCCACCCCTCACTGTGGGATCATCCCGGGAATCCCAGTGCCTGATAAAACCCTGGGAATGTCCCCAGGGAAAAATTGGAACCCTGGCAGCTTTGATTTTTTTCCCCTACATTTGGTTGTGATTGAAATTTGCTCTTGTTCTGAGCAGGGCAATGCACACGAAATTGGGGAAATTTTAATTTGGGGAAAGGATTGTGCCAGGATCCTTTTCATCCCAGAATCCAGATGGGAATCCACACCGCCAGCAGGGCCAACATCCCACTCCAGGATCCTCCTTTGGGAGACGTAAAAATTCCCCAGCTTGGTTCTGCTCCACTTAAAAAAGTGGGATAAGCAGGAATGAAAGGGTGGAAAACAATCCCATGGATCAGTGAGATGTGGAGCTGCTGAGTGATTCCAGAGGCCATGGAGATGTTCCAAGGGANGTCTTTTCCTTGCTCCTCCTGCCCACAGCGATGAGCACCTTTTACCTCTTGATTTTCCTTCCCCGGGGAGCGAATTTCCCTCCGAAAAGTCAGGAAATTCCACCCAAATTCCGGCAGGAGAGGGGGAGCCCCTGGGGGCGAGGGGGGCTGTGAATTGGGAACGGCCTTTGGGACAGGATCGGCACTCGGGATGGGAAACCTGCTCTGCTGTGGGTCTGGAATAGGAGATTCAGGGCTTCAGTGCCCGTGCCTGCTTCCCCTGCTCCCCTCGGCATTCCCTGGGCCCTCCAGCCTTCCCCTGCTCCCCTCGGCATTCCCTGGGCCCTCCAGCCTTCCCCTGCTCCCCTCGGCATTCCCTGGGCCCTCCAGCCTTTCCCTGCTCCCCTCGGCATTCCCTGGGCCCTCCAGCCTTCCCCTGCTCCCCTCGGCATTCTCTGGGCTTCCCTGGGCCCTCCAGCCTTTCCCCGCTCCCCTCAGGAGCCCATCGCACACTGCCCACTTTCCCCCGTCCCTCAGTGTCCCAAGCCTTCCCCTGTTCCCCTCGGCACCTCATCCCACATTTCCCCGTCCCTCAGTGTCCCAAACTTTCCCTGTTCCCCTCAGGAGCCCGTCCCACACTCTCCGGTGTCCCGTCCCCNTGCTCCCCTCAGGAGCCCGTCCCACACCCTCCGGTGTCCCGCTCTGCTCATGGCTCCCTCCCCATCCCTCTGCTCTCCTCCTCACCGCTTCCCACGCTGTCCCGTCCCCCTCAGGATCGCAGCCTGCCTCCTCTTCCCTTGGCCCCCATCACAACCCCTGATCCCCTCTCCATCCCCTCCTGTCTCGGTCCTCGTCCCAGTCCCTGATCCCCGCCTTTCTCCGCTCCCCCTCGGTCCTTCACCCCGATCCCCTGTCCATCCTCTCCTGTCTCGGCCCTCACCCCAACCCCTGATCCCCTCCTTCCTCCGCTCCATCCCCATCCCCGTCCCCGCCTCTCCTCCCGCGCCGCCTCCTCCCCTTTCCCTCCCCGATTGCTCGGCGAGGCCGGGGCCGCCCCCGGCACCTGCCCGGCCCTTCCTCCGGTCTCCTCCTCCTCCTCCTCCTCCTCCTCCCTCGGCCCCGTCCCCTCCCGTCTCTCCCCGTGTCCCCGGCCCCGCCGCAGCATCGCGGGAGCCGCGGCCATTGCGGCCCAGGCGGGGCCCAGGCGGGGCCGCTCCCGCCGCTCTCCGCGGGCCTCGGGGGGAGGAGGAGGAGGAGGAGGAGGAGGAGGAGGAGGCGGCTCCGCGCTGAGCCCTGCTGGAGGGGAGATCCCTGCCGGGCACTGCTGAGACCCCCCGGATGCTGCTGAGACTCCCTGGATACTGCTGAGACCCCCCGGATGCTGCTGAGACCCTTCCCAGACACTGCTGACACCCCCCGGACGCTGCTAAGATCTCCCCCCGGACACTGCCGAGAACCCCTGGATGCTGCTGAGACCCCCCAGGACTGCCAGGGCTGAGCCCCCCGGACGCTGCTGAGTCCCCGGGCTGACGGGGCTGGACCCCCGAGTGATGCTGAGCCCCCCTGGACACTGCCGAGCCCTCGGGCTGGAGGTGCTGGACCCTCCTGGACACTGCTGAATTCCCTCCCGAGCCTCGCTGAGCCCCCCTGGACACTGCCGAGCCCTCGGGCTGGAGGTGCTGGACTCTCCTGGACCCTACTGAACCCCCCGGACAGTGCTGGATCCCCGGCCTGGCTGTGCTGAACCCCCCCGGACACTGCTGAACCCTCGGGCTGGAGGTGCTGAGACTTGGGGCTGACGGGNATCACCCTGGGATGGTGTGGGGTGTCCCTGGGTGAATTGGGGTGGGATTTAATGCCCTTCCCAACCCAAACCATTCCAGGATTTTGGGATTTATCCAGGAATCAATCCCTGACAAAAACACTCCTGTCTGCGCCGTCTTNATGCTGAGCCCCCCTGGACACTGCTGAACCCCCGTTCTGGAGGCGCTGAACCCCCCGGGCGATGCTGAGCCCCCCGGGCCGGGTCTGAGCTCGGGGCTTTGCCGCAGGTGAGGCCGGCGGGGCCGTGCCGGGCTTTACTGGCTCCGTTATCCCTCGGGATCCATCCCCGGGCTCCGTTATCCCAAGGGATCCTCTGTCTCCCTTATCCCGAGGGATCCCCAGGCTCCTGGCTCCGTTATCCCGACGGATCTCCCCGCTCCGTTATCCCGAGGGATCCTCTGGCCCCGTTATCCCGAGGGATTCGCTGGCTCCGTTATCCCGAGGCATCCATCCCCGGGCTCCGTTATCCTGAGCAATCCCTTGGCTCCCGGCCCCGTTATCCCGAGGGATCCCCCGGCCCCGTTATCCCGAGGCATTCCCTGGCTCCCTGTCCCCGTTATCCCGAGGCATTCCCTGGCTCCCTGTCCCCGTTATCCCGAGGGCTCTCCCGGCTCCCGGCTCTCTCCCCCCGCTCTCCCCGCTCCCGGGGCTTTGTTTAATCCGGGCTGATCCGGGCTGGGCCATTGAGGTGTGCCCGGCCCTGACCCGAGCCCGGCCCGGGATCTGCTCGGAGCTCCCCGGGAGGATCCCAAACATCCCTGGGATAACAGCAGAGCCGGGGCTGCTCATGGTAGGACAGAGCGGGGGGTTTATCCATCTCATCCCTGGGTGTTCCTGGAATAGCGCTCTGGGGATCTCAGGATTCCCTGGAATAACGGTTTGGGGTTGTGGGTTTTGACTGTAGGTTTCCCTGGAAAAGCGTTTTGGGGCTGTCAGGATTCTCTGGAATTGTGATGTGGGTTTCAGCTGTAGGATTCCCTGGAATAATGTTTTGGATTGTGGATTTCAGCCATAGGTTTCCCTGGAATTCTGGGCCGCCAGGATTCCCTGGAAAAANTTTTGGGGCTGTCAGGATTCTCTGGAATTGTGATGTGGGTTTCAGCTGTAGGATTCCCTGGAATAATGTTTTGGATTGTGGATTTCAGCCGTAGGTTTCCCTGGAATTCTGGGCCGCCAGGATTCCCTGGAAAAACGTTTAGGTCTGTCAGGATTCCCTGGAACAACACTTGAGTCTGTCAGGATTCCCTGAAATTGCTATTCCAGCCACGAGTTTCCCTGGAATGATGTTTTGGACTGTCAGGATTCCCTGGAATCTCCTCTGGGATTATTCCAGGCTCAGGTTTCCCTGGAATGATGTTTTGGACTGTCAGGATTCCCTGGAATCTCCTCTGGGATTATTCCAGGCTCAGGTTTCCCTGGAATGATGTTTTGGACTGTCAGGATTCCCTGGAATCTCCTCTGGGATTATTCCAGGCTCAGGTTTCCCTGGAATGATGTTTTGGACTGTCAGGATTCCCTGGAATCTCCTCTGGGATTATTCCAGGCTCAGGTTTCCCTGGAATGATGTTTTGGACTGTCAGGATTCCCTGGAATCTCCTCTGGGATTATTCCAGGCTCAGGTTTCCCTGGAATGATGTTTTGGACTGTCAGGATTCCCTGGAATCTCCTCTGGGATTATTCCAGGCTCAGGTTTCCCTGGAATGATGTTTTGGACTGTCAGGATTCCCTGGAATCTCCTCTGGGATTATTCCAGGCTCAGGTTTCCCTGGAATGATGTTTTGGACTGTCAGGATTCCCTGGAATCTCCTCTGGGATTATTCCAGGCTCAGGTTTCCCTGGAATGATGTTTTGGACTGTCAGGATTCCCTGGAATTGCCTCTGGGATTATTCCAGGCTCAGGTTTCCCTGGAATGATGTTGAGGAAGGGCTGACATTCCCATTTCTCAATTTAAATTCCATTTAAATTCCTTCCCGCCTGGAAATCAGGATAAAAGCAGCCCAAAGTGCTGGAAATGGGATTTGGCACGGCTGTTAAAAAGCTGGGATTTTCCTAGAAAATCCTAAAAGTTGGGATGGCAGCTGCTTTCCCAGGAATCAGGAGGAAAAAAAATCCAAGTTTATTTTCCTTTTCTCCATTAGAAATTGAATCGGTCCAAATGAACGAAGAGAAAATAAATTAAAAGATAAAAGCAATTTTTTTATTTTTATTTTTTTTTTTTTGGAAAATAAGGGCTGGAATTTATTTGGAGAAAAGATTAATGGGAGATTAAAACACGCTGGGAGTGATGGAGGCAAAGATTATTTTAACTCTTGGGCTTTAAAGGGGAGATGAAGCCTTAAAACTTGAATTTTTAAGGTGTTTTAAAGGTATTTTAAAGGTATTTTTTAGGTGGTTTTAGGTTATATTTAGGTGGGTTTTAAAGTGGTTTTTAAAATATTTTTAGGGTGTTTTTTTAGGTTATATTTAGGTGTTTTTAAGTGTTTTTTATATATTTTTAGAGATTTTTTAAAGGTTATATTTAGGTGGTTTTTTAAGTGTTTTTTGGTGTTTTTAAAATTTTCCTCTTGTGCTGCAATATCTCATTGTGATATCAATGAGACCACGCTTTAGGAAAATACCACTGTAAAAATCTGTTTTTTTGTTGTGTAAAAGCCTCATTTTCTTGAGTGAAAACCTCCTTTTTTTGGGGTTAAAAAAAATCTGCTTTTCTTGTGTAAAAATGACTTTTTTTTCTGAGTAAAACCTTTGTTTTCTTGTGTACAAATCTGCTTTTCTTGTGCAAAAAAAAAAAAAAGTGATTTTCTTGTCTAAAAATCTGCTTTTCTTATGCAAAAAAAGTGATTTTCCTGTCTAAAAATCTGCTTTTCTTGTGCAAAAGAAAAATTTTTTTTGTCTAAAAATCTGTTTTTCTTGTGCAAAAAAATGATTTTCTTGTCTAAAAATCTGCTTTTCTTGTGCAAAAGAAATTTTTTTTGTCTAAAAATCTGCTTTTCTTGTGCAAAAAAAAGTGATTTTCTTGTCTAAAAATCTGTTTTTCTTGTGCAAAAAAAAGTGATTTCTTTTTGTCTAAAAATCTGCTTTTTTGGGGTAAAAAAACCCGCTTTTCTCATGTAAAAATCTGCTTTTTTAATGGAAAATTCTGCTTTTTTCCCTCCAGATGAAGGCAGGAGTGAGGGAGAACACGATCCCACACAGTTCTGGGGTTTTCTGTCTCTTCCCACCTTCTTCCCACCTGCTCCAGAAACAGCTCCTGCCTTGTTTTTTTTTGGGTGGTTTTTTTTTTTTTATGGGAATGGGAGGTTCCAAAGCTCTTCCCCCCAAAATTCCCTAAAAATCCCATTAAAAACCCCATTTCTGCTGCTGCTCGTGAACAGGAGCATCCCTGTAGATTTACCTGAGCAGGTGAGATATTCCATTAACATTTAGGAGTTTTTTTAAAAAAACTTTTATTTGAATTATCTGCAGGTTTTCAGTGCTGTGCACCAGCAAGGGAAGAACGGAAAATTAATTTAGAAATTAATTTTAGAAATTAATTTCTAAAATCAATTTAGAAATTTTAAATTTAGAAATTTTAATTTTAGAAATTTTAATTTTAGAAATTAATTTCTAAAATTAATTGCAGAAATTAATTTTAGAAATTTTAGAAAGGAAAATTAATTTAGAAGGTTTTTAAAAAACCTTTATCTGAATTATCTGCAGGTTTTCAGTGCTGTGCACCAGCAAGGGAAGAACGGAAAATTAATTTAGAAATTAATTTCTAAAATCAATTTAGAAATTTTAATTTTAGAAATTTTAATTTTAGAAATTAATTTCTAAAATTAATTGCAGAAATTAATTTTAGAAATTTTAGAAAGGAAAATTAATTTAGAAGGTTTTTAAAAAACCTTTATCTGAATTATCTGCATTTTTCAGTGCTTTGCACCAACACAACTCCAGGATTTTAAAGGAGGGAATAAACCCAGGGAAAATGTTCCCAAATTTCCCATTTGGCTGCTGGGAGGGTGAGATTGAGGAGGAAAATGGAATTGTGAAATTGTGACCTGAACAAACCCCCCCAAAGCTTTTCCTCCCCAGATCTGGGGTGAGAGAAATGAATGTTGGATTCCTGAGTCATGGGATGAACTCCCAAGGGAAGAATGGGGCTATTAATAAATAGCAGGAGAGGAGAGAGGCAGGGAAATCTGAATTATTGAAACACAAAACACTGCGTGGCTCTGACTAAAGATTCCTGATTTTTATTTTTTTTTTTCTCATTTTATTTCCTCCTATTTTTATTCATTACTAAATGTGCAAGAGCTTTCCTGGATTGATTTTGTAGTTTGACAGTTCTGGCATTGAAAGTTCTTCCTTATCCCTGAATTAATGAGCTGCTCGTGGAATTAAAGGATGATTTTTGGAGCGTGTGTTTTATATTCAGGTTTGCTTAGATCAGTGTGGCCCGAAAATCCAATTTTAAATTGGAAAGGGGGAGTTTCAAACCTTCCTGGCCAAGTTTTTTGGGTTTTTTTTTTTTGTGGTGAATCCCAGGAGAGCTGTGAGAAATAATCCTTTAATTTGTCAGGGGGGAAAGCTGGGAGTTCTGAGGGCAAATCATTTTGATTAAAAGGAATTAAAATTTAAAAAGAAATTAATTTTTTTAAAAGGATTTTTTTAAAAAAATATTATTTTAAGTTTAAAAAAGGAATTAAAATTAAAAGCTTAATCTTTAAGCTTTGATTCCCTGGAAAACAGCATCATTAACAATGCAAACCTTGGATTCCCTGGAGGGTAAATAATTTTGATTAAAAGGAATTAAAATTTGAAAAGGAATTATTTATTTTTTTAATGGATTTTTTAAAAAAAAATATTATTTTAAGTTTAAAAAAAGAATTAAAACTCAAAGCTTAATCTTTAAGCTTTTATTCCCTGGAAATCAAATATTCTGATTAAAAGGAATTAAAATTTTAAAAAGGAATAAAAATTTTAAAAAAGAAGGAATTAAATTTTTTTTAAAAATTTAAATTTTAAATTTAAAAAGGAGATAAAATGAAAAGCTTAATCTTTACACTTTGATTCCCTGGAAATCAAATAATTTTGATTAAAAGGAATTAAAACTAAAAAAAGGAATTAATATTTTTTTAAAAAAAGAATTAATTTTTTTTTTCCTATTAATAATTTTGATTTTGTATCCTCATCCAAGCACTGGGATTTGAGCAGTCAGGTTTGGGATTCCTGGGAATTCCAGGGATGCTACTGGACTCTGGAATTCCAACTTTGCTGCATCAGTCCAAGAGTTGGGTGAGAAACTGGACAATTCCTCTGCTTTCCTGTGGGATTTTCTTTGGGAATTTCCGTGCCTGGGTTATTCCTGTCCTGCTGAGGATTAGGACACTTCACTCGTGATGAGCCCCAGGAGTGACAGAGGATTAAAGAGCAGCTCAGGGCTCTGCTGAGCCGATTTACAGAGTGTCCCTTTGGGGTGGAGGGGCTGGAATGGGGCCAGAGCAGCCTGGAGAGCTGGGAATGTTCCCCTGGAGAAGGGAAGGCTCCAGGCAGAGCTGGGAATGTTCCCCTGGAGAAGGGAAGGCTCCAGGCAGAGCTGGGAATGTTCCCCTGGAGAAGGGAAGGCTCCAGGCAGAGCTGGGAATGTTCCCCTGGAGAAGGGAAGGCTCCAGGCAGAGCTCAGAGCCCCTGGCAGGGCCTGAAGGGGCTCCAGGAGAGCTGCAGAGGGACTGGGGACAAGGGCTGGAGGGACAGGACACAGGGAATGGCTTCCCACTGCCAGAGGGCAGGGCTGGCTGGGACATTGGGAATTGGGAATTCCTGCCTGGGCTGCAATTCCCACATTTGCTGGGGCTGCCCCTGGATCCCTGGAGTGTCCCAGGCCAGGATGGAATAATCTGGATGGTGGGAGGTGTCCCTGGGGGTGGGATGGGATAATCCTCAATGGCCCTTCCCACCCAAAACAGTCTGGAATTTTTCTTCCTCATTTTTCTTCCTGTAATGAAATTGTTCCCCTTGACTGCTGTGGAAATGGATTGTGTTATCCTGGAACAGCAATTCCTGGAATTTTAAATCAGCTTCCTGGGAATCCCTCAGCAGGAAGAGCCATTGGTTGGTATTTAGGACAGATGGAAATTGGTATTAATGAGGAGTCGATGCAGAAATGCTGCGAGAATAATTAAATAAATCATTTATCTAATTTATTTAATTATTCCAGCTCTTCCATCCCTTTGGATCTGATGAACATGAATTAAAAAACAGGATGGGGAAATGAAAAGATCCCAATTGAGAATGAGGAGCTGAAGGGAGAAGATAAGAAAGGTGAAATGTGGATAAAACTGGGGAGGGTTTTTTATTTATACGAAATTTCTCTATGTTTTAGGAAATATGAAAAACTGATGGGATTTTCTCCTCTTTTTCTTTTCCAAGCACTTGGAAAATTCTGCAGTGGTTCAGTGCTGAGGGGATTCTGTGGGAGCATGGCTGGAGCAGGACACGGAGCCTGGGCACGGAGTGGAGGTGGTGATGGTGAGTGGGGTCATTAATTACAGACCTTTAATTACTGAGGGCAGCACAGGGGAGAGCATGGAATCCTGGAGTGATTTGGGGTGGGAAGAACCTTAAATCCCATCCCAGCCCACCCAGGAACACCTCCCACCATCCCAGGGTGATCCAGCCTGGCCTGGGACATTCCAGGGATCCAGGGGCAGCCCCAGCAAATGTGGGAATTGCAGCCCAGGCAGGAATTCCCAATTCCCAATGTCCCAGCCAGCCCTGCCCTCTGGCAGTGGGAAGCCATTCCCTGTGTCCTGTCCCTCCAGCCCTTGTCCCCAGTCCCTCTGCAGCTCTCCTGGAGCCCCTTCAGGCCCTGCCAGGGGCTCTGAGCTCTGCCTGGAGCCTTCCCTTCTCCAGGGGAACATTCCCAGCTCTGCCTGGAGCCTTCCCTTCTCCAGGGGAACATTCCCAGCTCTGCCTGGAGCCTTCCCTTCTCCAGGGGAACATTCCCAGCTCTGCCTGGAGCCTTCCCTTCTCCAGGGGAACATTCCCAGCTCTGCCTGGAGCCTTCCCTTCTCCAGGGGAACATTCCCAGCTCTGCCTGGAGCCTTCCCTTCTCCAGGGGAACATTCCCAGCTCTGCCTGGAGCCTTCCCTTCTCCAGGGGAACATTCCCAGCTCTGCCTGGAGCCTTCCCTTCTCCAGGGGAACATTCCCAGCTCTGCCTGGAGCCTTCCCTTCTCCAGGGGAACATTCCCAGCTCTGCCTGGAGCCTTCCCTTCTCCAGGGGAACATTCCCAGCTCTGCCTGGAGCCTTCCCTTCTCCAGGGGAACATTCCCAGCTCTGCCTGGAGCCTTCCCTTCTCCAGGGGAACATTCCCAGCTCTGCCTGGAGCCTTCCCTTCTCCAGGGGAACATTCCCAGCTCTGCCTGGAGCCTTCCCTTCTCCAGGGGAACATTCCCAGCTCTGCCTGGAGCCTTCCCTTCTCCAGGGGAACATTCCCAGCTCTGCCTGGAGCCTTCCCTTCTCCAGGGGAACATTCCCAGCTCTGCCTGGAGCCTTCCCTTCTCCAGGGGAACATTCCCAGCTCTGCCTGGAGCCTTCCCTTCTCCAGGGGAACATTCCCAGCTCTGCCTGGAGCCTTCCCTTCTCCAGGGGAACATTCCCAGCTCTGCCTGGAGCCTTCCCTTCTCCAGGGGAACATTCCCAGCTCTGCCTGGAGCCTTCCCTTCTCCAGGGGAACATTCCCAGCTCTGCCTGGAGCCTTCCCTTCTCCAGGGGAACATTCCCAGCTCTGCCTGGAGCCTTCCCTTCTCCAGGGGAACATTCCCAGCTCTGCCTGGAGCCTTCCCTTCTCCAGGGGAACATTCCCAGCTCTGCCTGGAGCCTTCCCTTCTCCAGGGGAACATTCCCAGCTCTGCCTGGAGCCTTCCCTTCTCCAGGGGAACATTCCCAGCTCTGCCTGGAGCCTTCCCTTCTCCAGGGGAACATTCCCAGCTCTGCCTGGAGCCTTCCCTTCTCCAGGGGAACATTCCCAGCTCTGCCTGGAGCCTTCCCTTCTCCAGGGGAACATTCCCAGCTCTGCCTGGAGCCTTCCCTTCTCCAGGGGAACATTCCCAGCTCTGCCTGGAGCCTTCCCTTCTCCAGGGGAACATTCCCAGCTCTGCCTGGAGCCTTCCCTTCTCCAGGGGAACATTCCCAGCTCTGCCTGGAGCCTTCCCTTCTCCAGGGGAACATTCCCAGCTCTGCCTGGAGCCTTCCCTTCTCCAGGGGAACATTCCCAGCTCTGCCTGGAGCCTTCCCTTCTCCAGGGGAACATTCCCAGCTCTGCCTGGAGCCTTCCCTTCTCCAGGGGAACATTCCCAGCTCTGCCTGGAGCCTTCCCTTCTCCAGGGGAACATTCCCAGCTCTGCCTGGAGCCTTCCCTTCTCCAGGGGAACATTCCCAGCTCTGCCTGGAGCCTTCCCTTCTCCAGGGGAACATTCCCAGCTCTGCCTGGAGCCTTCCCTTCTCCAGGGGAACATTCCCAGCTCTGCCTGGAGCCTTCCCTTCTCCAGGGGAACATTCCCAGCTCTGCCTGGAGCCTTCCCTTCTCCAGGGGAACATTCCCAGCTCTGCCTGGAGCCTTCCCTTCTCCAGGGGAACATTCCCAGCTCTGCCTGGAGCCTTCCCTTCTCCAGGGGAACATTCCCAGCTCTGCCTGGAGCCTTCCCTTCTCCAGGGGAACATTCCCAGCTCTGCCTGGAGCCTTCCCTTCTCCAGGGGAACATTCCCAGCTCTGCCTGGAGCCTTCCCTTCTCCAGGGGAACATTCCCAGCTCTGCCTGGAGCCTTCCCTTCTCCAGGGGAACATTCCCAGCTCTGCCTGGAGCCTTCCCTTCTCCAGGGGAACATTCCCAGCTCTGCCTGGAGCCTTCCCTTCTCCAGGGGAACATTCCCAGCTCTGCCTGGAGCCTTCCCTTCTCCAGGGGAACATTCCCAGCTCTGCCTGGAGCCTTCCCTTCTCCAGGGGAACATTCCCAGCTCTGCCTGGAGCCTTCCCTTCTCCAGGGAACATTCCCAGCTCTCCCGGCCTGGCTCCACCCCTTTGCAGAGCTGGATATGGAGGCCTCACCTTTATCTCTGTTTCCAAACTCCCTGATTCAGGCAGGAGCCCAAACCCCTGGATCAGTGACTGCTGGGCCCTTTCCCAAGGAACCTTTGGTGGCCACGATAAAAATATTTTTCAGGATAAAACTTCAACATTGACAAATTTAAAAGCTAAGATCATCCTTTGAGGAAAATGAGTATTTCAGTATCAAATCATGTTCAATAAAAGGATGAATACCCACAAATCCATGGAAATGATGCTGTTCTCCCTCTGCCTGCAGTGGGCTGCTCCCCGGGGCTGTGATCCCGTGCTGCTCCCAGCACTCCAGGGCAGAGCCAGGGAGCCATGAGGAGGTTTGGCTACTGCAGGGTGGTGTTGGCCACCTCCCTGCTCTGGGTGCTGCTGGACGTGTTCCTGCTGCTCTACTTCAGCGAGTGCAACAAGTGTGAGGACAGCAAGGAGCGCTCCCTGCTCCCGGCGCTGCGAGGTGAGCCTGCCCTGGCCTTGGAGTCTCCCTTCTTTTCCAAATTATCATACATTTGATAATTTAATTTAAAAATTATAAATTAAAAGGCTGTCAGGCAAAGAGTGTCATGTCATTGGTGAGCCTTGATGGCCCATGAACAGGAGATGGGGTTAAATCAGACCTGAAATCCCATTCCACTAGCAAGGACCGCTCCCACTATCCCAAGCCTGGCCTGGGGCATTCCAGGGATCCAGGGGCAGCCACAGGTTCTCTCTGAAGGTGCCCAGAGCAGCTGTGGCTGCTCCTGGATCCCATGGAAGTGTCCAAAGCCTGCTTGGATGGGGCTTGGAGCAGCCTGGGACAGTGGGAAGGAACAAATCCAGGGGGTTCAATCATCTTAGAATAAAACTGGATGTTCTTGGATGCAGAGAGGGATAAAAGCTCCTGGTGAAGCAGGGACAATGGGGATTGGATTTCCAGTATTCCTTGGGAAAAACAGAATCCAATTTTGCTGTCCCTGTTCCAGCCGTGATTTCCCGGAGCCAGGAGGGGCCTGGGGAGATGGGCAGGGCCGTGCTGATCCCCAGGGAGGAGCAGGAGAAGATGAAGGAGCTCTTCAAGATCAACCAGTTCAACCTCCTGGCCAGCGACCGCATCGCCCTGAACCGCAGCCTGCCCGACGTGCGCCTGGACGGGTCAGAGCCCGGGAGTGCTGGGGATTGAACCCTGTCCTGGGGGTGATGGGGGATTGAATCCTGTCCTGGGAGTGCTGGGGGATTGGATCCTGTCCTGGGAGTGCTGGGGGATTGAATCCTCTCATGGGAATGGTGGGGATTGGGATGGGAGTTTCAATCCCATCCATCCCAGCCCTGCTGTGGCAGGGACACCTCCCACCATCCCAAGCCCTGTCCAGCCTGGCCTGGGACACTGCCAGGGATCCAGGGGCAGCCCCAGCAAATGTGGGAATTGCAGCCCAGGCAGGAATTCCCAATTCCCAATGTCCCAGCCAGCCCTGCCCTCTGGCAGTGGGAAGCCATTCCCTGTGTCCTGTCCCTCCAGCCCTTGTCCCCAGTCCCTCTGCAGCTCTCCTGGAGCCCCTTCAGGCCCTGCCAGGGGCTCTGAGCTCTGCCTGGAGCCTTCCCTTCTCCAGGGGAACATTCCCAGCTCTGCCTGGAGCCTTCCCTTCTCCAGGGGAACATTCCCAGCTCTGCCTGGAGCCTTCCCTTCTCCAGGGGAACATTCCCAGCTCTGCCTGGAGCCTTCCCTTCTCCAGGGGAACATTCCCAGCTCTGCCTGGAGCCTTCCCTTCTCCAGGGGAACATTCCCAGCTCTGCCTGGAGCCTTCCCTTCTCCAGGGGAACATTCCCAGCTCTGCCTGGAGCCTTCCCTTCTCCAGGGGAACATTCCCAGCTCTGCCTGGAGCCTTCCCTTCTCCAGGGGAACATTCCCAGCTCTGCCTGGAGCCTTCCCTTCTCCAGGGGAACATTCCCAGCTCTGCCTGGAGCCTTCCCTTCTCCAGGGGAACATTCCCAGCTCTGCCTGGAGCCTTCCCTTCTCCAGGGGAACATTCCCAGCTCTGCCTGGAGCCTTCCCTTCTCCAGGGGAACATTCCCAGCTCTGCCTGGAGCCTTCCCTTCTCCAGGGGAACATTCCCAGCTCTGCCTGGAGCCTTCCCTTCTCCAGGGGAACATTCCCAGCTCTGCCTGGAGCCTTCCCTTCTCCAGGGGAACATTCCCAGCTCTGCCTGGAGCCTTCCCTTCTCCAGGGGAACATTCCCAGCTCTGCCTGGAGCCTTCCCTTCTCCAGGGGAACATTCCCAGCTCTGCCTGGAGCCTTCCCTTCTCCAGGGGAACATTCCCAGCTCTCCCAGCCGGGCTCCAGAGTCACTGGGGTTCTGTGGGAATGGGATTCCTCATCAGGATCCCACAATTCCCCATCCTGTATCCAAGCAGGGCTGCCTCCTATTGAATCCCTGCCCTGGGAATGAAAGTTTCATTCCAGCTGATCCATGGGATCTCACACACACAGTTCCATTTGCTTCCCCTTCCATCCTGAGTTTTGTCAGGGAATGTCCCTGGATTTCCAGAGTCCTGTTGGAAATGGCCAAGCTGGAGATTTTAATCAGAGCCAGCTCTAATTAGGAGCTATTGATTAAACCTTAAACTCAGCTTAACTCACCAGAGGAATGCCTCATTTCATTCCCAAGGATTTTCTCCATCCTCAATCTTTTCTGGATGAGTGAGGCTCCAAGTGCTGTTCCATGGGTTGCTGGAGCATCCTAATTGGATTTTCTCCTGGAGATTGCAGCTGGAATTGGCTCCTGTGCTTGGGAACATCCAGGGATGAGCAGGAGCTTTGGGATTGCTGGAATAGCAGCCAGGGTTAAGCGTGGAGCTGGAGTTTTGTGGGGATTCTCAAAAGAAAATAAACACTGGGATGTGATTCTGGGTGGGGAAAGGGCTTGGGAAGGAGCAGTGCAGGGCTGGCAATGGATGTGTGGGAAAACTCCCTTTAACTGGGAAAATCCTTCCCTCAGATCCATGTGCCAGGGCAGGAATTCTTGATTGGATTTTTAGGCGAGACCAAAATTTGTTACTCCTGAAATTCAGCCCTCAAGGGGAGGGAAAATTGGTTTATTTTGGGATTACCACACCTGATCCCTTCGTTCTGCACCAGGAGCTGTTGGATTTGGGGCTTTTCCAGCTCTAAGTCGTGGTGGATAAAAAAATTCCTTCCTCAGAGGGTGGGGAGATCCTGGCACAGCTTTCCCAGGAAAGCTGAGGCTGCCCCTGGATCCCTGGAAGTGTCCAAGGCCAGACTGGAGCAGCTTTGGAGGTGTCTGGGATGGGATTTAAATTCCCTTCCATCCCAAACCACCCTGGGATTGTCCCATTCCATGGGTGAATGGTGGCAGTGCCACAGTTTCTGTCACTCCATGAAATATCCAGAAATACTGGAATGTTTCTCATGGACATGGCCACCCTTGGGTTGTTGAAATTCTCATTTATTCCGAGAACCTGTGAAAATTTCCCTTCCAGAAGCTCAATCCTTGCTCTCCCCTCCACGTTTTCCACGTGGGCTGCAGCTGCCTCCTTTGGAGCAGCCGTTTGCATCAGGAGATAAAATTGGAAAAGAGGAGCTGTCAGCTCCTTAATTAGTGTGAAAATCATGGAAAACAGATTTTCCTCCCCTGGCAGCCTCCGAGGGGCCCCCGAGACATCCCTGGGTGGGGGAGAAAACTGATTTTATTTCAGGAAAATTATTCCAAAGGAGATTTTTTTCATTTCTTTTGCTCCTGGTTTTAAGGGGCTTGGGATTGTAGGAAGTGCTGGAGCAGTTTGGATAAAAGCCCAGAGAAACTCGGGGTTGTTTTGCAGGAATTTTTGTTTTCCAAGGATGAATTTCCAGGCTGCCTTGGAAGGGCCCTCACCTCCTTCCCATGATATCTTCTCCCAGAGAATCTGCAGGAAATCTGGGATCCACTTTTCCCACAGACCTCTGGAAATGGGCATTGGGAGGGGGATTTGAAGGCTTTGATTAATTTTGAAAAATTTCCCATTTTTAAAGGCTGTGCAGGTGCCCCACATTCCTGGTTTTCCCAGAAATACCCCAAACCATGGAATGATTAAACTGGCAGGGTTTGATCCTTGAGTGGGAACTTTGGGAAAACAGGCAGGGTTTGAACATTCCATGTGGATCAGTCCTGGATCAGCTCTGCTTTTCCTTGGCAGCTCATCCCTGTGTGCTGCAGAGCTCCCTGAAGCCAAATGCACCTGGGAATGGCTGGACCTGGAATTTCTGATTAAACTGTGGAGGGCTGAAATCAGATCTGTGGGGCTGAGCTGGATCCTGGCTTGGAGTGTCAGGGATGGGAGAGTGAGCTGAGCCCCTTCTGCAGCCTGTCTCCTGCTCAGAGCAGTTGGAATTCCAGTCCCTGCATCTCCAATTTTCTCCTTAATTTATCTACATCATCCTGAACTCCCTGGATGTGAAACCTCCCCCTTGGAGCAGTGCCATGGATGCTTTTCCAGCCTGTCTCGACATCAGAGCAGTTGGAATTCCAGTCTCTGGATCTCCACTTTGCCTCCTTAATTTATTCCTATTGTTTTGAATTACCTGGATGTGGAACCTTCCTCCTGGAGTGGTGCCTTGGCTGCTCCAGGTCCCTTTTCCAGGCTGCCTCACCCTCAGAGCCATTGAGGCTCTGGAATTCCATATGGAATTCCAGCCTCTGGATCTCCAATTCGCTCCTTAATCCATTCCCATCATCCTGAGCTCTCTGGATGTGAAACCTCCCTCTTGGAGCAGCACTGTGGCTGCTTCCAGGCCCCTTTTCCATCCTGCCTCAGAGCAGCTGGAATTCCAGTCTCTGGATCTCCACTTTGCTCTTTAACCCATCCCCTCCATCCCTGGGTGTGACAGCAGAGCTGTGGTTGCTTCCAGCCCCTTTTCCAGGCTGCCTCATGCTCAGAGCCATTGAGGCTCTGGAATTCCATATGGAATTCCAGAGTCTCTGTCTCTCCACTTTGCTCTTTAACCCATCCCCANAGCAGAGCTGTGGTTGCTTCCAGCCCCTTTTCCAGGCTGCCTCATGCTCAGAGCCATTGAGGCTCTGGAATTCCATATGGAATTCCAGAGTCTCTGTCTCTCCACTTTGCTCTTTAACCCATCCCCACCATCCCTGGGTGTGGCAGCAGAGCTGTGGTTGCTTCCAGCCCCTTTTCCATCACAGAAAGACGCAGGTCTCCTTCTGTCTGTTCCTCCAGCTGAATTCCTCTTTTCCCTGTGTTTCCCTGTTTTTCCTGGCAGGTGCAAGAGCAAGGTGTACCCCGAGGAGCTGCCCAACACCAGCGTGGTGATCGTGTTCCACAACGAGGCGTGGAGCACACTGCTGCGCACCCTGCACAGCGTCATCGCGCGCTCCCCGCCGCGCCTGCTGGCCGAGATCATCCTGGTGGACGACGCCAGCGAGAGAGGTGGGGCTGGGACAGCCATCCCCGTCCTGCACCCCTGTCCCCATCCCACATCCCCATCCCAATCCCACATCCTCGTCCTGCATCCCCATCCCATTCCCACATCCCTGTCCCGCATCTGCATCCCACATCCCCATCCTGCATCCCATGTCCCACATCCCCATCCTGCATCCCATGTCCCACATCCCCATCCTGCATCCCATGTCGCACATCCCCATCCTGCATCCCATGTCCCACATCCTCATCCCACATCCCTGTCTCCCATCCCCATCTCCCAGCCCACGTCCCCAGCAACATCCATGTCCCACATCCATATTCTCATTCCTGACCCACATCCCATGTCCCACATCCTGCATCCACATCCCCAGGCCACATCCACATCCACATCTCCCATCCCACATCCCCATCCCACATCCCCGTCCCATATCCTGCATCCCCATCCCACATCTCATGTCCCACATCCAATGTCCCATATCCCCATCTCACATTCCCATCCTGCATCCCATGTCGCGCATCCCCATCCCCGTCCTGCATCCTCATCCCCATCCCACATCCCATGTCCCACATCCCCATCCCACATCCCCATCTCCCATCCCACATCTCCAGCAACATCCCCATCCCGCATCTGCATTCCCATTTTCCATTCCATATCCCGCATCCCCGTCCCACATCCCCATCCCACATCCCATATCCTGCATCCAATGTCCCACATTCCTGTCCCCATCCTGCATCCCATGTCCCACATCCCTGTCCCACATCCCATATCCCACATCCCTGTCCCACATTCCTGTCCCCGTCCTGCATCCCATGTCCTGCATCCCATGTCCCACATCCCTGTCCCACATCCCATGTCCCACATCCCCATCCTGCATCCAATGTCCCACATCCCCATCCCCATCCTGCATCCCCATCTCCCATCCCACATCCCCGTCCTGCATCTGCATTCCTATTTTCCGTCCCACATCCCCATCCCACATCCCATATCCTGCGTCCCCATCCCACATCCCATATCCTGCATCCCTGTCCCACATTCCTGTCCTGCATCCCATGTCCCACATCCCTGTCCTGCATCCCCATACCTGTCCTGGATCCCCATCCCACATCCCATGTCCCATGTTCCCATCCCCAATTCCACATTCCCATCCCACATCTGCATTCCCNTCCCACATCCCATATCCTGCATCCCTGTCCCACATTCCTGTCCTGCATCCCATGTCCCACATCCCTGTCCTGCATCCCCATACCTGTCCTGCATCCCCATCCCACATCCCATGTCCCAGTGGGGAAATCCATCAAAAAAAAGCCATTTTTTGGGGAGGATAGAACCAGCAGCAAATTGCCCTGAGTGTCTTTGTTTTGTGGTTGGAATTTCAAAAGGTTTCTGCTTGTTCAGCTCCAATGTTCAGGAATTCCAAGGATTTCTGCCTTGTTCAGCTCCAATGTTCAGGAATTCCAAGGATCTCTGCCTTGTTCAGCTCCAATGTTCAGGAATTCCAAGGATTTCTGCCTTGTTCAGCTCCAATGTTCAGGAATTCCAAGGATCTCTGCCTTGTTCAGCTCCAATGTTCAGGAATTCCAAGGATTTCTGCCTTGTTCAGCTCCCTCTGTTAATTTCCTGCAAATAAACAGATTTTTATCCCCATTTTTTTGGAACTTAAGGCAGATATTCTAGAGGATTTCTGAACATTTTTGAGCTTTGAACCCCAGTGATTTGCAGTTAAATTCCTTGGTTTATTCCAAGGAAATGGTTTAAAATTCCTTGGTTTATTCCAAGGAACTGATTTAAAATTCCTGTGATAGTGTCCTGGAATCAGGGAATGTTTTGCCTTGGAAGGGACCTTAAATCCCACCTCATTCCCACCCCCATGAGATGCTTCAAGCAGGGAGGTTCTGTCCCAAGGAACCTTCTATTCCAAGGTTCCACTACCTTGGAATAAAACCTCCCTAAAACAAAACAAAATAAAATAAAATAAAATAAAATAAAATAAACCCACTCTTGTTTCCCCTCAAATCTGGCAGAATTTTTGAAGGCCTCCTTGGAGAATTACGTGAAGAAGCTGGAAGTGCCCATCAGGATCCTGCGGATGGAGCAGAGGTCGGGGCTGATCCGGGCCCGGCTCCGGGGGGCCGCAGCCTCCAGGGGCCAAGTGATCACATTCCTGGATGCCCACTGTGAGTGCACCCTGGGCTGGCTGGAGCCACTGCTGGCCAGGATCAAGGAGGACAGGTAAGGAATCCCCAGCTCCCAGAGGCGGGGATCTGCTCCAGGCCTTGCCCTGGCTGCTGGAAAATGGGTGTGGAAAGGATTGGCTGAGCTGGAAGGAAGAGAATCTTAAATATTTTGTTAATTTGCTGCTGTTTGTGTCAGAATCTCATTCCTAAATTAATGTGGGAGCAGTTTTGCCAAGGTTTGGAGCTCTCCCATCCAAAGGAAGATTTCTCCCTGTTTTTTACCAGGAGCAACTTCTTTCTGACTTCCTGAACTCATGAAAACTTGCACCCTTTTTTGTCCTTTCCTTCTTTTTCTTTTTTTTCCCCCTTTTCCCTCATCTTTTTTCCCCTTTTCCCCTCTTTTTTTTCCCTTTTTCCTCCCATCCCCCCCTTCCTGCCTTTTCCCTCCTCCTTTTTTCCTTCTCCTCCTTTTTCCCCCCTCCTCTTTTTTTTTCCTCCTCCTTCTTTTTTCCTCCTCCCTCTTTTTTCCCTCCTCTTTTTTTTTCTCCTCCTCCTTTTTTCCTCCTCCTCCTTTTTTCCCCCCTCCTTTTCTCCCTTTTTTTTCTCCTCCTTCTTTTTTCCTCCTCCTTTTTTTTCATCCTCCTCTTTTTTTCTCCTCCTTTTTTTTTTCTCCTCCTTTTTTCCTCCCTCTCTTTTTCCCCCTCTCTTTTCCCCTCCAGTTTCCCCCATTTCCCCCCTCTCTT
>SWJQ01000611.1:317615-331360 GCA_007252995.1 Zosterops borbonicus | reverse complement strand
GATAGTGGGATTTAATGCCAATCTTCCCAACCCAAACCATTCCATAATTCCCTGTAATTTTTTGGGGTTATTCCANAACCATTCCATAATTCCCTGTAATTTTTTGGGGTTATTCCATGCTCCCAGGTTGTCCCATGAGCACATCCCTGGTGTATATTTGGGGTTATTCCCTGGTGTGTATTTGGGGTTATTCAGTGGTGTTATCTGGGGTTTTTCCATGGAATGATTTGGGGTTATTCTGTGGTGTATATTTGGGGTTATTCCATGGTTTGATTTGGGGTTATTCCATGGAATGATTTGAGGTTATTCCCTGGATTTATTTGGGGTTATTCCATGGAATAATTTGTGGTTATTCCATGGTTTGATTTGAGGTTATTCCATGCTCCCAGGTTGTTCCATGAGCACATCCCTGGTGAATATTTGGGATTTATTCCCTGGTATATATTTGGGGTTATTCTATGGGATTATTTGAGGTTATTCCATGGGTTTATTTGAGGGTATTCCATGGAATTATTTGGGGTTATTCCATGAAATGATTTGGGATTATTGCATGGATTTATTTGGGGTTATTCCATTTGGGGTTATTCCGTGCTCCCAGGTTGTCCCATGAGCACATCCCTGGTGTGTATTTGGGATTTTTCTGCATTCCCTCCAGAATTCCTTGGCACTCCTGATCCCAAAGTTCCCTGAGCTTTTATCACAGGGATATTTTGCTGCTGATCCCACTGAACCAGTTCCCTCCTGGTTCTGCTGGAATTCTGGAAATGGAGGGAGCCCTAATTAACTGACTCTGCCTTGGTTGCCATGGGAACTCAGGTCCTTGGCAAGGAGCTTTAATTCCAACATTCCACCAGAGCTCCTGCTTAAAACTCCCCAAAAACTCAGGGATTTAATGCCTGGAAGTCAAATAATTCTAATCAAATAATCGAAATAAAAAGTTGGAAATAATAAAAATATTTGAAATAAATAATTGAAAATAAAAAAATGAAATAAGCAGTTGAAATAAATATTTGAGATAAATAATTGAGATAAATATTTAAATAATTTCAATTTTAAAATTGAAATAAGTAGTTGAAATAAATATTTGAGATAAATAATTGATATAATGACGGAACTGAAATAATTGAAATAATTGAAATAAATGTTTAACATAAATAATTAAAATAAAAACCGGAACTGAAATAATTGAAGTAATTGAAATAAATATTTAACATAAATAATTAAAATAAAAACCGGAACTGAAATAATTGAAGTAATTGAAATAAATACTTAACATAAATAATTAAAATAAAAAACTGGAACTGAAATAATTGAAATAAATATTTAACATAAATAATTAGTTGAAATTAATAATTAAAATATATAATTGAAAGAGAGAATTGAAATAGATAAGGGAAATCATTAAGATAAAAAATTGAAATATTTAAATTAATGAAAATAAATAATTAAAATAAATTATTTGGACCTTCCTGGCTCTTTGGGAGGGGAGTAAAGCCCAGGCCAGAGGTGGAGCCCCATCCCTGAGGATTGAAAAGCTGTGGAATGAGGACATGGATCAGTGCTGGACGTGGTTAACATTGGACTCAATGATCTTGGAATCTTGCTCCCACATTGGACACACTGTCCAAAAATTCCCTGAAATTTTCCCTTCAAATTCCCTTGAAATCCCCAATAAATTGGGTGGGAACACAACTCGCAGCCCATCAACCCCTGCTGGATTTGGGGCTATTTTCCCCATGTTCTCCCCATTCCCCTTGCAGATCTGGCAGTGCGGGGGCTCCCTGGAGATCGTCACCTGCTCCCACGTGGGGCACGTGTTCCGCAAGGCCACCCCCTACACCTTCCCGGGGGGCACCGGCCACGTCATCAACAAGAACAACCGGCGCCTGGCCGAGGTCTGGATGGACGAGTTCAAGGATTTCTTCTACATCATCTCCCCGGGTATGGCTGGGTTTGGGGTGGGCTCGTGGTCTGGGAGGATTCCTGGAAAAACGGGGAGATGGGAATGGTGGGAGGTGTCGTGGAGTTGGGGAGTTGTTGGGGTTGGAAATGTTCTCTAAGATATTTTGAGTCCAGCCATTCCCCAGTGTCACATCCACAGGGCTGGGAAATCCCTGCAGGGATGGGGATTCCACCTGAGCCCCTTTTCCTGATGGAATTGTCCCAAATCTCCCCCCTGAGCTCCCCTGGCCCAGCCTGAGGCCGTTCCCTCTCCTCCTGTCCCTGTTCCCTGGAGCAGATCCCAAATCCCCCCCGGCTGTGCCCTCCTGGCAGGGAATTCCAGAGAGGGAAAAGATCCCTCTGGATCCTCCTTTTCTCCAGGCTCAGCCCCTTCCCATCTCCCTCAGGAATTCTCCAGCCCTTTCCCATCTCCCTCAGGAATTCTCCAGCCCCTTCCCATCTCCCTCAGGAATTCTCCAGCCCTTTCCCAGCTCCCTCAGGAACTCTCCAGCCCTTTCCAGCTCAGTTCCCTTCCCTGGCCACACTCCAGCCCCTCAGGGTCTCTCCTGTCAGGAGGGGCCCAGGTTATCCCTAAAATCCCCAGGGGATCAGTGGGAAGGACAGCAGAGTCCCAGCACAAAGAGCAGGAACCCTTTGGAGCACAACACCTGGAATTTTCTTCCCCCCCTGTGGCAGGGAGTGCCCATGGCCAGGGGTTGGGAGGAGCTGCCCAGGGAGCGTTGGGGTGCCCATCCCTGGAGGTGTCACAGGAGGTGACACTCAGAGCTCTGGGCTGGGGACAAGGTGGGCATCAGGCACAGCTGGGACTCGCTGACCTTGGAATGCTTTTCCAGCCTCAATGATTCCATGAAAACCCGTGTCCTGATCCTGCTGATGCCTGGCCAAGTCTGGCTCTGTTCCTGCTCCTTTGGGACCTTTTGTGGTGGCTGGAGATGGGAAGAGCCGTGGGATGCTCCAAGGAAATCCAGCTCAGGTGCTGGCCTTGGACACTTGCAGAGATCCAGGGGCAGCCACAGCTTCTCTGGGAATCTTTGCCAGGGTCTCCCCACCTTGTCTGAGTTATTCCTGTCAGGCAGGGAAAAGTGGTTTGTAAAAATGTGGAAAGATTCCTTAATTATTTTGGAGTATGAAGAAATCAAGGAATTCTGTGGTCCTGCCTCTCTGGATTGACAAAGGAAAGAAAAAGGATCGTTTTCCAATCATTTCACTCGGCTCCATTAATGGGTTAATTAATAAATTACCCCTTGCACAGCTCCATGGAGGGGCAGCCTCTCATCCCTCTGCTCCCTGGAATCACCAGGAGCTGGAGGCAGCTCCAGGATTTTCCCTGCCCAGGGATGTTTGATGGATCCTGTCTCACCATTCCAGGGGTGGTGAAGGTGGATTATGGAGACGTTTCCGTCAGGAAAGCCCTGAGGGAGAGCCTGGGCTGCAAACCCTTCTCCTGGTACCTGGAGAACGTCTACCCCGACTCGCAGATCCCGCGGCGCTACTACTCCCTGGGAGAGGTACGGGCTGTCCTGCCTGGAGAGACTGGGAATGCCGGAAAATGGGAACAGTGCAGGGCTGGGAGGGCAGGAGAGCAGGAGAGAAGGGAAACCAATGGAGGAAGAAAACCAGGAGAGAAAGGAAAGCAAGGGAAAAGGGAAACCAGTGGAGGAAGGAAACCAGGACAGGAAGGAAACCAGTGAAGGAAACCAGTGGAGAAAGGGAAACCAGTAAAGGAAGGAAGCCAGTGGAGAAAGGAAACCAGTAAAAGAAACCAGTGGAGAAAAGGAACCCAGTAGAGGGAGGAAACCAGTAGAGAAGGGAAACCAGTAAAGGAAGGAAAGCAATGGAGAAAGGGAAACCAGTAAAGAGAGGAACCCAGTGGAGAAAGACAAACCAATAAAGGAAGGAAAGCAATGGAGAAAGGGAAACCAGTAGAGGAAGGAAAACCAGTAAAGGAAGGAAAGCAGTGGAGAAAGGGAAACCAGGAAGTAAAAGAAACCAGGGATTGCAGGAAACCAGGAAGAAAAGCACACCAAGAATTGCAGAAAACCAGGAATTAAAGGAAATCACTCTGTGCAGGAAACCTGGAGTACAAAAAAAAAAAAACCAACAACCTGTAAGTAAAGCTAGAACTGGAAAGCAGTAAATCCAGGAAACCACTAGCTACAACAAAACAGCAAGTAAAGAAAACCAGTAAATCCAGGGCAGCAAGGGGTGCAGCAAACCAGTAAATAAAGGGAACCAGTAAATAAAGGAAACCAATAAGTAAAGAAACCAATAAGAATAGGAAACCAATAAATAAAGAAACCAGTAACTCCAGTAAACCAGCAGTACTGAAAACCAGTAAATAAAGGGAAATCAGCAATGCAGGAAACCAGTAAATAAAGGGAAGCAGCAGTACAGGAAAGCAGTAAGAACTGGAAACCAGTAGGTACAAAAACCCAGTTGTCCAGGAAAGCAGGAGGTGTCCAGAGCCAATGGATCCATTCCCAAGGGGATGAAGTGGCTTTGGAGCCAAGACTCGGGTCCTGAAATTCCTTCCTTGTCTCTTATTCCTCTTGATTTCTTATTCCTCTTTATTTCAGTTTTTTTAAACATCTTCTCAAGGAGAAGTTGCTGTTCCAAATATGTTCCCTCTCCTTAAAAATCTCCTTTTAAATCAAATGTCTAATCCAAATGTTCACCAGGCAAATTGATCTCCCAAATGGAGCAGGAGATTGGAAAAGTGACGTTTGGGGTTAATATTTTGACACAGTGAATATGCACCCCTTGAGAGGAACCTTCCATCATCATTTACCGCTTAGAAAGAGACTAAAAATAGCTTTTTTTGGATTGTTTTTTTCAAAGAAATGTTTGTTCACTGAATTTTTTTCCAGCTTGGAGCTGAGGATTTCTGATATTCCTGGTAATCCCAAGGTTCTGGTGCCACCAGGAGCTGGAATTTCTTTCAAATCCAACAAATTCACAGTTAAAAATATTACCTTGAGTCGTTCCTAAGCTGCCTTTTAAAAAGCTCTGGAATTGATTGGATGATGATGGAATAACAATCCTGGAATAACACTCCAAGGAAATAAAATAGCTTTTTTTTTTTTTAATTTTATTTTTTGACATCTAGAGAAGTGATTTCCCATTGAAATCTGCCATTGTAGGCAGGAATAAAAAGCGCTGGAGGATTCCAGGTTTAATCCTGCCAAAATAAAGGGAAATTGGGGGGGTTTCCAGCCAGGAAAGGGCTTGTCACGGGAATGTCAAATAAAGTGGGATCGTGCCACGTTGTCAGGCTGGAAAATGGGATGAGGGAGGCAGAAAATAGTGATTAAAACACCTGCCTGGTGCAGTGTGGCCTCAGTTTCCATGGGAACAGCAGCTCAGGCAGGAATTAAAGCCTGCTTGGCTCTTCCAGTGGAGCAGGAAAAGGGAATTGCTGCCTTAAAGCAGCAGAGGAATGGGGAAGCTTTAAGTGTTTTTTTTTTTTTTTGGGCATTTTCCTGCCTTTCAGAAGAGATTTGGGCAGGATTTGGTCCATCTGAGCTGGAGCAGCAGCATTAGGCCATAAATGATCCGTGTCCTGCCCTGGGTGGATCCTCCTGGGCTCAAATCCAAGGGGAAAAAGGGTGTAAATCAAAGGTGAGCAGCAGCAGGCCTCAAACTGCCTCTCCCAAGTGGGTGTTTTGTTGTTTTCTGGGATGAACAGGGAGGAAAAAACCGCAGATTTCGACAGATTTGGGATAATCATCCTGAATTCCCCCATGGACATGGAACAGTGAGAGGCCTTTGGAGCCACCTCCAACCCAAATTATTCCAGGACTATTTGGGAATGGGATCTGTTCACAAATTGCAAATTTCTGCACAAATTCCATGACTATTTGGGAATGGGATGCAATTCACAAATTGCAAATTTCTGCGCAAATCTGGCAGGTCCAGGGAATATTTTAAGGAAAATTTTAAGGAATGTTTCACCTCTTTCCTTTCTCCAGATCAGGAATGTTGAAACCAACCAGTGCTTGGACAACATGGGCCGCAAGGAGAACGAAAAAGTGGGATTTTTCAACTGCCACGGCATGGGAGGGAACCAGGTAAATAAAAACAGGGAAAAGCGGCTGATTCCTCCAAGAATTCCTTTTGGAATATTTTAGATAATCTATTTCAATTCTCTTTTAATTTTTGTGTGAAGGTAGCATCAAAATAATCAATGAAAATTACAAAATATTTTCTATTTTGAGGTTAAAGGATTTTAAGGGAATTCAGCCATTTCCTTCAGTTTCAGCTCCAAATTTTGGGGCAATGTTGGTGCATATCCTTGGGAAGTATCCCATGAATATATTGAATAGAATCCTGCTGTCATTTATTAATAAATTTAACATTCCAGACAGGAACATCAAGAAATTCAATCGGGAATTTGAAATTATTTTCATAAAAATGAAATGGGCAGGAATTTCCAGGAACGTGGCTGGATCCATCTGTTCTGAGTGTGTGTAGGGAAAATAAATATCCAGGATTTTCATGGGAGTGGAATTCCAATAGTTTCATTTGGAGGGGCTGGAAAGGGAGTAGAACAGTGGATGGAATTCTTGGTTTTCTGACCAAAACTCTGCCTTAATTAGAATAAAATTTGCATATCCCAGTGGATATTCAAATTAGCATGGCTGCTCCAGATGGGGCTGGGGATGTAAATCATGATTAAGGGACTTTTCAAAGCATATTTTCAATTAATTCCGTTTTAATTAATTATAATCTTTGATTATTTATGTGTGGAATTTTCCGGGGGGTTGGTGCCGATTCTGGTATTGCAGACCCTGCTCCTGGCCACATTCCTGGTGGGAAAGGCTGGGATGCTCCGTGTTCCCAGCCCTGATTTATCCCAGAGCTTCATCCCAGCTCCTGCTGCCTCCTCCTGTCACCTCCTCCATCCTCACTGGAGCTTGGCCCCATCTCGCTGCTTTTTGGGATGGAAAACTTTCCCCTTCCCCTGAATTCCAATAGATTTCTCCAATAAAAACCCTTTCCCTTCCCCTGAATTCTGAGGGATTTCTCAAAAAAGAATCCTTTCCCTTCCCTTGAATTCCAATGAATTTCTCCAGTGGAAAACCTTTCCCTTCCCCTGAATTCTGAGGGATTTCTCCAATAAAAATCCTTTCCCCTCTTTATTTCTGATGGATTTCTCCAGTAAAAGACCTTTCCCTTCCCCTGAATTCCAGTGGATTTTTCCAATAGAAAACCTTCCCCTTCCCCTGAATTCTGATGGATTTCCCAATAAAAATCCTTTATCTTCCCCTGAATTCCAATGGATTTCTCCAACAGAAAACCTTTCATTTCCACTGAATCCCAATGGATTTCTCTGAGGGAAAACCTTCTCCTGAATTCCATTGGATTTCTCCAGTGGAAGACCTTTCCCTTCCCCTGAATTCCAGTGGATTTCTCCAGTAAAAAAACATTCCCTTCCTCTGAATTTCAATGGATTTTTCTAATGTAAAACCTTTCCCTTCCCCTGAATTCCAATGGATTTCTTGAAACAAATCCTTTCCCTTCCCCTGAATTCCAATGGGTTTCTCCAATATAAAACCTTTCATTTCCACTGAATTCCGATGGATTTCTCTAATGGGAAATCTTTCCCTTCCCTGAATTCCGAGGGATTTCTCCAAAAAAATCCTTTTCCTTCCCCTGAATTCCAATGGATTTCTCTAATGGAAAACCTTTCCCCTTCCCCTGAATCCCAATGGATTTCTCTGATGAAAGGCTCCAGCTCCTGAGCCATCCCGTGGTCTCTCCCAGGCTGGGATTCCCATCCCTTCCCCACCCCTGTGTGTGCTCCAGGTGTTTTCCTACACGGCGGACAAGGAGATCCGCACGGACGATCTGTGCCTGGACGTGTCGCGGCTCAACGGGCCCGTCCTCATGCTCAAGTGCCACCACCTGAGGGGCAACCAGCTCTGGGAGTACGATGCCGAGGTACCCCGGGGCCAGGGGGTGGGCTGGGGACAATCCCAGTGTCCCTGAGGCTGGAAAACCATCCCAAGGTCATGGAGCCCCAGCTGGGACCAATCCCAGCCCAGAGATCTGAGTGTCTCCTCCAGGAATTCCCTGGACACCTCCAGGGATGGGTAAATTTGTTTTATAAGGAAAGTGCATTTTTTAGGGTCAGATTAATGTTGCAGGAAGTTTTTGCAAGCACCTCCTGCTTCCAATTCCAAAAGGGAGATCATGGAATTGCCCAGGGGGGACGGAGATTCCCTTCTGGGAAAAGCCTTTGGGGTTCTGGGCTTTGGGATCCCAGAAATGAGGCTGGAGAAGAGCTCTGAGGTCATGGAGTCCCAGCTGTGCCCGATGTCACCCTGTCCCCAAGTGCCACCTCCAGGAATTCCTGGGACACTCCAGGGATGGGCACCCCAAACCTCCCTGGGCAGCCCCTGAGCTCCCTTTCCATGGGGAAATTCCTGCTGCTGTCCACACACATGGAGATTCCAGTTCCAAACCAGCTCCTGGGAAAATCCTCCTGGGATTCTCCCAGTTCTGTGTTTCCATCTCCCTTTACAATTCCCACAGGGATTTCCATTCACACTGAGTGTCACCCCCAGGAATTCCTGGGACACTCCAGGGATGGGCACCCCAAACCTCCCTGGGCAGTCCCTGAGCTCCCTTTCCATGGGGAAATTCCTGCTGTCCAGTCTGTGGTGGGAAAAGCCCTCCCAGGCCATCGAGTCCAAGCTGTGCCCCATCCCCATCTTGTCCCCAGCCCAGCCACCTCCAGGAATTCCCTGGACACCTCCACCCCTCCTGCCTGGAAGGCTAGGATTCTTCCAATAAAATACACACAGGAAATGTGCTGATTTTTCCCTAAAATTGAGCAGAATTTCCTGGGAATTGTGTAAAACCCAGCTCTGCCATGAGATGGAGCTCCTAAAGCAGGAATGCTCCATGTGTTTATGGCATCTCTTGTTCTGCTGGAAAAGATCCCATTGCATTCCCTATCCCTGCATTTATTGACCAAATCTTTTTATTGTCCATTTACCTTGGAATATTCATATTTCAGCTGCCCCTTTTCCCTTTCATTTCATTATTGCCATTAATTATATATTTATTAGTGTATTATTAACCTCCAAACATTCCTAATATCCAGGATTTTTTTTTCCCCAAGCAGACAACCAGTTGTGATATTCCAATTTTATTTTTTTCCCAGAGAAACAATTACAGGATATTTCCTGAATCCCTTGTATTCATTCATTTGATTTTTCCAGTGGAATTACACTGATTTTTCCTTCCCTTGCTTATTCAGGAATTGCATGGAGGGATTTTGGGTGGTTTTAGGAATTTTTAGGAATTCTGGCTTGGCAACAGACAACAGGACATGAAATAATCCTAAGAAGGGATTTCTCTGAGGGATTTTCATGGAATTTTCTATGATTTCCTGCTATAATTAATTCTTCTTATCATTTTTAAATTTAATTTGTGGTATTTAAATATCAAATAAATTCCAGGCTCCCAGGCCTGGTGAATTCCTGTTGTGACATCCAGGAAAACCTCTGGATGTGGAGATGGGATGAAATCCTGGGACGTGACATGCACAAAACAATCCAGGGGAAAAAATGAGGTTGGAAATGTGTCACAGCTGATAGGAAGGAGTTTAGTTCCTTGTGGAAGGATGCTGATGTCAGGGTTTATTCCTGACAAGGTTTATTCCTGACAAATTCCACTCCTGACAGATCCCTCAGGGTTTATTCCAAGGCTGCCAGAGCTCCAGGAGTGTTTGGACAACACTCCAGGGACAGGAGGGGATTGTTGGGATGTCCTGGCAGGGCCAGGAGTTGAATCAGTGATCCCTATGGATCCCTTCCCACTCAGAATTCCATGATTTTTTCCTGGATAACTCCCATTATTTGTCCCCAATCCCGGTGTCTTCCATGCAAAGCTGCGCAATTTCCATCCAGGGAGAGCTGAGGGGCTGCACAAAAAATGTTCCTTGGATCACTGACTCCACTTTCCTTCTGTCTCCCCTTCCCTCAGTATTTTGGGAAATGGGAATATAACTTTGAGGTAAGTCTGGTGCAATCCCTGTGCCAAATCCCAGCCCCTGGAATAGCTCCTGTAGCAGTGCCCTCACTCTGTGCTTCTCCAGAGCTCCAGCATTCCAGAGCTTCCCACTCCCTGAGCCAGCCTGGAGAGCTGGGAATGTTCCCCTGGAGAAGGGAAGGCTCCAGGCAGAGCTGGGAATGTTCCCCTGGAGAAGGGAAGGCTCCAGGCAGAGCTGGGAATGTTCCCCTGGAGAAGGGAAGGCTCCAGGCAGAGCTGGGAATGTTCCCCTGGAGAAGGGAAGGCTCCAGGCAGAGCTGGGAATGTTCCCCTGGAGAAGGGAAGGCTCCAGGCAGAGCTGGGAATGTTCCCCTGGAGAAGGGAAGGCTCCAGGCAGAGCTGGGAATGTTCCCCTGGAGAAGGGAAGGCTCCAGGCAGAGCTGGGAATGTTCCCCTGGAGAAGGGAAGGCTCCAGGCAGAGCTGGGAATGTTCCCCTGGAGAAGGGAAGGCTCCAGGCAGAGCTGGGAATGTTCCCCTGGAGAAGGGAAGGCTCCAGGCAGAGCTGGGAATGTTCCCCTGGAGAAGGGAAGGCTCCAGGCAGAGCTGGGAATGTTCCCCTGGAGAAGGGAAGGCTCCAGGCAGAGCTGGGAATGTTCCCCTGGAGAAGGGAAGGCTCCAGGCAGAGCTGGGAATGTTCCCCTGGAGAAGGGAAGGCTCCAGGCAGAGCTGGGAATGTTCCCCTGGAGAAGGGAAGGCTCCAGGCAGAGCTCAGAGCCCCTGGCAGGGCCTGAAGGGGCTCCAGGAGAGCTGCAGAGGGACTGGGGACAAGGGCTGGAGGGACAGGACACAGGGAATGGCTTCCCACTGCCAGAGGGCAGGGCTGGCTGGGACATTGGGAATTGGGAATTCCCAGATTTGCTGTGGCTGCCCCTGGACCCCTGGAAGTGCCCAGGCCAGGCTGATCACCCTGGAATAGTGGGAGGGGTCCCTGCCCTTGGAATGGGTGGATTGGGATGGGATTTAAGGTTTTTCCATCCCAAACCATCCCATCAATCCGTGTACCAGGAAGAGCCTGCTCAGGTTCCCCCATTCACGTTTATCCCCATGTGAAGAATCTGCTGCTTTGGATATTTCACATCCTGTAAACACCAGAGAGAGAATTCCAAGTCTTTTACTTCTGGACCTCTGCTTTCCCTGGAAAGATTCATGGACAGGAGGGAACAGGGAGTGCTGATCCAGAGTGATCCAGCCCTGCTCTCCCTGCCTCTGACTCCAAGTGACATTTTTGGGACACTTGGCCTTGATATTTTTAGTGTCTCCTTTATTCTCACACCACTTTTTCCATTCCCAATCCAAAATCATGGAAAAGGAGAGGCTGGGATGTGGGAAGATCATCCCAGCTGCTCCAGCCCCGGGTACCTCAGGGATGGGGTAGGAAGAATTTAGGGAAGTGGAAACCCCTCTTCATCTCACCCCACCTGGAACTGGTGCCAGAGAGGAAAAGCTGGAATTGTGGTTGGGGAAAAAAAAACCAAAACAAACCCTCATAAATGTTTAATGAATTCTGTTTTTAACTGGGTAATTCCCAAATGGGATTTAGGGTGGTTTGTGCAGGAAAAACCTGGTTGGTGCCCAAATCTTTCCAGTGGGGAACCACAGCCATGCAAGGGGTTGGAGGGGCAGGACTGGGAGCCACACTCCCTGACGGATCTTGGGAATGGTCTCAAGAGCAGGGAGGAAATTTTGGGATATTTCTGCTGAGAAGACCCCTCTCTGCCTGGATCTTTCCAATGTGGAATTACAGCAATCCAAGGGTAGGGGGAATGGGATTGGGAGCCACAATCCACTCTGGATCATGGGAATGATCTCAAGAACAGGGAGGAAATTTTGGGATATTTCTTCTAGGAAGACTCCCATCTCTGCCTGGATCTTTCCAGTAGGGAATTGCCACACTCCCTGATGGATCATGGGAATAATCTCAAGAACAAGGAGGACATTTTCCATGGAATCAAATCCCACTCCCTGAACTCCCCTCTGGCCATTCCCTCTTGTCCCTGGAGCATTCCCAGCCCGTTCTCCACCAGCAATCCCCAATTTATCCCTGCCAAACCCTGCTGTTCCCGGCCATTCCCGCTGAGCATTCCCACTTTTCCAGAGGCACACATTCCTGCACATCATCACGCAGCATTCCCACTTTTCCAGAGGCACACATTCCTGCACATCCTCACGCAGCATTCCCGCTTTTCCAGAGGCACACATTCCTGCACATCCTCACGCAGCATTCCCGCTTTTCCAGAGGCACACATTCCTGCACATCCTCACGCAGCATTCCCGCTTTTCCAGAGGCACACATTCCTGCACATCATCACGCAGCATTCCCGCTTTTCCAGAGGCACACATTCCTGCACATCATCACGCAGCATTCCCACTTTTCCAGAGGCACACATTCCTGCACATCATCACGCAGCATTCCCGCTTTTCCAGAGGCACACATTCCTGCACATCATCACGCAGCATTCCCGCTTTTCCAGAGGCACACATTCCTGCACATCATCACGCAGCATTCCCACTTTTCCAGAGGCACACATTCCTGCACATCATCACGCAGCATTCCCACTTTTCCCTGCACATCATCGCTCAGCATTCCCACTTTTCCAGAGGCACACGTTCCTGCACATCATCACGCAGCATTCCCATTCCCACTTTTCCAGAGGCACACGTTCCTGCACATCATCATGCAGCATTCCCATTCCCACTTTTCCAGAGGCACACATTCCTGCACATCATCACGCAGCATTCCCACTTTTCCAGAGGCACACGTTCCTGCACATCATCACGCAGTCGTGCCTGACGCTGGGCAGGATCGAGGACGGCTCGCAGGGCCCCACGGTGGAGGCCTGTGACGGGAGCCCCCTGCAGAGCTGGATCCTCAGGAATTATTCCCGCCTGGAAGTCTTTAGGAAGGTTTATTCCAGCCCCACGGATTATTTCCTCTAGGGAGAGTTGGCACCCGAAGGAAATCTAGGATTGGTGTTGGGGTAAGGAATTCCCAGAGGATCTTCCTTGCTTTAGGATCTGCTGGAGGAGCTCGGGATTTCTGTCTTGTTTTATTTTTTTGGTGATTTTTTTTTTTGTATTTGGGTGCTGTCGTAAACTACGACACAAAGATTTTTACTTTAGAAGGCTGAAAATGACACTCGTGTTTTTAAAATGTGTCTTCCTTTCTGTCTTGTTTTATTTTTTTGGTGATTTTTTTTTTTTTGTATTTTGGTGCTGTCGTAAACTACGACACAAAGACTTTGACTTTAGAAGGCTGAAAATTACACTCATGTTTTTAAAATGTGTTTTATTTTTTATACTATTTTACACAGACCAATTTCTGTCTTGTTTTATTTTTTTGGGTGATTTTTCTTTTTTGTATTTTGGCGCTGTCATAAATTACAACACAAAGATTTTTACTTTAGAAGGCTGAAAATTATTCTTCTATTTTTAAAATGTGTCTCTTTTTATACTATTTTACACAGACCAATTTCTGTCTTGTTTTATTTTTTTTGGTGATTTTTTTTTTTGTATATATCCTGCACAGACCAATTTCCGTCTTGTTTTATTTTTTTGGGTGTTTTTTTTTTGTATTTTGGTGCTGTCATAAACTACGACACAAAGACTTTGACTGTAGAAGGCTGAAAATGACTGTTCTGTTTTAAAATATGTCTTCTTTTTTATACTATTTTACACAGACCAATTTCTGTCTTGTTTTATTTTTGGTGATTTTTTTTTTTTTTTT
>SWJQ01000611.1:307510-317522 GCA_007252995.1 Zosterops borbonicus | reverse complement strand
TTTTTTTTTTTGTATTTTGGCGCTGTCGTAAACTACGGCACAAAGACTTTGACTTTAAAAGGCTGAAAATGACACTCGTGTTTTTAAAATGTTTTATTTTTTTATACTATTTTACACAGACCAATTTCCATCTTTTTTATTTTTTTGGGTGAATTTTTTTTTTGTATTTTGGTGCTGTCATAAACTACGACACAAAGATTTTGACTTTAGAAGGCNTTTTTTTTTTTGTATTTTGGCGCTGTCGTAAACTACGGCACAAAGACTTTGACTTTAAAAGGCTGAAAATGACACTCGTGTTTTTAAAATGTTTTATTTTTTTATACTATTTTACACAGACCAATTTCCATCTTTTTTATTTTTTTGGGTGAATTTTTTTTTTGTATTTTGGTGCTGTCATAAACTACGACACAAAGATTTTGACTTTAGAAGGCTGAAAATGACACTCATGTTTTTAAAATGTGTTTTCTTTTTTATACTATTTTACACAGAACAATCTGATTGGTGACACAAAGACAAACCTCTTCACTCCCATTGGTCAGAGCAGAGGGACAGCAAGAAGTCCCTTCTAGGGAACATATGTAAATGAATTTGCCGTTACAAAAACGTGTCTCTTGTTTTACAGAAAATTCCCTAGAAAAGGAATTTCAGAAAACCAAAATATCTCAGGCACAAACCCAAGCTACAGTATTTTTAATTTTTTTTTTTTAATGGTTTCAAGATTATTTGTTTTTTGTGGAATTCGTAGATTTTCATGGAACTTTACAAGAATTTTTCGTATATTTTTCCGCACGGTTTTTGTCGTTTCATGTCGTTTTTCATACAAGTCACATAAAATTTTTCATAAAATTTCCTAAAAGTTTCATTGGATTTTCATGGGTCTTTTGTAGAATTTTCATAGAATTGCCCTGTAAATTTTCATAGATTTTTTTATAGATTTTTAATAGATTTTTATATAGATTTTTAATAGAATTTTAATAGAATTTTCATGGCATTTTTTTCATGGATTTTTTCATGGATTTTTTTTAATGGAATTTTTTCATAGAATTGTTTTCATAGAATTTTTTCATTGAATCTTTTCATAGAATTTTATTCAAAGTTTTTAGTGGGATTTTCATAGAATGTTCATAAAAGTTTTTTGTAGATTTTTAATAGAATTTTGATAGAATTTTCATAAAATTTAATAGAGTTTTTTCATAGAATTTTGATAGAATTTTAATAGAATTTTAATAGAATTTTTAATATGATTTAATAAAATTTTTCACATCAAACTTTTCTATAAAACAAGACAGAAGATGAATCTATAGCTATAGGATTGAACAGATGTTTAATATTAGTTCTTAGTTCTTAGTAATTATTAGTTACTAGTAATTATTAGTCTTAATTATTATTAGTTTTAATTAATTTCTGACTAATTAAACTCCCTTGATGTTTTGCTGTCACCGTGATTGTTCCAACCTGCAGGAGCAGAAGATTTGGTTCCTATTCCAAAACATCAAAATAATTCCAGTTGCAAAATATTTTCTCAAAAATTATTTTCCACAGAATTTCCATAGAATTTGGGGTTTTTTTCCCTATAATTTTCCTGGAATTTTTAATATTCAGTAAATTAGCCAAGGAGATGGGTGGAAATTCCTTGTTGGAATTTTTTCAGCAATTTAGTTGGAACACCAGAAAAAACCCTTTATATAAATATATATTAAATATATATATATATTTATAATATTTATTTTTTTATTTTATATTTTTTGTTTTTATATAAAATTAAAATACATCTAAGTATATTTCACATTAAATTTACACTAATAAACACCAATATATGTTCATTATGTAATATATAAAGATAATCCTATATTTTCAAATAAATGTTATATTATACAGAAATGTTATAAACAATGAACATAATTGGTGTTTAGGAGCCCTGAGAAAAATTCCTGATTTTCCTTCAGTTAAGAGTATTATTCTATTATTTTATTTTAATTTATTTTTTTATAATTCTCTGCTACACTGTTTTTTTATATTATCTCATATTTTACATTATGCTACATGATATATTATTTAATATATTTTTAGTCTCTTAAATTTTGCATTCTATATTATTTTTATATATGGTACATAATATATTTTATATTATTTAATATATTATTTTTATATTATGTAAAATCTTATATTTTATGTTTTTTTCCTGATATTTATTTCTTTTATATATATAAATATATATATAATATATATATTTATATATATATTATTTTTATATATTTTTAATATTATATCAATATTTATCCTCCTGGGTGAGCCCAGGCCCTGAAGCAGCTCCCACCATTCCAGCCCCTCTAAAATATGGGAATTCCCCTTTCCCAGGATTTCCACCCTGAAATTCCCCTTTCCCAGGATTTCCACCCTGAAATTCCCCATTCCCAGGATTTCTATCCTAAAATTCCTCATTCCCATATATTCCACCCTGAAATTCCCCATTCCCAGGATTTCCACCCTGAAATTCCCCATTCCCAGGATTTCCACCCTGAAATTCCCCATTCCCAGGATTTCCACCCTGAAATTCCCCATTCCCATATATTCCACCCTGAAATTCCCCATTCCCAGGATTTCCACCCCAAAATTCCTCATTCCCAGGGTTTTTGGGCATTGGGAATTCCTGGCACAGTCCCAGGGAATGATGGTGGGAACACTCTGGGCTCAGCTGGGACTGGACCTGTCTGGTGTTGATTTAAGGACAGAATTTCCTGGTTTAACTTCCCGGGATTTCTCTGGGAATTTGTTCTCCAGGTGGAACAGGTGTCCTGTTTATTTTGTGTCCTCCCAATTCCCCCATCCCTCAGAAATGTGATGGGATCAGAAGGGCTGGCCTAGGAAGGAAGAATTCCCTGGAATAACTGAGCAAATCCATTTCCATCAGCAGCAATTCCTGCTCTTTGTCCCAAACATTCCACGTGCCCGTGGCCATGGAGACCAAACTCCTCCATCCAACGGCTGCGCCTTGGGAATTATTTTTTATTATAAATATAATTTCCTTGGAATGATTTTCCCTTTGCTGAGGGAATTGTTGGCTCTGTGTGGGGACGTCCTGGAGCTCTGGGAGATCCCCAGTGCTCCATGCCATGGCCTGGAATGCCAAGAAATGTCATTCCCCAGCTGGAATTCCATTAGAATGCTCGGAGTGGTTTTCCCTTTGCTGAGGGAGTTGTTGGCTCCGTGTGGGACGTGGTGGGGATGTCCTGGAGCTCCGGGAAATCCCCAGTGCTCCACTCAATGACCAAACCATGCCTGGAATGCCAGGAAATCTCATTCCCTGGCTGGAATTCCACTGGAATGCTCAGAATGATTTTCCCTTTGCTGAGGGAGTTGTTGGCTCTGTGTGGGACATGGTGGGGATGTCATGGAGCTCCGAGCGATCCCCAGTGCTCCACACCACAGCCTGGAAAGCCAGGAAATCTCATTCCCCAGCTGGAATTCCACTGGAATGCCATTTTTCAGCAGGAATTCTCTCTCCCCCCTCCTGCAGAAGCTGACCCTGCGGCACCTGAACAGCAACCAGTGCCTGGCGGAGCCGTCGGAGGAGGACCGGCTGGTGCCCACCATGCGCGAGTGCGGCGGCGGCCGCTCCCAGCAGTGGCTGCTGCGCAACATGACCCTGGGGGCCTGATTCCCGCCCCACATCCCGCTTTTCCTGCTCCTCCTGCTGCCCCCAGGCCTCTCCTGGGGGTGCCCTGGGACTGCTCTGAGCCTCCAAGTGATCCGACGCCCGCGCGCTCCGGAGATCCCAGAGTTGGCGTGTGATGTTGGAGGAGTTGGGATATGGAGGTCACCAAGGAGAGGTGGCCCAGGGCTGAGGGCTCTGTTGGCACTGGGAGCCGTCCTGGGAGGTGTGGCCCCAGCTGGTGGGACGTGCTGGGCTCTCCTGGAGATCCTGGAAAAGGAGATCCTGGGTGTTCTCTCGTGGCCGGTGGGATTTGACAGCACCAAAGCTTTCCTGGCTCGTGCTGGGAGAAAAACGGGATCTGGTGGTGGGAACACCAGGCCAAGACTGCCCTTCTCCTGGAATTCCAACAGATGAGGCCACTGGAGATGTGGGAATGGCGAGGGGAAGGAGTGACACTGGTGGGACCTCGGAGTGGCACGAATGGAGCTGTCCCCTCCTTCCATGGGGATGGAGATGTCCCTTCCTTCTGTGGGGATGGAGATGTCCCTTCAATGGGGATGGAGATGTCCCCTCCATGGGGATGGAACTGTCCCCTCCATGGGGATGGAACTGTCCCTTCCAAGGGAATGGAGCTGGAGCTGGGCCTGGGGCTCAGGGGACACCTGGAAAGACCCAAACAGAGACCTCTGGAGCTTTGGAGGGTGTCCATCCCTCCATCCCAACACATCCATGAATCCCTGCATCCCACCAGGCCACAGCTCCATCCCTGGAGCCACACCCAGCTCTGCTCCCGGAGGAATCAGGGAATTCTTTCAGGTTTTAGGAATTTTAGGGGCTCAGTCCTTTTGTGGGTGTGGCTGTTCCCAAAGCGCTGCTGGCCCTGGGGAGGTGTCCCCCGCTGGGATGTGGGGACAGGGACACTCCTGGGGTGTGGGGACAGGGACACTCCTGGGATGTGGGGACAGGGACATTCCTTTGGGATCCCACCCCAAACACAGCTGTGCCCTCCAGGCTGGGATTTTGGGAATTCTCACTGCCCAGAGGGTTCAGGAGACTGAAATCCCAGGGCAGCGAGATCCCAGCACGGGTAAGTGGGGAAGTGTTTCCCAGGATTTCCCTGACAATTCCCAAAAATAATCTCTGTAAATGCACTGGGTCATTAAAAATGCCGGTATTTTCTGTACCTGCTCTGCTGGTTCTGGATTTATCCCGGGTTTATGGATTTGATGTAAATGGGAACCAGGAGGGAGTTAATTGGGAAAGGGATTGCTGGACATGCACAGAGTATATGAAATATCCTGGATTAATTTGGACTGGGGGCTCATCTCCTGCCCAAATATTCCTGCTCCTCATTCTCCAATCACCCCAAAAATACAAAATGTGGTTTAAAAGTTGCCCCCAAAAAAGGGGGAGGTTTTGTTCTGCTTTGTAAAAAAGAGCAGGAAAACATCAGGATCAAATTTAAATGGGAATTTCCATGCAGGAAAAGAGGAATCAGTTCTTTATTTCGTCTCCTTCCTGAGGGTTTTGGCCACACCACAGCCCTGGGTGGGTCCTGGGGCCGGGAATTCGGGAATTTGGGTTGGGAATGTCCTGGGGACAGTGGGAAAGGGCAGAGTCACTTCCCTGTGGAACAGCTCCACATTCCCAGCACTGCCCTGTCCCATCCCAAGGTTCCTTGATGTCAGAGCTGGAGCAGTTTATAAAATCAGGATTTTGTAAATAGAATTTCTAAATTAATCCATAATTTTATAATTCATCCTACACTGCTGCAGTGCCCTTCAGTCAATTAAATCACACAAGGACTAATTAATAACTCATTTAATGAGACTCCCCACAAGCAGAGTTGCTTCCTTGTCCAAAAAATATGGAAAAAAAAAACTCACTAAAATCCTTTTTTTTCTCAGTAATTCCCTTTCCCAGGCTGTCCCTGCAGGTGTTTGGGGGGTTGGAGCTGCAGGTGACACCAAATCCTGGCGAGGCCCAACCTCCCCTGCTGGTAATTAAAGCCTGTAGAGGTAATTAACGGCTCCTGTTAATGATGGGCTGTGCAGCCTGGGAATGAATCACCCAATAAAGCCTTTGGGAAGGATGAATGCAGGCACGGAGGGATTTCCCCTTTCTTTTTGGAATTTTTCAGAAATGTTAATAATTAGGATTGATAGAAAATTACAGAGGGGGAACCAACCTCCATCTCGTTTCCCTGGAAATCTGATTTATCTCTTTTTTTGGGTATTTATTTAAGGGACTTAGGGATTCATCCAGAGGGGATGAATTTTTTGGGGTCAGGAAAATCTCAGCACTGGTGCCATGACCACCTGCTCCAACTCCACCTTCAAACTGGAAGTGATTTTTCCAAGAGAAAACATCAGGATCTGCCCTCAAAACCATATCCAGGCACTGGGATTGGAGCAGACAGGTTTGGGAATGTCTCTGTTAATTCAGGGAATAAATAATAACACCACCATCATTTTATTTGTCATCATCCCCTCATCAGCTAAAGCCTGGCAAAGCCTCCAGGTGTTGGAATGGCGAATTGCAGGTAAGGAATGGAATTTCTGCAGGAAAAGGAGCTCCAGGGGGAACTCCCCTGGAGAAGGGAAGGCTCCAGGCAGAGCTGGGAATGTTCCCCTGGAGAAGGGAAGGCTCCAGGCAGAGCTGGGAATGTTCCCCTGGAGAAGGGAAGGCTCCAGGCAGAGCTCAGAGCCCCTGGCAGGGCCTGAAGGGGCTCCAGGAGAGCTGCAGAGGGACTGGGGACAAGGGCTGGAGGGACAGGACACAGGGAATGGCTTCCCACTGCCAGAGGGCAGGGCTGGCTGGGACATTGGGAATTGGGAATTCCTGCCTGGGCTGCAATTCCCACATTTGCTGGGGCTGCCCCTGGATCCCTGGAAGTGCCCAAGGCCAGGCTGGATCACCCTGGGATGGTGGGAGGTGTCCCAGCCCATGGCAGGGGGTGGGATGGGATTTAGGATCCCTCCCAACCCAAACCACTCATGGATTCATCCATTTTCCCAGTGCCAGAAATCCCTCCAGCTGCAGATCCCTGTGGCCATTCCTGCCCTTTCCACCCTTCAAAACACCCGGGGGTCTTTTCACCAGAACCTGATCGAATCCCTGCACCATCCCTGTGAATTCCTGCAATATTCCTGCCAATTCCTGCAATATTCCTGCACCATCCCTGCCCACTCCCACCCCTTTCCCAGGCAGTTTTGTGGTTTTTATTCCCAGCTGGGTCCCACACGGGTGGCAGAGCTCTGCTGCTGTGCAGGGGAAGGGCCGGGCTCATTAAAGGGCACATCCCGCTGATTGGTGGCAGTTAATTAGCGGGAGCTGTATCCATGTGGGCGGCCAGCACAAGGCTCTGGTACTTATTGTCCTTTACAGAGAGGTTTGGATGGTGTTTTGGGGGTGTGGCGGTGCTGTGGTGACCCCGACACCGCCTCCTCCTCCTCCTCTGTCCTTTTTTTAAACAATAATCTGAATTATAGCCATGACAGCTCCCAAATCCTAAACCTTGGCCACAGAAAAACCTCTTTACTGCTGCCTGTGGCTTTCAAAATTTGCTTTATTTGGGGTTGCTGCCCATAAAACACATCCCATCCCTGAGAGGGAATTACAGACCTGGAATTACGGGGATGTGAGCGGGGTGTGAGTGGATCTCCCCATGGGGAACATTTATGGCCCTGAAAAGGAAATGAATCACCCTCAAATTCCTACTGAGGCTCTGCCAGAACCTGGGGCAGTAAATCTTTCCTGGGGAACAGGATTTGGGTGTCTCCAAGAGCCGGGAGCTCTCTCAGCTTGAGGCTCCTCAGCCAAAAATTCTCAGTGTCAGTTTGGGCTCAAATCATTTGCGGGAATTGCGGGTGGCAAAGGTCAGTTTGTCTTTGGATGGGTTTTCTCTCCTGTTCCAGGCTTTGAGCTCCCAGATGGGATTTTGGGCAGGAATTCCTGGCTGGGATGGAATTCCCAGAGCAGCTCTGGATCCCTGGAGTGTCCAAGGCCAGGTTGGAGCAGCCTGGGGCAGTGGGAGGTGCTGGGCTTGGAACAGGTTGAGATTTAAGGCTCTTTTCAACCCAAACCCGTCTGGGATTCCACACAAGTGTTCGGAAGATTAATCCACAAACGCCAGAGGTTTGTGTCCAAAAAGGAGACAGGGGAGTCCTTTGACTTTATTCCAATACAGGGAGAGGCCTTGGGGCGTTTCCCCTGGGGTTTCTCCAATTTTATCTCCTATTTATCCCAATTTCCAGCCCCATTTCCCTCTCTCTTTCCCATTAGCTGAGATACTTGAGAGTTCCAGACTTCCCAGAGTGCCCAATACCTAAAACTCCCCTTTAATGTACAACCCCCCCTTTTAATTTTTAATCCTTATGGAATTTATGGGTTTTCCCCATTGTTCCTTTCAATATCCAATTTCATTTCTCAGCCAACCCACAGTTCGTTTGAAAAGGCAAATCTCTTCTTTTCCATCCACCCATCAGTGGGATCCTCCCATTGTTTCTTTTCTCTCTCAGTGCTGGTTTTATCCACCAGCAGCCCCAGAGTTTGTTTGTGAAGACAAATCTGTCCTTCCTCTCACAGAGGATTTTTTGGTGACATTTTAGGATTTTTTTGGGTAAATGCATTTTCAGTGCTGGGCTGTAATTCCAGTGGATCCCAGGGGAGTATTTTATCCCAGCTGGATCCTGTATTCCCTTTCCTTGGGTTGTGCTGCTGAACCATCACCAGGAACTCCTTAATCCTGGACTGTGCCTGAACTATGGAAACCCTGATTTGGGAATGCAAGACCTGGGATCCTCCTGAGCCCAAAAACCAGCGATCCCTGTGGGACAGAGGGAAAACCTGGGCTGTGGGATGGAGGGAACAGCAGGACACAAACCTGGGATGTAGGACAGACAGAGAAAGCAGGAGGAGGTTTATCCACCAGCAGCCCCAGAGTTTGTTTGTGGAGACAAATCTGTCCTTCCTCTCACAGAGGATTTTTGGTGACATTTTTAGGATTTTTTTGGGGAAAATGCATTGTCAGTAGTTCCAGTGGATCCCAGGGGGATCTGTTATCCCAGCTGGATCCCGTATTCCCTTTCCTTGGGTTGTGCTGCTGAACCATCCCCGGGAACTCCTTTGTCCTGGGGTGTGCATGAACTATGGAAACCCTGATTTGGGAATGCAAGATTTGGGATCCTCCTGAGCCCAAAAACCATCAATCCCTGTGGGACAGAGGGAAAACCTGGGCTGTGGGATGGAGGGAACAGCAGGACACAAACCTGGGATGTAGGAGGAAAAGCTGGGACACGGTTCCTCTCTGTGTGTGATGGGACCAGCGGGAATCCAGCAGCAAATCCCCTTCCCAAACCCTCGTTCCCTAATTAGAGCCACCTCAGGCTCCAATTACCGGGCTGGTTTAATCAGGGAATAACGAGCCGTGGGCTGGGGGCCTGGAGGAGCACTGTCCTGCTGCCAGCTCCTTTTCCCTGCTTCTCCCAGCTTCTCCCAGGCTCTCCGGGATGCAGCAGCTCTGTCTCTATAGAAACCGGCCCCGGGCTCTGCTGCAGTCCCTTCTCCAGGGTTTCATTGCAGAGACAGAATTAACGGCAGGAGGAGGAGGAGAAAATGAGGGATGAGGAAAGGAGAGGTTGGGAAGATCCCAAATGGACAAATTTAGGGGTTGTTTTGTCCCAATAGAAAAGGAATAAAGGGGGAGAAATGTGAGTTCTGTAGATTTAATTGGCATTTGATATATGTGGAATAACGGGAGTATTTAAATTGGTTTTGACCCCAAAAATGGGTCAGAGAACCAGAGCTGGGTGGAAAATAAACACAAATTTATTTATTCATTTATTAATTAATTAATTTATTTGTTTGTTAGGGAGTGTCAGCCCCAGACTGACCTCCCTGCTGTGGGTGTTTTCCCCTCTCTGAGGACAAACCCCAAACGTTTCTTTGGTGAAATCCTCAGGTTTTGATGGATTTATTATTATTTAAGGTTGATTATCCCATCAGCTGTTTGGAGAACCATCCGTGATGGAATTCCTGCTGGAATTACACAATTCCCTGCCCCACTCCCAGCCAGGGCTGCCCTGAGCTGTGATTCCAGAGGGAATTGGATCTCCATGGGAAATACCCTCATTTATTCCTCCTTTGGGAGCAGATTCCACACAAATACACATTCCTTTGCTTGGAATTCCAAGGATATTATTCCAAAGGGTGACTTGCCAACACTTTGGGTTGGATTAATCTTTTTTTTTTTTTTTTTTTTTTTTTTTTTTTTTTTTTTTTTTTTTTTTTTTTTTTTTTTTTTTTTTTTTTTTTTTTTTTTTTTTTTTTTTTTTTTTTTTTTTTTTTTTTTTTTTT
>SWJQ01000611.1:295552-307318 GCA_007252995.1 Zosterops borbonicus | reverse complement strand
TTTTTGTTTTTTTTTTTTTTTTTTTTTTTTTTTTTTTTTTTTTTTTTTTTTTTTTTGGTGTGTGTGTGTGATTTAGCAGGTGCTGGAGATTGTACTCGGTGCTCGTGCAATCTCTGCTTCCAAAATATCCTGGCAAAAGCCTGGGATGCAGCAGCATTCCAGCTCTGCCAGGAGCAGGGAATGTGTGGGAAGTGCTGTACAGAAACAGAACAGCTCCTGAATAGCAGCGGGAAAAGAGGAATAAAACCCAGCAGGTTTGTACTGCTGGAAACGACTAATTAAAAAACAAATTATAATAATAATAAAAAAGCACTTTTCCATTGCATTGTCAGGATTTTCAATCAGATTTTCAGGATTAGGCAATGATATGTAAAATAAAGCAGGATAAATATTTCAGATGTTCAGCTGGGAAGAAATTCTGACTTAAAATCATTCCCTGAGGTCTGTTCTATGTGGAATGATGCTCTGGAGTCTTACAGAGCAGGTCTCATCCAAAATATCCCGTGGGAGCAGGAATGCTTCAGAATTCCTGGGATGAAGAAGTTTCTCTTCAGCTTTGGAGTTCCCAGATCTGTGAGGATCCAGTTCTGCCATTTGAAGACTTTTAAAAGCAAACTGGGAGGAAGCCCAGGGTGAGATCCCCTTTCCCCTCCCAATTCCCAACCCCTGGAAGTGACAGATCCCAAAACCCTGCGGGGGAAAGAGGGATCCAGAGAGGAATTTGGGATGTTAAAGATTCAGGAGAGGAGGGGTGAGCTGGGGTGTGAACTGTGGCAAGATGAGGGGATGATAATTCAGATTTTATCCCAGCAAAGTTTGTATTCCAGGATTTTGGATGCCGGGAACGACTTCAGCTCCCGGCAGTGTTTCCATGTGGAAGGGTTTGGTAAAATTCCCATTTTCCCATCCCCTGACTCCAGAGGTCCCACTGGGCTCTGCTGTGGACGTGGGAGCCAAAGGGAACTGGGAGATTCTGGAGCCATGGACAAAAGGGGAATATTTTGGAAAAACATCCTTTTTTAAATTAAATTCCCTCCCAAATATTATTCCAGCTTTGGAGCCTCCCTGGCCTCCTTTATTGGCTGTGTCAGACACATCTGGATTTTCCAGCTCCAGATTTGTCCGTGGCAATGGGATCATTCTGACTCCACACTGGAAAACATCTTGGATTTCCTTTTTATCCCTTTTCCTCACAGGAATTCCTGCACCAGGATTGGGGAATTATTCTCTGTGCTGGCACAGCCCAGACCTTCCTCACGAGGTGCTGCCAGGGGGATTTTTCATGGACACATCCCCTGGTTTCCTCCCTGGGTCTCTGCAGAGGATCCCTGGGGAAGGGGATGTTGGATTTTTAGTGTGGATAAGGGAGAGCTGCGGGAAAGGGACCACAACAATTCCTGTGCTCCATCGCCATGGAAACAGAGAATCCACAAGTGGCCCATGGAGACAAACTGGATTCCAGCAGGAGCAGCGCTGGGATGGCTCTGGAGCAGCTCTGTGTGACCAGCACCGAGGGGAAAATAATGTGGGAAAATAATGTGGAAAAATGTGGGAAAATAATGTGGGGAAAGGTGTTTCCATCTCCAGATCATCCCAGTGTTCCTGGTGGGTGATGCAGCTGAGCTGTGGGATGGAGCAGGAGGATTTTGTTGTCCTTTGGTGAAGGACAAGGAAAAATCCCACAGAGAGAATCCCAGAAAGGTTTAGGGTGGAAAAGCCACCCAAGATCATGGAGCCAAACCATCCCCAGCACTGANNNAGCCCTTTCCCAGCTCCCTCAGGAATTCTCCAGCCCTTTCCCAGCTCCCTCAGGAATTCTCCAGCCCTTTCCCAGCTCCTTTCCCTTTTTATATTATCTATATTTTATTACATGTTTAATATGTTTTATCATACATTTACTAATATATTTATCATACATTTACTATATATTAATATATTTATGAATAGAGGCTATTATAGATGTCTTTGGATCTATTTATTATTTACTATCTTATCTTTATTATCCATTTTTATCTGTATTTTATTCTTTCTCTTCTGATTCTTCACCCTGAGGATAAAATCCAGAATGGATAAAATCCATCCTGACACTGGATTTTGTCCCAGCCTTGGGAGAATTTAGTTTTTTATCCCTTGTGCTGCTGGGGCTCCTTTTCCTGCAGGGAACATTCCCAGGGAAAATGTCCATGGATTATTCCAGGCCAGTCCTGACTCACATCCCCAAATTCCTGCCTTTCCTTGGGGTCAGGGATCTGCATCCCAAAGGCCCAAAATATCTGAGCAGAAAATAAACACAAGTTTGGGAACAGGGAGTAAACCTGGATCAGCAGGGCTTTAATACACTTATTATTATTATAATTTTTAATCATCACTATTTTTAACAGTATTAATATTATATTATTGTATTATTATTACTATATTTATATAGTGATATATATTATATGTCATCATTATATATTAGTATTTTATAATAATATATAATATATATAATAATATATAATATATATAATAATATATAATATATATTTTATTTATTATAATATATATAATATATTATATTCTATTATTTATTTATTATAACACATATTTATGTTGTTGCTATATTTGTTATTACTATTGTTATTATTATTTTGATTTCCAAGTGCTGGCACCCAGCACTAAAAATTTCCACTCAGACCCCAAATTTATATTGTGATACTATACATCCTATTATTTATTTATTATTAACAAATTCAATTTTTATATATGTTTCTATTATTATTANTATTATTAACAAATTCAATTTATATATATGTTTCTATTATTATTATTGTTGTCATATTTATATTGTGATACTATACATCCTATTATTTATTTATTATTAACAAATTCAAATTTCATATATGTTTATATAATTATTGTTGTTCTATTTATAATTATTATTATAATTATTATTGTTATTTTGATTCCCAAGTGCTGGTGCCCAGCACTAAAAATTTCCACTCCGACCCCAAATTTATATTAAGATACTATACATCCTATTATTTATTTATTATTAACAAATTCAACTTATATATGTTTATATTATTATTGTTGTTATATTTATATTATTATTACTAATATTTTAATTTTTATTATTTTGCTTCCCAAGTGCTGGTGCCCAGCACTAAAATTTCCACTTAGACCCCAAATTTATATTGAGATATTATATATTATAGAATTAATTTATTATTAACTATTTATATTTATTATTCTCACCAAGTGCTGGTGGTGCCCAGCACTAAAATTCCCAGTCAAGCCCCATATTTGACACTAAATTTATATTCAGTATATTTCTATTTATTTCAGGGATATATATTTATATATTTATAAATATATAGATATTTATAAATATTTATAGATATATATTTATATGCCTATATCTATCTATATATATAGATATAGATATATATTTATATATTTTCCATGGCCAGGGAATGGCTTTTCCTAAAGGACCTCACAGACCTTAAAACTCAGCTGAACCCAACCCAGGATTCATTTTTTTGCTGCTTTTTGGCGCAAAGAAACTTTAATTTTCACCAACCCCCAAAGGTGAGAGGAGGAAATGGCAGAGTTTATTATTGATAATTTTATTGAAGTGACAAAAGAGGAGGGGACAAGTGACAAAACCCTTAAAACCATTTTGGGGCAGTTGAACAAAGCTGAGCTTTGCACCTTAATCCAGGACTTGGTTCTACTGCAGAACCCAAACCAAACTTTTCTGTTTACCCAGGGAGACGCTGCATGCCCCAAAACGCTTTTATTTCCTTTATTTTAATTGAAATATTTACAATTTCCAGGAGAATCCAAGCGGGAATTCAGCAGGAGAGAACACAGACCGGCTGTGCAATCAATCAATCAATCAATAATCAATCAATCAATCAGCGTTAATTACAGTCCTTTTTAATGAGCAGAAGCAAGGCCCGGGGTCAGATGTTCATTAATTAATTAAAATCAAGTGAGGACACCATAGAAATGAAATATGAACACCATAAAGTCCCTAAAATAAATAAATATGGATTTGTGGCTGTGTTTGGACCTCAGTCCCGGCACAAACCTCGGGAATTCTGCGGCCAGCAGGGATGGGATTAAAATTAAAATTAAAATCCAACAATGCAGCCCCTCCAGCACCCAGACTGGGTTTTACCACAGCAATAATTCCTATAATATTTGCTTTTTTTGGCATGTTTTCATTTAAAAATCAGAATTTTTCAGGTAATCCCAACTTCCTATTTTTATGGCAATAATTGGATTGTGAGGCTCATTTTCCAGTTTAAAATCAGAATTTTCCAGGTAATCCCAACTTTATTAATTGGATTAGGTGAAGCTCCTTTCCCAGTTTTTGCCCCATTTCTGTGGGGGGTNAAAATCAGAATTTTCCAGGTAATCCCAACTTTATTAATTGGATTAGGTGAGGCTCCTTTCCCAGTTTTTGCCCCATTTCCATGGGGGGTTTTGGAGGTTTTTTTCCAGCTCCAGTTCTTCTCCCTGGAATGTTTTCCATTTGATTTATGGGGGGACCCCAAATTCCCCCTGGGCTGCTCTGTCAGAGTCAGGAAATACAATGGGATAAAATGGGATAGGATAGGAAAAGAGAAAATAGGAAAGAAGAAAAGAGAAGATAGAAAACAACAGAAAATAGAATAGAAAATATAAAGGAGAAAATACAGAATAGAATAGAAAAAACAGAAAATAGAGGAGAATTAGAAATTAAAATCAGAATAGAATTAAAGTTAGAATAGAGTTAATACAGACTAGAACAAGACCAGCTCAATAGGAAATAGAATATATTAAGAAGAGAATAAAAATAAAAATAGATCAAGAATAAGAATAGGAAATAGAGTAAGAGAATTGGTATAGAATAAAGTAGGATAGAGAATGGAATAAAATAGAACAGAATAAGAATGGAATAGGAATAAAAAATAGAATAAAGGATAGAATAGTAATGGGTTAAGAATAATAATAGAATAAAGAAAAATAATTAGAATAGTAAAGAAGAATCGGAAGAATTAGAATAGAATAAGAATAGGAATAAGAATAAGTTAAGAAACAAAATCAAATAAGGAAAAAACAATAGAATTAGAATAAGAAAATAATCAGAATAATATCAGGATAAATCATGGGAAGAACTCTGGGCGTTTTCCAAAGTCCTCAGGAACACAGTGAGGACTTGCAGGGAATCTGTGGCTGAGCCAGTTCCAGCAGTGCCGGAGCCCTTGCTCCATGCCAGCCTCCAAAAAATCCCAATTCTGTCCTCAAAACCCATCAGCTCTGTCATTAATCACCCAGCAGGGCTGGAGGGCTGCAGGGTGGGCCAGGAGCCAGCAAACACTGCACTGACCTGGGGCCCTGGAAAAGGCTCCCAAAATTGAGTGACAGCCCTGGGATTGTGGGTGTGGGGTTTGGATAGAAGTGTCTGATGTCACAGGGTGGGAAACTCAGAGTTTGAGTGTTTAGAATAGAGTAATAGAGATATAAAGCAAGGTGGGGGTTTTAGGTGAGGCTGAGTCCTTTTTCACCTTCTCTTTCATGGTTTGGGTGGTGTTTTGTAATTGGAGAGAAAAATCCCCATTGTGGGCCAGGGGTGGTTGGTTGTTGGGTTAAAAGTCAAAATAATTGAGGTGTCATTTCATAATTGGACAATTTGTCCTTAAAAGGCCTTGTAGAGAGAGAGACAGACCATTTTTACTTTGTCAGCCAGAACTCACAGTTGTGAGACTGTAACAGGGATAAGAAATAATAAACATCTGAGTCCGAACAGGAAATTCGTCTCTTGAGCATTTAATCCCAGCTCTGACAGAAAAGAAGATAAAAAGCTCCACCTTTCCTGCCCCCCCATCCCTCCATCTACCCCAAACCTCCTCCAGGAGCCTCTGGGAAGGCCCCAAACACAGCCCAGGGCACCTCAACCCTTTGGGTTTTGGGGAGACGCTCCAGCCCCTCCAGGGCTCAGCACAGGCTTGACCCAGACCAGGTGGGCAAAGGAAACCCAAACACAACCAGAGAGGAACCAACGCCAGCATCTCAACATTCATCCAGCATTGGGCTCGTTCTGAAAGCCCCAGGGTGACCTTCAGCTCAGAACGAGGCCAAACCTTGGGTTGCCCACAAACCAAACCAAGGTTTTCACCACGAAAAGCAGCGAGGAACGAGGAGGTCCCGGCTTGGGGCCACCTCCCCTGCCTGGCAGGGAAACCCAGCCCAGAGGGATTGGGGCAATCAGGGCTCTGCTTTTGGGGTGCAGTTCCCCCAAGAGCAGAGCCTGTCGGGGCACAGCCAGCTCTTTTCAGCCACAGGAGACACCAGGCACGTCCTGCTGATTTTCTTCCACATAGAAATCGCAAAGGTTTTATTAAAATGTTACTAATTGTACCTAAAATGTGAACTTGAGTCATTTATTTATCGCTTTGCCCAGGCTTAAGAACACGAGTTTTTTTCTCTAAACAAAGCCTGATGAAATACAGATTTTTTAAATTATTTTTTTCCCCAGTGGCTTTGACACAGGGAACAACTCCCCGCCTCCCCCCCCAAAAGAAAACAACAAACCTGAAAGCAAACTAGAAACCAGCAGTGGACTTAAGGCGAGCAGATCTGGTGTGAGGAGTGAACTAAAAACACCTCCTTGGAGGAAGAAAAAAAAAAACAACCCACATGCAGCAAACAACTTTGGGTGAGCAAATCACAACCTGCAGCATGAAGAAGAAAAAAACCCAAAAACCCCAAACTGTTCAACTCCAGTCCAACTCACCCCACAAGCTCCACGTCGTCCCTATTCCCTGGGGAACACAGGGGCAGGAAGGCCCCTCTGCGTGGTGGTTTTTTGGGGGATACAAGAGTATAAATACAGGAGGAGTCATGCCAAGGACTAATGCAGAGTTTGCACACTGTTATTGCATGCGCCGGATCCCGCAGGACGCGGCCCTGGCCGGGAACCCCGCGGGATGTTCTCACCTCCCGGATGGAACACCGGCTCCATCCCGGCTCCCCTCAGCCCATCCCGGCTCCCTCGAGTCCATCCCGGCTCCAGGAGAGCCCCGAGCCCCCCGGCAGCCCCCATGGGTGCCCCCCAGCCTGTGGGATCCCCCAGCCCGGCGCGGCGCGTTATGTGAAACGGTCCGAGTTCATTTTGCGCAGTTTGGGCGGGAGGTTCCCCTCCATCCTCCCACCGCCCCCCGAGAGCTTCTGCAGCTTGGGGGGCAGCTCGGCCACCGACTGGCTCATGGGATCCGACATCATCTTGGTGGTCTTGGAGCCCAGCTTCTCCTCGGAGTTGCCGGGCACCGAGCTGATGCGCTGGAGTTTCATGGGCAGGTCGCCCATGCTGTAGGCCTTCTCCGAGGTGGTGGAGCTCATCCTGAGCAGTTTTTTGGGGAAGTCGTCCCTCCCGGTGATTTTCTGCAGTTTTGAGGGCAGCTTGGTGCCCACCTCGTCGAGCCCGTCCAGGCACTCCACGGAGTTGTTCCTCTCCTTGCTGTTGCTGACGGCGGGCGGGATCAGGGGCGAGGACATGAGCAGCATCTCCTCCTGCTCCTTCACGCTGTAGGGCGGCGTGGGCACCTCGAAGGTGGCGTGGAACTGGGAGTAATCCACCTTGAAGAACCCTTCCTCCAAGGAGATCACCGGGAAGAAGCGATGGCCCCAGAGCACCTCGTCCTCCGTGTAGGACGTCCTGGCTTGGCACGTCATCCCTGCAAGGAGAACGGGAGGGAAAAGCTTCCACCGGTCCCACCGGGGAATTGGGGGATGCAGGGGGATCCTGGAGCAACGCCATGAAAGGGATTTTATGGGTTTAAATGTATTTAAAAAAAAANCTTCCACCGGTCCCACCGGGGAATTGGGGGATGCAGGGAGATCCTGGAGCAACGCCATGAAAGGCGTTTATGGGTTTAAATGTATTAAAAAAAACCCAACAAAAAACAAAGAAAATCATTGGCCTGCCCTTGTTTGGAGGAAACGATGCGCCAGGGGAGCTTTAGTTGGATATGAGGGAAAATTCCTTCATGGAAAGGGTTGTCCAAGGCAGTGCTGGAGGCCCCGTCCCTGCAGGGATTTCAAAGCCCTGTGGATGTGGCACTTGGGGACATGGCACTGCCCTATGGTTGGACTTTATGGCCTCAAAGGTCTTTCCCTTTTCCATAAGGATTCCATGATTTTAGGATTCCCCAGCTGTTAAATTGTCGTTCCCAAGGGGAAAGGAGTCAACAGCAGCGGAAGGGGCGGAACTGAGGAATTCTCACCCCCATATTTGCTGGAAAACCCTTTTTCTGACCCAGAGATGGGGCTCCTGTGAGGCATTTTAAAAGATTTTATTCCATTTTCAGTCTCGTGTGAAGGGTGAGACAGTACAGATGTTACAACTCACACCATCACAATCAGAACCCAAATTATTTCCTAATTACGATACTAATTATAAGCAATTTTTGGCCTATCAGCTTTTGCCACATAGTGCTGCTAATGCCTTAAAGCCAGTTATCTAAAAATACTCCATGTGGATCTCACTACAATACATCTTTCATAATTCTATGTCCCAAAAATACCTGGTCTGTTTGCAAGGCCATCATTAGAAACTTGTTTCCAGTTCCATTTCTCTCTCAACAAGGTCTGTCCTATCCCGTGGCCTTTCTAAGTCAGGGTATTTTATCTCAGAGTTTGCACACAGATGCACAAAACCAAGTGAGCCTTGTGAGAATTCCCTACAAATCCATTCCCCACACATTTACAGACCCTTTGTGCAGGTGCTGCTGCCAGATCCTCAAGTATTCCTAAATTATTCTGTATTTCCCTCATATCCATGAACGCACACCAAACCCTCACCAGCACATNAGTGAGCCTTGTGAGAATTCCCTACAAATCCATTCCCCACACATTTACAGACCCTTTGTGCAGGTGCTGCTGCCAGATCCTCAAGTATTCCTAAATTATTCCTAAATTATTCCTAAATTATTCCTCATATCCATGAACACACACCAAACCAGCCCCTCACCAGCACATCCAACCCAGCAGCANCACATTCCAACCCAGCAGCAAGTCCTACAAAATGCATTTATTCCTCCTCAAAGGCCTCAAAGCAGCAATCTGCCCCCACATCCATCGCTGCCAGGCTGGGCTCCAGCTCCTGAAGATTACCAGGGAATAAAATCCGTGACTAAGAGGCAGAGCACTGCCCTTCACCATGGAGAAAAGTCCCCTCAAACACCAGACCTGGCCACCCTGGTGACCCCTGGGGAGCAGAGGGAGATGATGCTCATGGATTGCTGGAGGCTTCCAGAAGAAATCCTGCTTTTTTATTTTTTTTTTTTTTTTTTTTAAATAATCATTATTATTATTATTTTTAACCACTCTCTGCAGAAAAATCTGTAAATAGAATCACGCTGCCATTTGCTCCTGGCGCAGCCAAGTGGAAATGTGACATTTGGGTTTCAGGAAGCTCCATCCACCTCTGCAAACACATCCCCTGCCTGGCTCTCCAGGAGCCAGGAGGGAAGGGAAGGAACTTGGGAAGGCACAGGAAAAACAGCAGCGAGGGGGAGTGGGATGGGATGTGACACACACACAGCCAGGAAAATTCCAGTTTATCCAGTTTATCCTGCTGATGGAATCGGTGATGATGGCTTTGCTGCTGATCACAAGACAAAACTCTGTTTCCCACTTTATCTCTTGGGAGGAAAATATGAATCCAGGGATTTTAGCTGCTGCCACTGCCAGGGAGGGCTCACAGCTGCAGGAGACACCCAGAGCTGCCCCACTGCCTCACACAGGACACCCTTGGTACTTCCCAAGGGATTTTCACCCAGACCCAGGTGCTCCTGTTAATGAAGGGGAGAGGAAGCAAAGGGTTCCTGAAGGGTTTAGGAAAAACCTGCAGTTCTGAGAGAGATGGCAATTTGAGTGAGTCCAAATTCCTGCTGTGCCCTTCACCTGCAGCTGCTCAGGAGCAGCTCCAGCAGCAGATCCCAGAGCTGCCCCTCTGTGCCTCAGCCCTGACTCTGACTGGGACCTCCCTAGGGACTGAACGTGGGATTCCACATCTGAATCCATTTCCACATCTGAATCCATATCCCCATTCTCATCCATGTCTGAATCCATATCCCCATCCCCATCTGAATCCATATCCACATCCCCATCCACATCTGATTCATATCCACATCTGCATCTGATCCACATCCACATCTGCATCCATATCCACATCTGCATCTGATCCACATCTGCATCCATATCCACATCTGCATCCCCATCTGAATCTACATCTGTACTCATATCCACATCTGTATCCACATCCCCATCCACATCTGTATTCCTGTCCCCTTCTGCATTTGCATCCTCATTCTCATCCCCTTCTGCATCCACATCTCCAGACCCATCTGCATCCCCATCCCAATTCCCATTCACAGATTTCCATGTCCACATCTGCATTCCCATTTCTGTCAGCATTCCCATCCCATCCTCATCCTCTTCTGCATCCACATCTCCAGACCTCGATCCATCCACATTCCCATTCCCATCCAAATTCCCATTCAAATTCCCATCCCAGTCTGCATCCACACCCCCATCCCCTTCTGTGCCACATCCACATTCCCATCTCCTTCTGCATCCACATCTCCAGACCCAGCTCCATCTGCATTCCCATCCCCGTCTAAATTCCCACTCAAATTCACATCCCAATCCCCAACAACATCCCAATCCCCATCCTCCTCTGTATCCATTCCCTTCTGCATCCCCATTCCCACCCCAGGCAATCCCATGGCAATGTCCCAAGGGCTGTTTCCCCCTCCTGCCTTTCCAGGGAGAAATTTTGTACCAAATTTATTACCATGGAAAAACGGATCAGCAGAATCTTGAGAAATTCCCACTGCCAGAGGGCAGGGCTGGCTGGGAGATTGGGAACTGGGAATTGTTCCCTGAGAGGATTTTTTTCCATAAAAACCCATTTTGGTTAAAGAGAAAATATATATATATACATATACATATATATATATATATACACACATATATATATACATATACACATACACATATATATACAGCATTTCCTGAAATGGAAAACACAAAATGTGTCCTAAAGGTACCAACCACAAAACCCCTTTATGAATCCATGAAAACAGCACAGAATCCCAGAATTATTTGGGCTGGGAGGTGAATAAAGACCATTTAAAGACCAAGGGCAGGGACACCTTCCCCTATCCCAGGGGGCTCCATCCAGCCTGGCCTGGGACACTCCCAGGGGCAGCCACAGCAAATCTGGGAATTCAATCCCTGGGAATTCCAACACCCAGAGGTTTAACACAGGAAGTCTGTGTGCAAAAGGGAACCAAGAGGATCTCTCAGATCCCTTCCAGCCCAAACCATTCCATGATCCCACACTCCTGTCACTCAGACAGGGTTTTATCCCAAATATTTTATTTCTCAATCCCAGGCTCCTGCCCTGCTCTCCTCAACCCACCCAGGCTGTTTATCTCCATTCCATAAATATCTCCTGCCCTATTCCCACTGTCCTCCCGGAGCATTCCTGACATTTAAACAGAGCCAGGACACCAAAGGTATTTTCCTTATCAGCCAGGCCTCGTCCAGGGCACCTTTTCAATCCCTCACACCTCCAGATTTCCCTGGCAGCCCCAGCAGCTCATCCTGGTCACTGCCAGGACCCTCCTCAGCCCAAACCACGGCAGGTTCCCAAAAATCCCATGGAAGCAGCACAGGAAAGCAGGTGAGGAACCTCAGGGTTTTTTGTATCAAAAAAAAAAAATTAAAAAA